>JARCFY010000021.1:10900928-11208428 GCA_029233225.1 Lepidodactylus listeri
GGTCAGGAGTTGTACTCTAATCTGGGAGAACCGGGTCTGATTCCCCACTCCTCCACATGTAGCTGCTGGTGTGACCTTGGGCCAGTCACAAGTTCTCTCAGAGCTGTTCTCTCATGAGCAGTTCTCAAAAGACCTCTCTCAGCCCCACCTACCTCACAGGGTGTCTTGTGGTGGGGAGGGGAAGGGGAAGGGATGGGTGGTGCACATGTCCTGGGTATCTCAAGTCTACTTGAAACCTGGTGGTTTCAAGGGAGCAGGAAGAGAATGAGGGTGTGTTCTTGATGCTTCTTTTTATTGCACAAAGTATTGGATGGGGAAGGGAATGGAGGAAGAGCAGGTCAGTTTCACTCCCCTGTGGAGGGGAGCCTGAGGGGTGGGTGTTGCCTTCTGACACACATCTGGTATGTTAGGGGGTGTGGCATATGCAAATGAGTTATGCAAATGAGTTGTGCTAATGAGCTCCTGCACCTCTTTTTCTACGAAATGACCCCTGGTTGTTTGTATTAGTCAACAGGAAGTCACATGTCTGTTTGTAACCAATCTGTTTACACAATTGAATGCCCGGGAACTTAGATCCTTCACTTTCTGATTGGAAACCATGTGCCAGCGATTTAGCATTTTATGGTTTCCCCTTCCTGCCTTTGTTCTTGCTTAGAGAAGGAGATGCCATCCCTTCCAGTTTTACCTCTCTAGCTGTAAGGATGCAGCAGTCTAGTTCTGTTGTTATATTGCATTCCGTTTACCTTTTCCCATGTTAGGTTTATAGCAAACGTTTACCCAGGGCTTTTTTGGTAGGAAAACCCCAGCAGGAACTCATTAGCATAATAGGCCACACCCAACATCAGAAGCTCATTAGCATATTAGGCCACACACCTGACAACGAAGCTCCCTCCCAGGATTGGCTTCCCCAGGTGCCCCGCGGCTTGCGGGGGGCATGGGGAACCCGAGAGAAGGAAGGCAGTTTCTGGATCGGCTTCCCCAGGCGCCCCACAGCTGGATCGGCTTGGCTTCCCCAGGTTCCCCATGGCTTGTGATGTGACTGGGGAACCCGGGGGGCGGGAGGGGGAGGCTGTAGGCATGGCCAACTCAGAAGCCAGCCGGAACTCCATTCCTGTGCCTTCCCGCCCCAAAATAGCCCTGCTTTTACCTTTCAAATACACATGGACTCAGTCTCCCAAACTGTGCTCTGCTGATGCATATAAATTTTACTCTGCTTAAATATATTTCTACCAAGAATATCCAACAATGGGTCACTGGACTGATCCAACATGGCTTCCCTTATGTACTTATAATGTTTTCATTGGATTGGGATCTGATTATTTTTGAGCAACCGCCCACTGTTAGAAGGAAAAATATTTAAATATTTTCTTGTTCATCAGTAACCTACCACAAATAAAATAGCTTCACGTTCTCACTTCCTGCCCATGTGAGGTATGCTTTTACCATGCCACTCTTCCAACCACAATTTACCTTATCAGCGATGTTGGCCCCACTGATTAAACAGAGAAAGTTTCAGTTGACTAATTAATCTACTAATTAGCACTTGCAGGGTTTTTTATAATTGACCCCAGATGTCTTGGTCCAATGACCTTGATCAAAACATCAAACATTTTTACATTATTAACAAGATGGAGGGACAGGGAAGGCCAAGTTGGGGAAGAAATAAGCTTTGTTTTAGTATATCTTCCTGCCAACTGAGCAGTTCGAAAGCAAGACATTGCAAGTAGATAAATAGGTACCATTTCGGTGGGAAGGTAACAGCATTCCGTGCACCTCGGTGTCTAGTCATGCCACGTGACCACGGAGACATCTTTGGACAGTGCTGGCTCTTCGGCTTGGAAATGAAGATGAGCACTGCCCCCTAGAGTTGAATTCGATTGGCTTTCAAGCAAGGGGAACCTTTACCTTTACCTTTAATCAGGGCTCTTTTTTCTAGCAGGAGCTCTTCTGCATATTAGGCCACACACCCAATGTAGCCAATCCTCCAAGAGCTTACAGAGCCAGTTTGGTGTAGTGGTTAAGTGTGCGGACTCTAATCTGGGAGAACCGGGTTTGATTCCCCACTCCTCCACGTGCACCTGGCTGGATGACCTTGGGCAAGCCATAGCTCTGTACCAGCTGTTCTCTCAAGGGCGGTTGTCTCAGAGCTCTCTCAGACCCACCTACCTCACAGGGTGTCTGTTGTGGAGAGGGGAAGGGAAAAGGAGTTTGTAAGCCACTCTGAGACTCCAAGTGAAGGGCGGGGTATAAATCCAATCTCTTCTCTTCTTCTCTCTTCTTCTTACAGGGGCTACTGTAAGCTCTTGGAGGATTAGCTACATCAGGGGTGTGTGGCCTAATATGCACAGAAGCTCCTGCCAGAAAAAGAGCCCTGCCTTTAATATATCTAGTTTTTACAGAGTGATGGATCAAATAAAACACAGTTGTCTTTTATATCAATGAAGGAGGAATGGAAGATTTGGGTTTCAAGGTTCTGTTTGTCCCCAAACCCCGGCGTTCTGCCTCCGTTCCCTAACTTGCTCCACTCAGTGAAATTCGGCCTGTGTTTTTCTCTCTTTCATTTCAGCGTCAAGGTGAAATTCAAAGGCTTCTGCAGAGATACTTGAATCGTTCGGGAGTTCACTGCCCTTCTGGGGATTGGCTTTGTTTCGGTGTTTGAACACGATTGGTTTTATTACCCCCATTCAGGTGTGGTGATGATTCCCATTCCGCAGCCTCTGAGTAGTCACTAGGGAAGCCGAGAGAGAGCTTTAATTTGGCAGCCTTCAAATGAACGTATGGAGAGAGAGAGAGAGAGAAGTATATTACAATGACTTTGGGGCGCCATTTTTGTCAAACCTGGTCTACAATCAGAGTATGTTCTTGGGGAGTGGTAAAGTGTAGTGGTTAGAGAGTCAGATTTGGGTCTGGAACGTTGGAGGAGTTTAAATATGAAACATCGAGTCCATGCCAGGTCCCTTCACCATACCGGTGGGGGTATTTGGGGGGCATTCCGGGACGTTACTGATGTAGAAGAAGAGAGGAAGAAGAGATTGGATTTATACCCCGCCCTTCACTCACTTGGAATCTCAGAGCGGCTTACAAACTCCTTCCCCTCCCTACAACAGACACCCTGTGAGGTAGGTGGGGCTGAGAGAGCTCTGAGACAACTGTCCTTGAGAGAACAGCTGGTACAGAGCTATGGCTTGTCCAAGGTCATCCAGCAGGTGCAAGTGGAGGAGTGGGGAATCAAACCCGGTTCTCCCAGATTAGAGTCCGCGCACTTAACCACCACACCAAACTGGCTCTGTAAGCTCTTGGAGGATTGGCTACATTGGGGGTATCCATTTTTTTCTTCAGGGGAACTGATCTCTCTTGTCTGGGGATGCGCTGTAATTCTGGAGGATTGTCAGGTCCCGCCTGAAGGTTGGCATCCCTGATCAGGCTCCACTCTCCAACCAACCATTTTCTCTCAAGCACGTGATCACTGTACCTTGGAGATCAGTTGTAATTCTGGGTGATCTCCAGGTCCCACCTCTGAGCTGATCCCACCCTAGTTACCTAAGGGACCGCCTCTCCCCGTATGTACCCCAGCGAGCACTTCGATCAGGTTCCCAGTACCGCCTGGTTCTTCCAGGGCCCAAGGAGGCCCGACTGGCGGCAACACAGGCCAGGGCCTTTTTGGTGGCGGCCCTGCACTGGTGGAACTAGCTCCCGGACGACATCAGGGCCCTGCAGGGCCTTCTACAGCTCCGCAGGGCCTGCAAGACAGAGCTCTTCTGCCAGGCCTTTGGTTAGGGGCCACCTCGATCTCATAGCCCTGGCCCAACTATTGAAGTCCAGCAAGGATCATTGGCAGCGAGCAAGCACTGAAGAGTGCCCAGTGACGCCGCCTGGGTGGGGGTGAAGAAGTGCCATCTTGGAATGTAGTTTCAAAGTTTATTCTGTATATTTAAATGTGATTGTTTTGCCGAATTTTATTGTATTATGTATTGTGTTGATAGCCGCCCTGAGCCTACCGTAGGGTTGCCAGTCCCCAGGTGGGGCCTGGGGATCTCCCGCTTTTATAACTGATCTCCAGCTGACAGAGATCAGCTCCCCTGGAGAAAATGGCTGCTTTGAAGGGGGGACTCTGTGGCATTGTACCATGCTGAGGCCCCTCCCCTCCCCAAACCCCGCCCTCTCCTGGCTCCACCCCCAAAGTCCCCAGGTATTTTCCAACCCAGACTTGGCAACCCTAGCCTACCGTGAAGCGGGGAGGGCGGGATAACCCCCCCCCAAAATAAATAAAATAAATAGAATGAAAATAGATCCCTTCTCCCTACCCGAAACCGCCCTTCTACTGACATCTGAAAGAATGCTCCTGGACTGTGGGGCGACCTCTTCCTGAATTGAAGTCTTGGTAATTTATAAAGTTTTGCCTGCAGAAAAGGAAAAAGAAAAAAAGATCACCCCCTCTGTTCCCCCCCGCCCTTAATTATCTGGTTGACCTCAGTGGGGGTGGGGGGAAGGAATGCAGAAGCATTTTTTTTTTTGCCATGCTGCCTCCCTACCCCCCCCCCCCCTTCCTGGTTCCTTCTCTGATGAGTGCCCGTGCGGTTTTGCTGCTTCTGAGCAGAGCGATGTCTCCGAGTCGCTTTAATGACCTCCGAGAAACTGCATCAGGACCTATTTGCGGAGCTGAGGTTGCTTTGCCACAGCCCTGTCTCCTCTCGCCTGCCCCAGATATTGAACCTTCCCGTAACAGCAATTACAACATTAACCACAAAATGGAGATTTACAGATTGTTTTCAGCAACACCCATTCAAATTTACTTATATTTACACTCGGAGAAAAAAAAATGAGGGTAAGTGCTGTTTGTGACCAAAGGCAAAAAAGACCCCGATCGATAACCAACCAAGCCTTGGCTAATAAAGTACTTCTCTAAGGCCTTATGGTTGCTGGATTCTGACTGTTGAGGCTGGCCCCTAATGTCTCATCCATTGACTTTTCCCGTAAATATGTCTAAACGAGACCAGGCTGAGCCCTGAGAAGGAAAGATACACTCGGTTTGGTAAGAATTGCTAATTAACTAAGTATGTTAAACTTGTAGCTGCCACCTGTGTTCCAGTGGAGAGCGAGAACTTTGTGGAAAACACATATCTCCAGCACAATGTTTGCTCTGTATAGATGAGGGGGAGGATTGACCCCCTCCAATGATCTTAACAGATTCAAAACATTTAATCTTATAACCAAGAAACAGATCCTCGGTTGGATGACACTGAAGTCAGAATGAGGACTGTGCGGAATATTGACGAGATTCAAAACCTAAAGCGTTTGACACAATGGTTATTTTTAAAGCATATCTCGCTGAACGCTTCCATTGCGCTGGAGTCATCCGTGCCCTTTTGTTTCCCTGAACATTGCTTCTCCCTGACGACAGTTGCCTTTCTGCCCTTTTGCCCTCACTGTCCTTGACCTCACTTGCCCTCACTGCCATTTAATCCAACTGACAGTGGCAACTGACACCATTTTCTTTACACGTGTCTGCGATATCAGTATAGCCTTGGATGCAATTGTGAAAGGAAAGAAAGGAATGTAAATTGGCACCAAGAAACAGACTACAGAGGGCTAGCTGTGTCAGTGTGTCACGGGGAAAACAGTGAAGTCAAAATGAGGACTGTGCGGAATATTGACGAGATTCAAAACCTAAAGCGTGTGACACAATGGTTATTTTTAAAGCATATCTTGCTGAACGCTTCCATTGCGCTGGAGTCATCCGTGCCCTTTTGTTTCCCTGAACATTGCTTCTCCCTGACGACAGTTGCCTTTCTGCCCTTTTGCCCTCACTGTCCTTGACCTCACTTGCCCTCACTGCCATTTAATCCAACTGACAGTGGCAACCGACACCATTTTCTTTACACGTGTCTGCGATATCAGTATAGCCTTGGATGCAACTGTGAAAGGAATGAAAGGAATGTAAATTGGCACCAAGAAACAGACTACAGAGGGCTAGCTGTGTCAGTGTGTCATGGGGAAAACAAGCAGGGGTGTTGTGTGGAATTGCCAACCTCCAGGCGGGGCCTGGCGATCTCCCACAATTGCAACTGTTCTCCAGACTACAGAGATCAGCTCTCCTGGAGAAAATGGCTGCCTTGGGAGGCGGGATTATTTCAGCATCAGCTTCAAGGCAAGACGTTTAAGCTCAGACAGTACAAACACACAATACCAAACCAAATAAAATGTCATGGAGCCTAGGGGTGCTGACTATCCACTGTTTTCTGCTCCTAATACAAAGGCCGAGGACAGATTAGCAATCTGGCCCGCTCTGCCTTTGCTTCTAAAGTGGAGGCAGAGAGGGCGGCCAGATTGCCGCAGCTGTCCCCCGTCGGCGGCCTGCACTTACCCGCATGCGGGCCACTCTCCACGCGCTGCAGCCGGAGACCTCTTGGAACTGGTCTCCGGCTGTCTGGGCGCGCATTGCTGCTGCTTCCTGCCGGTCTGGACGCCTCTATGGCACACAGGAAGCGGTGGTGGAAGTGTGGACATGCTGCGCACAGGCGTGCATCGCCGGACCAGCCAGCAGCCGCGCACCACAGCAGAGGAGGCTCCAGAGGACGGCTGGCGGTGTGGACGCGCCGCTCCGCCTCCTCTCCGGTAAGGTCCCGCAGCACTGTTACTAGTGCGAACGGGACGCCCCGCACCCGTTTCCCTGCGCAGCTTCTGCCCCCGCAGCTGTGCCGGGGCGAAATGCCGGTCTGTCCTCAGCCAAAGTTTCATGTTTTTCTCTGTGGGTAAGTGTGCCAAACAGGCAAGGCTTTGGGGATTTCAAGAAAAGTTAGAGAGTAGAACCAGGGGTCCGTTGGAGCGGGAGCGCACAGGAGCGCAGCTCCGGGAGTGAGGAGCCCAGGGGGCGGGCACATGTCCAAGCCCCGCCCCCTCCTCGGCTTCCCCAAGCAGTGCAGAGGTGCAGCACCCCAGGGAAAGCCCTGCTAGGGTCTTTATTGTTTTTAATGTTTTGTTTTAATATTGATAATTTTATCATTGTTCCTTTTATGACTGTGTGCCGCTTTTCCAGAGACTTGCTCAAGGTGGCATATAAATTTTCTAAGTATACCATTTTTATCTGGGCACATGGCACATAAGTACTGGAGAAATTTCACGAACCCTTCAGCAGCTTCCACCCCATCAGTTTGGTGTAGTGGTCAGGAGTTGGACTCTAATCTGGGAGAACTGGGTTTGATTCCCCACTCCTCCACATGCAGCTGCTGGTGTGACCTTGGGCCAGTCACAAGTTCTCTCAGAGCTGTTCTCTCATGAGCAGTTCTCAAAAGACCTCTCTCAGCCCCACCTACCTCACAGGGTGTCTTGTTGTGGGGAAGGGAAGGGAAGGGGAAGGGATGGGTGGTGCACATGTCCTGGGTATCTCAAGTCTACTTGAAACCTGGTGGTTTCAAGGGAGCAGGAAGAGAATGAGGGGGTGTTCTTGACGCTTATTTTTATTGCCCAAAGTATTGGATGGGGAAGGGAATGGAGGAAGGGCAGGTCAGTTTCACTCACCTGTGGAGTGGAGCCTGAGGGGTGGGTGTTGCCTTCTGACACACTTCCGGTATGTTAGGGGGTGGGGCATATGCAAATGAGTTATGCAAATGAGTTATGCTAATGAGCTCCGGCACCTCTTTTTCTACGAAATGACCCCTGAGTAGAACAGAGCACTTGCCTTTACAGATCACTGTCCCTGGGGTGGCTGCAATTGCAAGAAGGTGGAGATCTGCACAGGAGCAATAGAACGGAAGTCGCCGATCCCCGTTCTATGTAGAAATGACCTGACCCCCATTTCGCCCTCCTTCTTATGACATGAAAACAGTTGGAGGAAATCTGAAAGATCACGAACAACAACAAAAAAAGTGGGAAACACAGCTCCTTTCTTTCTTTTCTTTTTTTTTTTTGCCCTAGCCTGCCAAGATCGGGCATCTAAAGACGCTTGTTAACTGCTCGCGACTTCCTCATCAGAAAACAGGTAATACCACTTAACATTCCGTGAAGGGCGCCTGATGTTTTGACATATAAGCAGGTCACTTGGCAAAGTGCCATTAGACAGTGTAATGATATGATGTGCTAAAGTGGCAAATCACTGGTTGCCTTCGACTCAGACTTTAAAGAGAAAAAAACACACACATCCGTGAGAAGTGTTATCAGCAGCGCCGTTCCCTTCTGGCTAGATCGGCTTGCGTTCTGGTCCGTTCCTTTGGTCCTTAATCCATCTATTAGAAGTCTGCTGGCATCCAAAAACAGATGTGAGTTGTTATTATTCTCAGGGACTTTTTTAAAGAAAAAGAGGTGCCGGAACTCTCAAGAGGGGAAATGAAGTTTTCAATCTGTATACTGAAAACTCACGAACCTTTAAGGATGTTTTTAAAGAATTTTGTCGAAGAGATTCCGGAAGAAGAAGAGGAGGAGACTGGATTTATATCCCGCCCTTCACTCACTTGGAGTCTCAGAGTGGCTTACAAACTCCTTGAGAGCCAGTCTGGTGTCGTGGTTAAGTGCGCGGACTCTGATCTGGGAGAACCGGGTTTGATTTCCCCACTCCTCCACTTGCACCTGCTGGATGACCTTGGGCAAGCCATAGCTCTGTACCAGCTGTTCCCTCAAGGACAGCTTGGGAAAGAGCTCTCTCAGCCCCACCTACCTCACAGGGTGTCTGTTGTGGGTAGGGGAAGGGAAAAGGAGTTTGTAAGCCGCTCTGAGACTCCCTTGGGGAGTGGAGGGCGGGGTATAAATCCAATCTCTTCTTCTTCTTCTTCCTTTCCCTTCCCCTCCCCACAACAGGCACCCTGTGAGGTAGGTGGGACTGAGAGAGCTCTGAGACAACTGTCCTTGAGAGCACAGCTGGTACAGAGCTATGGCTTGCCCAAGGCCATCCAGCCAGGTGCAAGTGGAGGAGTTAGGAATCAAACCCGGTTCTCCCAGATTAGAATCTGCACACTTAACCACTACACCAAACTGGCTCTCACACCAAACTGGCTCTCTCTCTTGAGGCCTCCTACTACAGGCCCTTGCCTCCTATCATAGCAGGAAGCCAGGCATGCCTACCTGAGGACCTTTTCCTTTTCTTTGGCTTTAATATACTAATATAGGCAAAACTGTGTGCTGGGACAAATTAGGTCCCCCCCCCCCACCAAAAAATGCCCTGGTTAATCAAAAGATTTAGACGCTCTCCCACACACAGCGTACTTTGCATTCTGCATTTATACCCAATGTGCCTGACATCCTGTATTGCAGGCAGGTATTTTGGCCACTTGTCTGCAACAGGTGCCCTGATTAAAGCATGCCTCATTTGGAATACTGTGTGCCGTTCTGTGGCCACTGTATCTCAAAAAGGACATCGCGGAGCTGGGGAAAGTGCAAAGGAGGGCAACCAAGACGATTAGGAAGTTAGCGCACCTTCCCTATAAGGACAGGCTGAAAAGTCTGGGACCCGTCAGTTTAGAAAAGAGATTATTAAAGGGGAGGCATGATAGAAGTTTATAAAATTATGCAAAGAGTGGAAAGAGTTGACAAAAAAAACCCCTCTCTCTCTCTCAACACCCCCCCCCCCCCAAACACACTAGAGTTTGAGGGCATCCAATGAAGCCGAAGGGCCGAGGATTCAGGACAGACAAAATGAAATGCTTCTTTACACAGCAAGCGATCAAAATGTGGAATTCACTGGCAGAGGAGGTAGCGATGGCCATAACTTTAAAAGGGATTAGACAGATTCATGGAGGAGAGATCTATCAGTGACTATGCTGACTAAAGGGAACCTCCCCATTCAAAGGCAGTCAAGCTCTGAATCCCAGAGCCAGGAGGCAACATCTGGAGGTCTTAGCCTCTATGCCTTGTTGTTGGACCTCCGGAGGAACTGTTTGGCCATTGTGTGACACAGGATGCTGGACTAGATGATTCAGTGTCAGTTAACTGCCGTGAATTCTTTTCAATAACTGTATGACTGCTACAAGGTGTGTTTTACATGGTCTCTGAAAAGGTCACAGGCTTACATATATTTCCCCCCCGAAGTTTGGTGACAGGTCCCGCCCAGGAGTTCGCAACGGGGCCATGACCCCCTCCTGTGGAATGCGTGCTCCGCTCGCTTGCCTGCTTGCTTGCTCACACCGCTTGTGCATGCCCTGACTCAATGACTTGCTTCCCTGGTGTTTATCTCTTGTGTCCTGTCCTTGAACAGGATTGCCTCCACATTTTGTGTGAGCCAAACTCACCGGTGTTACATATTCCTTTTCTTCATGTCTTGGGAACATTTCAGAAATGCTCAACATCGTTATTTTCTGAGAACTCCTTTTCCCGCGTTTTCTATGGGAACTTCAGGCCAGTATATTTGAGTTCCTAAATTCCTGTGTAGTGATTGGTAGACAGCTCTGAAGCCATATTTCATATCCAGTTGTTAGCCAAATTGCTTTAATTTACGCTTAGCAATTGGCAAAATACACGGGTTCTTGCCAACTATACCAGGGTCCCACCCCTCCCGGGAGTTATCAAGGAAAGAGGCACGTGAGGCAGATAGCCAGTTAAATGTAGTTTACTGGGCAATGTTGTTCAAGCACACCAAAAACGTAATCACACACACACACACACAGGCCTAAGAAATAAAGACAGAAAATAGCACGTTTGCATGAGCAGGTAATCGTTGGTGGGGAAGCAGTGCCTTACCTTAGATGCGTTGTCCAAACGATGGCTGAATTGGATGGGGAGAAAATAGAAGGACTATGGGGACACGAGGGTCGAACCTGCAAAACCACGTGGTTTTCCTGGATCGCGATTCCAGAGAGAGAGGATTAAAGATGGAGGCAAGGGTTGGGTACAGCAAGCTGGACTGAAGAGGTAGTTAAAGCAGACAGGGGACGACGGCTCAAGAGAGCGAGAGCCTCCGGGTTTGGACTTTTATTAGGGGGTCTTGGGGTGGGCTGTTGAGACCACATCCCACTAACACATCTACTAGGCGGTCTGTCCCTCTTGGACCTTTCCATAGGTTACAGGTGGACAAAGGGAGGAGGGCCAGGGGATGGACCAGGTTGTACACCTGGCCTGGGGTCCGATGACTCACCTGGCCACTTCTATTGTTAGTCAATGACTTGGCCGACTGGGTGATGGCCCGAACATTAGTTGCTAAGCAACTGCGTTAGCATAACTATGCAGGTATGTTGGAGGGGGCAGGGGTTGACCAGCGTGTGTTGAAACAGAAAGAAACCTCATGGCTTTGTCTCTGTCTCAGGTGAACTGTCTAGGGTGTCAGCCTCCCGGCATGGGCTGGAGCTGGCTCCTATCATGAAGAAAGCACATGGCCCTTCCATTAAAGGCAGCCCAAGGTTCAGGCTTATGAATATCACAGTTCATAAGAGCACTAGCAGTGCCTTGCTGGCCAACACAGTATATCAATACATGTAATCCTTAAGCACAGCATTACTAACAGGAGAAGTGTTTGACTACAATGATCTTTTCTACAAATAAAGGACTTACTGCTTAAGGAGACCTGTTGTGGATTATATCTATTGGGACATTCTCAAGCTGTGGTCACACACACTAAATAATCCACTTTCAATCCACTTTCCAACTGGATTTTCACTGTGTGAACTGGCCAAATCCAATTTGAAAGTGCATTGGAAGTGGATTGAAAGTGGATTATTGAGTGTGTGTGACCGCCGCCTCACATTCAGCAGGGCTCTTTTTCTGTTCTTGTATTCGTAACTCAGAGTTGACAGTGCTAGTACAGATGGACTTTCGTCCATCTGTCTAACGCCCTATTACCAGATCAATGATGCTGGCGTATCTAGATGCAGAAGGTCCTGGGTTCCGTCCAGGGCATCTGCAGCAAAATGTCTCTCAGGTAGCAGGGTTGGCAAATAGAAGAAGAAGAAGAAGAGATTGGATTTATACCCCACCCTCCACTCCCCAAGGGAGTCTCAGAGCGGCTTACAATCTCCTTTTCCCTTCCCCTCCCCACAACAGACACAATGTGAGGTAGGTGGGGCTGAGAGAGCTCTTTCCCAAGATGTCCTTGAGGGAACAGCTGGTACAGAGCTATGGCTTGCCCAAGGTCATCCAGCCAGGCGCAAGTGGAGGAGTGGGGAATCAAACCCGGTTCTCCCAGATTAGAGTCCACGCACTTAACCACTACACCAGACTGGCTCTCCAAATACCGTCCCCCCCCCCCCACCCCGGCCCGGCAGTCAGAATTAACAACACTGAACTAGGTGAACTCAGTATAAGGCAGCTTCCTGTGTTCAAGGCATCCTTATACAAGTCTCACAGAAAAACACAACTCCCCCAGTTTCCACCTCATTTGGGCCTTCCTCACAGCCATCCCCAGTGGGCTGCATGAAGTTAGTTCCGCAAGGCCTGTTTGGGGAACCAGCCATGTTTTCCCAGGTGATGAGACTCTGACAGATTTCATCTCCCTCGCCTTTGTCGATTTCGGCATTGTCACGCGGAACAAGGCAATTAATATGTCTTTAATTTGCACCTAACGAAACAGAAAGGCGGCATTTCGGCTGTGTGACATGTAGACAATTTTTCTCCCCCACTTTAAAAACAAAGTTTCACGCTGTGACTACAATTAGCGTAATTGTCAGCTCCTCTCTTAAAAACAAATATGTATTAAAGGAAAAGCCAGCGATGTTCCCTCCTCTGGTGTGAAAATGAGACAATCAAAATCTATTGTAATTACCACAGTGATATTATAATTAGCAACGATTAAGTTATGCCATGCTGGGTTTTTTTTCCTCTTGGCAACAATTAAAAAAGTATATATCTTCTTTCTGCACATTACTGCTGATCATATTACCTCAATACATGTCGAGGAAGTAGATAAATTAGAAGTAATTTTAAAGCAAAACTCCGTTTAAAACATATATCTTGCTATATAATGGTTTTAACCCTTCTTGTCTTTTAGATTCCCCCCCCCCCTAACATCTGTGTAAGGAAGATCTGTTAAAATATCAGTTTGAGCCATGGAACCAGAATGCTTTTTGAAGAGTAAAGGAGTAAAAGACACCAGTTTTGCACGGTTTTAATTTACCTGTGCTTCTTTATTTATGAGGTAAACCAGGGGTCATTTTGTAGAAAAAGAGGTGCAGGAGCTCATTACCATAACTCATTTGCATAACTCATTTGCATGTGCCACACCCCCTAACATGCCGGAAGTGTGTCAGAAGGCCACACCCACCCCTCAGGCTCCACTCCACAGGTGAGGGAAACTGACCTGCTCTTCCTCCATTCCCTTCGCCATCCAATACTTTGTGCAATAAAAAGAAGCATAAAGAACACACCCTCATTCTCTTCCTGCTCCTTTGAAACCACCAGGTTTCAAGTAGACTTGAGATACCCAGGACATGGGCACCACCCATCCCTTCCCCTTCCCCTCCCCACAACAAGACACCCTGTGAGGTAGGTGGGGCTGAGAGAGGTCTTTTGAGAACTGCTCATGAGAGAACAGCTCTGAGAGAACTTGTGACTGGCCCAAGGTCACACCAGCAGCTGCATGTGGAGGAGTGGGGAATCAAACCCGGTTCTCCCAGATTAGAGTCCAGCTCCTGACCACTACACCAAACTGATGGGGTGGAAGCTGCTGAAGGGTTGGTGAAATTTCTCCAGTACTTATGTGCCATGTGCCCAGATAAAAAATGGTATACTTAGAAAATGTATATGCCACCTTGAGCAAGTCTCTGGAAAAGTCATAAAAGGAACAATGATAAAATTATCAATATTAAAACAAAACATTAAAATCAATAAAGACCCTAGCAGGGCTTTCCCCGGGGCGCTGCGCCTCTGCACTGCTCGGGGAAGCCGAGGAGGGGGTGGGGCTTGGTCATGTGCCCGCCCCCTGGGCTCCTCACTCCCGGAGCTGCGCTTCTGTGTGCTCCCGCTCCAACGGACCCCTGAGGTAAACTATTTTGATTTATGGCTAAACTATCATGGGTTTCAGCTATCCACTTCTTGCTCGCTAGTTTAACTTGGCTTACTCAACTGTTATGTGTTGAGGATCTAGCTGGACATGGATGGATGTTTAGATTTGTCTGAGTAAGTGAAGATGGCCTTCTCAAGAGAAGTTATCGGTGGCCATTAAAAGTGCTTTCCGGTCACAGCTGATTTACAGCAGCCACGTAGGGTTTTCAAGGCAAGAGATGTTCAGAGGCGCTTTGCCCTTGCCTGCCTCTGCATAGCAACCCTGGACTTCCTTGGTGGTCTCCCATCCAAATACTAACCAGGGCAGGCCCAGTGTAGCATCTGAGATGTTACGAAATTGAGCTAATTTAGATCATCCAGGATAGGGTATAAACATTAGGGTTGTGTGGATTTTAAAAAAAAAATGTTTTTTTTTTAAATACTTCTTTTAAATTTTATTGCGGCATTGGTTTCAGTGGCAAAACTGAAAGTGTACATTTGCCTCCGTTCCCCACCCTAGAGTGCATTGCTGCCTGTGGTAAAAGGGAAAATGTTTGCCTCCGTACCTAGAAAGCACCATTAAGGAAAATAACAGTTCACACATCCAGGCCTACGGCTACTGTAGAATGAAAGCCTTTTGTGAGCCCGCAAACCAGAAATGTTATTAGTGTAAACTCTTTGTACAGTCAGGCCTGTCGTGTTATTCCTCTCCAGTGGTAAGATCTGTGTAACACACTGATTGGAAAACATCCTTGTCAGTTATATATTAAATAACTCAATTTTCTCCCTCTTTCCCTGAACACCAAGCCTCTCAGGCAGGCGTCTGACCAGTGAATAGACCAGAAGGTTAGCTGAGCATTCCTCTTTCTTATGGGCCTTGTTCTCTGCTGCAGTGTACGCGTCTATTATTAGGTACCTATTTATGAGGTAAACTGTTCGAATTTATGAACCGGTAAAGTTACAACATTTCT
Source organism: Lepidodactylus listeri (assembly GCA_029233225.1). NCBI lineage: Eukaryota > Metazoa > Chordata > Lepidosauria > Squamata > Gekkonidae > Lepidodactylus > Lepidodactylus listeri. The sequence continues at coordinate 10,915,796 of JARCFY010000021.1, forward strand.
GTTACCTAGCTAGCACTTTGCATGCTTGATTTATCTCGGCTTTTATGAGGAACAGCTCTCCAACCGACAAGAAATGGCCTCCATTTACCTTTATGTATTTATTTATGAGGCAAGGCCGATTTACTAACTGATAAACTAGCCGCCTATCTAGCTAACATGAAAGCACCTTAGTTGGCCTTTATGTATTTACAAGAAGTGGGACCCGCAATACTCGCTGGGGGAGGAGTATTTCTAAAGGTTTCAGCTCCACATTTCCCCCAGAAGAGCTGGGCTCTGCCCGACCCTCACCTATTCACCGCCGTGGAAGTCAGTCCAGCCGGAGAGATCTTTTTACCACCTGCATTCTGACGCTCAGCCTCAGCACTTCTTCTGTCACACACACACACACACCCCTCGGTCCAGGGGTCCGTTGGAGCGGGAGCACACAGGAGCGCAGCTCCGGGAGTGAGGAGCCCAGGTGGAGGGCACATGACCAAGCCCCGCCCCCTCCTCGGCTTCCCCGAGCAGTGCAGAGGCGCAGCGCCCCGGGGAAAGCCCTGCTAGGGTCTTTATTGATTTTAATGTTTTGTTTTAATATTGATAATTTTATCATTGTTCCTTTTATGACTGTGTGCTGCTTTTCCAGAGACTTGCTCAAGGTGGCATATACATTTTCTAAGTATACCATTTTTTATCTGGGCACATGGCACATAAGTACTGGAGAAATTTCACCAACCCTTCAGCAGCTTCCACCCCATCAGTTTGGTGTAGTGGTCAGGAGTTGGACTCTAATCTGGGAGAACCGGGTTTGATTCCCCACTCCTCCACATGCAGCAGCTGGTGTGACCTTGGGCCAGTCACAAGTTCTCTCCGAGCTGTTCTCTCATGAGCGGTTCTCAAAAGACCTCTCTCAGCCCCACCTACCTCACAGGGTGTCTTGTTGTGGGGAGGGGAAGGGGAAGGGATGGGTGGTGCACATGTCCTGGGTATCTCAAGTCTACTTGAAACCTGGTGGCTTCAAGGGAGCAGGAAGAGAATGAGGGTGTGTTCTTTACACTTATTTTTATTGCACAAAGTATTGGATGGGGAAGGGAATGGAGGAAGAGCAGGTCAGTTTCACTCACCTGTGGAGTGGAGCCTGAGGGGTGGTGTTGCCTTCTGACACACTTCCGGTATGTTAGGGGGTGTGGCATATGCAAATGAGTTTTGCAAATGAGTTATGCTAATGAGCTCCTGCACCTCTTTTTCTACGAAATGACCCTGCCTTGGTCTAAAAGGGTTCAGAAGAATTGGTGCCCGCCTGGCTCCAGCACAGAAAGTGGATACTCAATGATTTCTGATTGTGGTGTACCACCGTCGCTGGTGGGGTGGGCGGGTAGGTGGGCAGGGAGGGAGATTACCCCCCCTCTGGCCTTTCCCTCACTTGCCCCTTTCCCCCCACCCCCTGGCACTACTAGCAAGGCCTCAGTGGCTCTCAGCCGCCAGGCCGCCAATCTTCCCCTCCTTCCCTGACAGTGAGGACACAGTGGCTCTCAGCCACCAGGCCGCCGCAGAGTTCCCAGAGTGTTCTCTGCGCATGCACAGGGAACACTCTTTTACTTTGAGGGGGATTTAAATATCCCCCCGTATAGTTTTTTTTAAAACTTTTAGGATTTTCGTGCACATCTGGGGAGTCTCCCAAGTGTGCAGAAAAAACTCTCTGCCCAACAAGTGCCCCTGATGTGCGGATTTAGATATCTGCATGCACGGGGGCGCTTGGCTATTAGATATATAGACAAGCAGAAGGACCCACGATACTCGTGGGGAGGGGGGGGAGAAGGAGTTCCACATTGAGGAGGAAGCACCCGCAGGCAATGTTCCCTCTGAGCCATGGAGTCTTGTGAGCAAAAATTCTACTTTGTGAGCTCCTGGCATTAAAGTTGTGAGCGAGCGATTTGTCTGCTGCATAAACTAGTTTGCTCTGGAGCCATCCTTCCTGAGCTAAGGCAAAAATGTGTGAGCCGGAGGCTAAAAAGACTGAGCTAGCTCACACTAACTCAGCTTAGAAAGAACACTGCCCGCAGGTGAACCTGCCCCCCCCCCATGGGCAGCAGCGAGGCCTGAGTGGCTCTCAGTCACCAGGCCGCCGATCCCCCCCACCCCTCAGCACCAGCGGTGAGGCCTGAGTGGCTCTGAGCCGCCGGGCTGCCTATTCCCCCTGCCAAGCATTGGTGGTGAGGCCTGAGCGGCACTCAGCTGCTGGGCCGCCGCAGAGTTCCCAAAGCATTTTCTGCACATGTGCAGGGAACACTCTTTTACTTGGGGGGGTGGGGGAGATTTAAATATCCCCCCTGAAAGTTTTTTTTTTTTTAAAGTTTTAAGATTTTTCTGCACACCTAGGGAGTTCCCCAAGTGCGCAGAAAAATCTCTCTGCCTCGTAGATGCCCCTGATGTGCACATTTAGATATCCGCATGCAGGGGGCGCCTTTGCTATTAGGTATATAGATGAGAGAAATTAAGCCCATGTATATGAACTGACAAACAATTATGAGGTTTCTGCTGTCCAGCTGATGGCTACGAGTTTATCCCGGTTTGTTCATTTATGAGGTAAACGATTACAGGATTTTAGCCACCCCAGTTAACATGAAAGGACCTTAGGGCGATTCCGCACTAGATGTTGCCCCAGCTTCACTCCCCAATAAAATCCAGGGCTAAGCAACAGTTCCCCACCTGTTGCTTCGGGTCTGCATTTGGCCCGAATGTAACAAGCATTTTCCCCGGATCTTCCGTTTACGGGATTTTGAGGTTCTTTGTTTTTGCCACGGGAGTGAAGTCGGGGCATTCAGGTGGGGAACTCCGAAATCGGGGTTTCTTGCTCCACCCCTTTAACGCCCTCTCTCCCCTTACCCTCCCCTTTCCCTCCCTAGCGCGAGCGGGGGGTTTTTTTGTTTGCCACTTCGTTGCATTACAACAATACGACATGGCATTGATCCATCGTTGTGTTTTTATTTTGTTCGGGGCCAATGTATTGCGGGTGGAGTGGTGGTGTGGACACATTTTTTGCAGGGGGAGCATGTGTAGTGTTGCATGATCCCCCTCCATTTCCCATCCCTTTCCCACCCTCCAATTCCCCTCCAACCCTGGTGCAATTTTTTTTCGTGGGCATTTTCTAATGGCGAAAGTGACCAGAGTTGTTTCATGTGCATGCGTGGAGGATCCTTGCTGCTCTGTGGGATGGTTCATCACAATGAAACTCCACCTACATTAAAAAAGGGGCAGGTGCATGATGCACTTTCCCGGGAATTATTAAAACACTTGGCCAATCATGACCTTGTTGCGTCACAACGTTATAACAAAACTCCGCCTACATTTTTTTTTAAAATGGCGGGCAGGAGCTCAAGATTTGGGGCAAGGACAGATGCGGAAATGAAGAACCGGCATCAATCCGGGTCAGATTCATGTAATGCGGAAACACGCAGACTGATTCGGACCAATTAAACCCAGGAGGAAAGGGAAGCAAAGCCCTTGTGCGGAATCGGCCTTAGTTTACCTGTTATAGGAAAACTGTTTTGATTTGCTGACTGATCAGCAGTTATGAGGTTTCTGCTCTCTAGCTAGTTTATGCTCACTGGTTTACATTGGCCTACGGGGTAACTGTTATAAGGTTTTCTCTAGCTCACATCAAGATACATGTGTGTGAGGGGGGTACCCTTCATGTCATTGCTTCCCAGCAGGGCAAGCATTTTCTAAAAGCTCTAGTACTGTGAGACTGAAAATCTCTTCTTGATCCTCCGTCCCCCCCCCCCCCAATGTGAAGTGCTTGGTTTGGCAGTCCTCCAGGACTAAATATGGCAAGACCTAGACCCTGGACTGCTGTAATTTTCATTCCCTGCTAAGTGCCTACTTTTTAAAACCATGCCGCGGCAGGGCAGCGCGTCTCCCGTTCCCTTTGTGTGCATGTCAGCAATGTTAATCACGTCTCCGTTGGTGTCTTGTCTCTGAAGCAAACTCCAGGGCCTTTTCATTCGTCGAGTGGGAAAGCCTTCCTTTAAAAAAAAAAAAAAATCTGCCTCCTCCTTCTTGCGCCGCCACATGGGGTGCTTCTGTTGAATCTCATTACAGGTGCAGAAAGTTCAAAAGGCCAGGTGGGATAAGACAAAGGGGAACTTCATTGGGTCTAGTTTGGCCGCCTCACACAGACACGCAAAAAAAATAGCCCTTTATTGAAGATATGTCAGAAGAGAGTGAACGGGAAGAGAGAGGAAACAGCGTCATGTCTGTGATGCCTTCAGCAGATAGCAGAGAATGGAATGCAACGAACAGGGCAACTGTATAAAAGGAGGCCAGGAGGACTCCCATATTTTGGGATCACAGGCCCACCACTTTTAAATAGCCAAGGCGCAAGACCCCAGTTTGGACTGAGATAGTATCAGAAATCCCAAGCAACCCCTGGCAGCTGTTGGGAGAATTGAGAGAGGCACAGCATCATGGGATTTTTTTTTTTAAATGCAGCCTCATTTAAAGTTGTTAATGGCAGTTGTAGGAATCACCAGGAACTCTGTGGTAAAACCATAGAGTCTCCAGCAATTCCTAGAGCCACCCTTTGTCACTTCCAGTAGGAATTTCCAGGGAGTACATGAGGCTGTAATTTAAAAACAAACAAACAAAGCTTGGAGCAGTGGCAGGAAACCAGACCTGAGGGCAGGGCACAAGGATTGGCAGCCATAAACCACATAATGGAGAAGGTCTTTAAGACATCTCTTGAACAGTGTTCCTGGTTTGAAAGGGCCCTGCAAAAGTTGCTCTGTAGATACAGACCAGGATTACAGATGGAGAAAACAGCGCGAACAACAGACTTATCTAACACAGGAGACTCCAGCCTTTTTGAGTTCACAGACTCCTGCGGACTTTTGAGACGAGGTGGTGAGCAGCATTCCAAAAGGAGGTGGAGCCAAACACAAATAACACACTTTTCACACAAATATGTGTGTCCCCCAATGCACCCTCTAAGCTATGGAGTCTTCTGAGTAAAAATTCTACTTTGTGAGCTCCTGGCATTAAAGTTGTGAACGAGCGATTTAGCTACTGCATAAATTAGTTTGCTCTGGAGCCTTCCTTCCTGAGCTAAGACAAAAATGTGTGAGCTGTAGGCTAAAAAACTGTGAGCTAGCTCACACTCACTCAGCTTAGAGGGAACACTGGTGTTTCCCCACCCCCTACCTTTTTTGGTACACATATGATGTTTAGTGCCAGTTTTCTCCAGTAGTGGCTTCTCCTTCCTCTTTCTTGTCTTAGATACATGAGATTATTCCAGTCAATCAAGGGTCACATGTTTGGTGTAGTGGTTTGTTTGGTATAGAGCCAGTTTGGTGTAGTGGTTAAGTGTGCGGACTCTAATCTGGGAGAACCGGGTTTGATTCTCCATTCCTCCACTTGCACCTGCTGGATGACCTTGGGCAAGCCATAGCTCTGTACCAGCTGTTCACTCAAGGACAGCTCTGGAAAGAGCTCTCTCAGCCCCACCTACCTCACAGGGTGTCTGTTGTGGGGAGGGGAAGGGAAAGGAGTTTGTAAGCTGCTCTGAGACTCCAAGTGAAGGGCAGGGTATAAATCCAATCTCCTCCTCCTCCTCCTCCTCTTCTTCTCATCATTATTCTATGTGGCCAATCACGTTTGACTGTGCAATTGTATCAGTGGGGACAAATCAAACGAAGAAGCAAACCTTTTTTTTTTTTTGCAAAAAAAAATCATTTCAAAAGGGCAGCATTCCCTGGCATTAGCGACAATATTCCCAGAAGTGGCAGGTAGTTTCATCTCTGTTCCAGCCAGAAGTCAATTTTGGGGGGTGGAGGATGGGGCCAGGAGGCAGCTCAGCCGATCAGGAGTCTTTCCCTTCGCTAGCTGGAAGGAAAACGTCTTCCTCACCTGCCAAAATCCACTGTAATAAAATAAATATGTCATTTCCGAAGGATATCGGGCCAGCGCTGTTGCGTTTCATCTCTCCGGACGAAGTGAAAACCTCTTTGCCGACTTGAGAGCAAGCAACACTTGCCAGGTTTTCAGACATCCTTTCATGGAAAGTTCTTGTTCCCTTTGAAAAAGCTTCCTTGGTAATTTGACAAAAAGAAATGCACTCAAAACACAACAAGCCAATGTTTTACCGTCATTTTCTAAGACAGCCCTATTGCTCCTAAAACAGGCACCCATCTGCTTTGAACTCGCATCACCGCTGATTCGAAAGGGAATATCTTCCGGCCACAAAACCCATCACGTCCCTCACTTTCAGCTGCAAAGAAGCCAACTGCTCTCGCCTTATGTGGTTAACAAGCTCTTTTCTTATCTTTGCTACATTCAGAAGGTGGGAAGCTGGGAGGCAGAGGACCGGACTGGAAGAGGCAAGACAGCAGCGGGAGCCGAACACCACTAGTAAGAAAGGCCCAATCTGCATCTAGCATTTGCTCTGCTGTTTTACCAAACCCACACTGAGGTCCTTTCCTCATTTGCCCGCCACTCTTGGATTTTCTCAGGCCGATTCCACACAGGGGCTTTGCTTCCCTTTCCTCCCGGGTTCAATTGGTCCGAATCAGTGTGCGCATTTCCGCATTACATGAATCTGACCCGGGTTGATGCCGGTTCTTCATTTCCACATCTGTCCTTGCCCTGAATCTTGAGCCCCCACCCGTCTCCCCCCCTTTTAAAAAAAGGGCTTCCTTGGGCCTAGTCTTCCAAGGCCCATTCGGGTCGCCACCTCTGACTTTGGAAATTCTTAGTGGTTTGGTGGCAGTGCTTGAGGAAGCAGAGTTTGGGGAGAGATGAGAGCTCAGCAGGGATCTGATGCCCCTCTAGGTCTTCCATTTCTCCTAGACTCTATGGTAGAGTCTACTCTCCAAAGATGCCATTTCCTCCAGTTGAACTCAGGTATTTCAGCTGGGACCTGGGAGACTTCCAGATTCCATCTGAAAGTTGCTAATCCTAGAGCTGTTCTGTTCCTAGGCCCTTTCCTCCTTAGGCCCATCTGCATCTCTTCACTACTGGAATAGTCTGGATTGTGGCAGCCAGAGACCTACTGCCAAACCTCCCCGCTCGATGAGGCCAGAGCTCTCTGCCTCTTTCTCTCTTCATCTTCCTACAGAGCCAGTTTGGTGTAGTGGTTAAGTGCGCGGACTCTAATCTGGGAGAACCGGGTTTGATTCCCCACTCCTCCACTTGCACCTGGCTGGAGGACCTTGGGCAAGCCATAGCTCTGTACCAGCTGTTCTCTCAAGGACAGTTGTCTCAGAGCTCTCTCAGCCCCACCTACCTCACGGGGTGCCTGTTGTGGGGAGGAGAAGGGAAAGGAGTTTGTAAGCCGCTCTGAGACTCCAGTTGAGCGAGATATAAATCCAATCTCTTCTCTCTTCTTCTTCTTCTACCCCTCTTTGACTTGGAAGTCCAGACCCCAGCCCACTCTTGAAGCTGCCTTGAATTGTCCCTCCTGCAGAGCTATCCTAGAACTCCACCCGGTTCCTAATCTGAGAGGACTTGTACTGAAGCTCCCTAAATGCCTGGGTCTTAGCACGGGTGGTGGAACGTGCCATCAGATTGCAGTCAACTTACGGTGACCCCGTAGGGTTTTCAAGGCAAGAGACATTTCAGGGGTCGTTTGCCATTGCCTACCTCTGTGCAACAACCCTGGGCTTCCTTGGTGGTCTCCCATCCAAGAACTAACCAAGGCCGACCCTGCTTAGCTTCCAAGATCTGATGAGCTTGGGCTAGCCTGGGCCATCTAGGTAAAGGCAAAAGACATACAGAGGTGGTTTGGTGTTGCCTGCCTCTGCATAGCAACCCTGGACTTCCTTGGTGGCTTCCCATCCAAGCACTAACCTACGCCAACCCTGCTTGGTTTCTGAAATCAGATTAGATCAGGCCCTTCCAATTCAGGTCGCCCTCCCTTGGATTCTCAAAAGAGTTCATACCATTGAGCCACCGCTTCAGGCACTCATTCCTATATGCTGTCTTCTGTGTTACAAACAGACACCTGAGCTTTCAGTAAATAATTTAATTTTGCCATGCAAATTATGCTTATTCAGGCCCTACTGTTCCCAATTGATTAGCACATTAGCATTGATTGCTAGTGTTCTTGGCTTCCCCCTCTGTGATATTGGAAAGTGAGTTGACAGTGATTAAATAATCATTTCATCACCCGGAGTGATTGAGTTTGCCTAATGCAGCGGTCCTCTTATGCAACTAGTATTGAAATCCGAACTCTTATAGAATTATCCTGATGGATGCCCAGAGCTCAGAGAAAGACAGCCATCGCAGGTGGGACCTTGCATCCCAAACACTGTTTCAGCTGTCAAAGCACAACATTTGCAGTGGCTTCAGTGTGGAGAACACTTACCCCAGAGGAAGCATTGGGGCAATTGCAGAGAACAGAGCTGCTAGCTGGACCCCGGGTGTGAATTCAGCCTAGAAACGGGCTGGTGATGCTGTGGATTCCTACAGCTTTATTATTGTTTATCGTAGGTAAACATTTGTTTTTCAATCCTGCAGTTATGCTTTATTGTCTGTATTATGAAGAAGAAGAAGAAGAAGAAGAAGAGATTGGATTTATACCCCGCCCTTCTCTCACTTGGAGTCTCAGAGCGGCTTACAAACTCCTTTCCCCTCTCCTCCCCACAACAGACACCCTGTGAGGTAGGTGGGGCTGAGAGAGCTCTGAGACAACTGTCCTTGAGAGAACAGCTGGTACAGAGCTATGGCTTGCCCAAGCTCATCCAGCCAGGTGCAAGTGGAGGAGGGGGGAATCAAACCCAGTTCTCCCAGATTAGAGTCCGCTCACTTAGCCACTACACCAAACTGGGTTATGTAGGTGTTGTTGTTTTGAATGAGGTCTATAATGTGCTGTTCGAGGAGGAGGAGATTGGATTTGTATCCCATCCTTCACTACCTGAAGGAGTCTGAGAGTGGCTTACAATCCCTTTCCCTTCCCCTCCCCACAACAGACACCCTGTGAGGTAGGTGGGGCTGAGAGAGGTCTTTCGAGAACTGCCCTTGAGAGAACAGCTCTGAAAGAACTTGTGACTGGCCCAAGGTCATGCCAGCAGCCTCATGTGGAGGAGTGGGGAATCAAACCCAGTTCTCCCCAGGTTAGAGTCTGTGCTCTTAACTGCTACACCAAACTGACTGTCCCATCGAGGTGCAACTGACTCATGGTAACCCCATCCACGCGGTGTCCCAGGCAAGAGACAAGCAAAGGTGGTTTTTCCATTGCCTTCTTCTACATAGCAGCCCTGTCTTCCCATCCAAGTACTAACCATGGCCAACCCTGCTTGGCTTCCGAGCTCTGGTGAGCTCAGGTTAAGTTGGGCTATTTGGGCTGCTGTTCCTACCCGATGGTTTTTCGTTGTAGTCCTCCCTGAGGATCAGCAAGAGAAGCAGCTTATGGCCCAATCGGCATCTAGCATTCATTCCCACGTTCTACCAAACCCACATGGGAACAGAAAAAGATGCGGCTCAAAACCACATTCAAATCCCCCCCCCCTTGGGCCAACGCCGTATTGACAGCAGAGTCACCCATGAATGGCCATAAAACGGCCATAAATCTATGCAGATAGGACCACAAAACCGAGAGATCAGAGGGAGCGAAAGCGGCATGCAGTCTGGACACTGCCATCAAATCCAACAATCAGGGGTCCGTTGGAGCGGGAGCACACAGGAGCGCAGCTCCGGGAGTGAGGAGCCCAGGGGGTGGGCACATGACCAAGCCCCGCCCCCTCCTCGGCTTCCCCGAGCAGTGCAGAGGCGCAGCGCCCCGGGGAAAGCCCTGCTAGGGTCTTTATTGTTTTTAATGTTTAGTTTTAATATTGATCATTTTATCATTGTTCCTTTTATGACTGTGTGCTGCTTTTCCAGAGACTTGCTCAAGGTGGCATATAAATTTTCTAAGTATACCATTTTTTATCTGGGCACATGGCACATAAGTACTGGAGAAATTTCACCAACCCTTCAGCAGCTTCCACCCCATCAGTTTGGTGTAGTGGTCAGGAGCTGGACTCTAATCTGGGAGGACCGGGTTTGATTCCCCACTCCTCCACATGCAGCTGCTGGTGTGACCTTGGGCCAGTCACAAGTTCTCTCAGAGCTGTTCTCTCATGAGCAGTTCTCAAAAGACCTCTCTCAGTCCCACCTACCTCACAGGGTGTCTTGTTGTGGGGAGGGGAAGGGGAAGGGATGGGTGGTGCACATGTCCTGGGTATCTCAAGTCTACTTGAAACCTGGTGGTTTCAAGGGAGCAGGAAGAGAATGAGGGTGTGTTCTTTACGCTTATTTTCATTGCACGAAGTATTGGATGGGGAAGGGAAGGGAGGAAGAGCAGGTCAGTTTCACTCACCTGTGGGGTGGAGCCTGAGGGGTAGGTGTTGCCTTCTGACACACGTCCGGTATGTTAGGGGGTGTGGCATATGCAAATGAGTTATGCAAATGAGTTATGCTAATGAGCTCCTGCACCTCTTTTTCTACGAAATGACCCCTGCCGACAATCAGTCACAATGAAAGTGGCATGCAATGCAGAGGGGAATTTCTGTTCCAGCGTGGGTTTGGTAAAGCAGTGGAGCAAACGCTAGATGCAGATTGGGCCTCTAAATGATGGAAATAAATTAATTAATCGGGGCTCCCTTGCAACGACACTCATTTCTTCACTTGCTCAAAACGATCTGGAAAATGCCAGAAGAAACAGGGCTCTACGGGCACCAGCTGGGCTTCAACAGGCTCTTTGGGTTTTCGTCATGTTATTGTTTCCAGTACTTCGAGCACCACGGGTGACACAGAGGAGTGACAAATGAATTGACATTCTTTCCCTAACAGCGCCTTTAGCAGAGGCGACTCTGTAAGCGGGTGGCATCCCTGTGCCGTCTTCAGTCTCGTAAGGGGCATCAAAGCCACCCCACGTTGCGTTGCCAGCTCTTGTTGACGTCTCCTGCAAGTTTCAATCAAGACATAAAAATTTAAAGCACAAAACGGAAACTGCTAAAGCTAAAAACATGAGGAAAGGACACCGGAATTATTTCTCGCTCATAACCTTCTAATAATTTGCTAGTCTTATTAGGGTTGCCAAGTCTGGGTTGGAAAATACCTGGAGACTTTGGGGGTGGAGCCAGGAGAGGGTGGGGCTAGGAGGAGGGGAGGGTCCTCAGCATGGTACAATTGCACAGAGTCACCCTTCAAAGCAGCCATTTTCTCTGGGGGAGCTGACCTCAGTCTGCTGAAGATCAGTTGTAAAAGCGGGAGATCTCCAGGCCCCACCTGGAGGCTGGCAACCCTGTCTTATCCAGATGCGGCAGAGCCAGTTTGGTGTAGTGGTTAAGTACACGGACTCTAATCTGGGAGAACCAGGTTTGATTCCCTACTCCTCCACTTGCAGCTGCTGGATGACCTTGGGCAAGCCACAGTTCTCTCAGAGCTGTTCTCTCAAGGACAGTTCTGGAAAGAGCTCTCTCAGCCCCACCTACCACACAAGGTGTCTGTTGTGAGGAGAGGGAGGGAAAGGAGTCTGTAAGCTGCTCTGAGACTCCGAGTGATGGGCGGGATATAAATCTCTTCTCTTCTCCTTTTCACAAAATTCCCGGATGTTTTGCGTCAAAGGGAACCCCAACATTCAAATGTAATTTTAGAAAAATCTCATAAGATCTAATGGAGGGGACTCCCCCAAACCCAGACACTTTGCAGTCACTTGCCGGTGTTCAAAAGGACCCTTGCAAAAGGCACATATAAGCACACACTGGGGTCGCCAACCTCCAGTTGGTGTCTGACGGTTCCTCGGAATCACAACTGATCTCCACACCACAGAGATCGGTTTCCCTGGAGCAAGATAGAAACTTTGAAGGATAGACTCTATGCCACTCTACATCAACAAGGTGCCTCCCTTCCCCAAACCCTGCCCTCCCCAGGCCACCCCCCCAAATTTCTAGGAATTTCTCAGTTGGGAGTTGGCAGTCCTAGCACACACGCCCATGTAACGGTTTGTCCTTTCCCAAGTCACAAAACTTATCTTTTTGGACAGTGGAAACAGTAATGTATCCCACAAAATATTCTTTAAACTAAGGAGAAACTCCAACCAAGGCCTTTGTTTGGACAGAGGCCGGTGTGCTGTAGTATAACTTCCACGCGTGTTGACCTGGATGCCCTAGACTCGCCTGATCTTATCAGATCTCGAAAGCTAAGCAGGGTCAGCCCTGGTTAGCGTTGCCAGATCTGGGTTGGAAAATACCTGGAGACTTTGGGGGTGGAGCTAGGAGAGGGTGGGGTTTGGGGAGGGGAGGGGAGGGGCCTCAGCGGAGACTGACCAAGAGAGAGATCTTGGAGTTGTAGTAGATAACTCAATGAAAATGTCATGACAGAGTGCAACTGCAGTGAGAAAGGCCAGCGCTATCCTGGGGGTTATTAGGAAGGGGACTGAAAACAAAGCAGCCAGTATCATAATGCCCCTGTATAAATCGATGGTGCGACCTCATTTGGAATATTGTGTACAGTTCTGGTTGCCTCACCTCAAAAAAGATATTACAGCATTGGAAAAAGTGCAGAAAAGGGCAACTAGAATGATAAAAGGGTTGGAACACTTTTCCTATGAAGAAAGGTTGAAGCGCTTGGGGTTCTTGAGCTTGGAGAAACGACGGCTGAGGGGTGACATGATCGAGGTTTATAAGATTATGCATGGGACAGAGCAGGCATGAAATTGCTGAGCAGTCAGGTTAGAACAGATAAAAGGAAGTACTTCTTCACTCAAAGAGTGATTAACACGTGGAATTCACTGCCACAGGAGGTGGTGGCGGCTACAAGCATGGACGGCTTCAAGAGGGAATTAGATTAACATATGGAGCAGAGGTCCATCAGTGGCTAATAGCCACAAAGTATAGATAGGAACTCTCAGTCTGGGGCAAGTGATGCTCTATATTCTTGGTGCTTGGGGGGGGGGGGCAACAGTGGGAGTAATTTAAAATAACAATTATAATTAAAAAGCTGTTTTAAAAAAGAGGTCCCTGCAGTAGTCCAGCCTGCAAGTTATAGTGGCAGGGATCTCTCGAGGCAGGGTCAACAGAGCCAAAGTTGGGGTGATAGCCTATCAGCAAGATTTAAGTAAAAGGTGAACCTTGCAACATTTATCGTATTGTTGGATTTAAAACCTTGAAGGCAAAGAAGAGATGCTTTGTTTGTTCAGTCACTCATTTCAACTCCACCTTTCCACCCAAAGGGGTCTCGTGGTGTCAGTGGAGGAAGCTTTCAAAATAATTTAAGTGAGCCGTACCTGAGAAAGAAGGGTTAGATCTGTCTGCTAAACATTTTGTTAAGCAGAGATCACCCGTGAACCATGAAACAGCCTAATACATCAAAATCCTTTGCTTCTGTTAGTTTGGCTTCCAGCATCGTGACGAACCTGGTCCTCTAACCTCGAGGTGTAATTTCTTTTTTTTAAAACCCCGACTCCCGTCTTTTAAGCATCCCATTACTGTAAAGACATTAGCTACCGAACTTAATTAATAAAATCAATCACAATTTATCCTTTTGTCGTTCATGGAGTCAGCGCACATATTTTCCGTGAGAGTTTTTTCCTGTAATTTTGACATTAATGGAGACTGAAAATGGGTCGGTGATTTAGAATTTATCGAATACAGTCGCCTTTGCTGTGCATATGAAGGCCAGGGTGGCAACGCAAAGCCACAGTACAGGAGCGCTGCTAGTTTGTCTCTGTCACTAAGCCTGAGATGAAAATTCATAGACCCGATTGGGAACTGCTTTTGCCTGCATCTATTCGCCACCAACCGCAAGTGGGCATTTTAAGGGGAAGGGTTCTAGCCTTGCTGGACTAAAACCCAAGAAAGCTCACCAGATTCTAAAGTACACAGAAATTAATTTGGGAATCTCAGGGAGGAAGAGAAGGAGAAGGAGAAGAAGGAGAAGGAGAAGGAGAAGAGATTGGATTCATACCCAGCCCTTTACAACCCAGAGTCTCAGAGCGGCTTACAATCTCCTTTCCCTTCCGCACAACAGACACTCTGTGATGTAGGTAGGGCTGAGAGAGCTCTTTCGAGGACTGCCCTTGAGAGAACAGCTCCAAGAGAACTTGTGACTGACCCAAGGTCACACCAGCAGCTGCATGTGGAGACATGCGGAATCAAACCCGGTTCTCCCAGATTCGAGTCCACGCTCCTAACCACTACACCGAACTGAGGAGGACTGACTCAGGATTCCATCCGTTTTTGGCATCAGGGCTGGGCCTTGGAGAAGAGAGGGCCTTTGGAGCAAGTCCTTGCTGCTTTGATAGTTGATGTCTTTGGAGGGTTGCCAAGCTCCAGGGGGTGGCTGGAGCTTTCCTGCTATTACAGCTGCTCTCCAGGCGACAGAGACCAGTTCCCCTGGCTGCTTTGGAGGTTGGACTCTACGGCATTGTGCCCCCAACCCCACCCTCCTCAGACTCCACCTCCAGAAACTCCATGTATTTCCCAATCCAGAGCTGGCAGCCCTGTATCTTTGGAGAGCCAGTGTGGTGTAGTGGTTAAGTGCGCAGACTCTAATCTGGGAGAGCCGGGTTTGATTCTTCACTCCTCCACTTGCAGCCGCTGGATGACCTTGGGCAAGCCATAGTTCTGTCAGATCTGTTCTCTCAAGGACAGCTCTGGAGAGAGCTCTCTCAGCCCCACCCACCTCACAGGGTGTCTGTTGTAGGGAGGGGAAGGGAGAGGAGTTTGTAAGCTGCTCTGAGACTCTGAGTGAAGGGCAGGGTATAAATCTAACTACTACTCCTCTTCCTCTTCTTTTTCTTCTTCTCCTGTACTGACAGGACCACCGTGTCCAGAGTTGTCTCACCCTTCTTTGGTAACAGTTCCTGGCAGTCTCTTATACCTGCTTGACCATGACACTACCTTGAGTTTCCAACTTCCAGGCTGGGCCTAGAGATCTCCCAGAATTACAACAGATCTTCAGACTACCTAGCAGGTGTGAGGCTTCTGAGTAGACCAAATAAGCCAGGCCCTTTGATAAAAGCAAAAGTCCTTTTTATTTCTTAATGATCCTTCAGGTACACGATGTTTGTCAGTGATAACCAGATACAAGAAGCAGGGATTAATATACCATATACAAAAAGGTAAGGACAGGTAAAGAACCAATCAGAGCCAGCTAAAATGAGCGCGAAAACCCCCAACCGTTATGTTCCCACTGAAATGACGCAAAAGCACTAACCCCCCCACCCCCCGCTCCTTTGTGAACTCTACTTGCTATTCACAGGCCAGGCACCTGGCCTAAATCAGTCTAAGAGTCTTCAAGGTTACAAAAGCAAGATTGGGTGTCCGAGACGCCAGACTGGCAAAGGGAGGCGGCCTGGAGAGATTAGCCAGAATGTTTATGTGACGTGGGAGTACTGGGCAAGCCATCCTCCCGGAGGGAAAGAAAGAGCCATAGTATATATGACAGGCAACAAACTCAAGGCTAGCAGTAAATTACTGATAGAGACCCAGACAACAGACAATGAATGGCAGAGGATCTGACAGCAGGTCCCCAGAGGAAAAGGTTGCTTTGGAAGGTGGACTCTGTGGCATAATATCAAACTGAGGTCCCTCCCCAGGCTCCCTCTTCAAATTTCCAGGGGTTGGTGAGAGTCCTACAGAGTCAGTCAGCAACAAGTGTCCTTAAACAGGAATGCTTTATTAAGAGAGGTCTGCTACGGTCATCTGCACTTCTTGTGTTAGTAACGGTGGGCACTGTGGTATCCAGTACAGATATACAGAATTCAAGGGCAGTCAGGCAGTGTAATGTAGCCAATCATCATATAAGAAAAAAGGCGCTTAAAATACTGGCTCTTTGTTCCCAAGGAAGACGCTGGAAACGTTCTAACCAGACAGGAGAAAGGATACATAGCCTGGCACTCACAGTCCCTCAAGGACAAAGAAGAGGAGAAGAAGAAGAAGAAGAAGAAGAAGAAGAAGAAGAAGAAGAAGAGTTTGGATTTATATCCCGCCCTTCACTCACTTGGAGTCTCAGAGCGGTTTACAATCTCCTTTCCCTTCCCCTCCCCACAACAGACACCCTGTGAGGTAGGTGGGGCTGAGAGAGCTCTGAGACAACTGTCCTTGAGAGAACAGCTGGTACAGAGCTTTGGCTTGCCCAAGGTCGTCCAGCAGCTGCAAGTGGAGGAGTGGGGAATTGAACCCGGTTCTCCCAGATTAGAGTCCGCGCACTTAACCACTACACCAAGCTGGCAGAAGGGAAAGTGATAAGCATGCCTATGGGAAGTATAACATAACATTCCACAGTACTGATTTAGAGAGGTCACTCATCCCACCTCCAGGGCAGGAGATGGCAGCATTAGCTGACAGGGTTTCCCATCCTGGAGCTGGCAATACTAGGAAAGGTCCCTTTGTAGGGTTGCCAACCTCCAGGTGGTACCTGGGGATCTCCCGCTATTATACCTGACCTCCAGACAATCGAGATCAGTCCCCCTGGAGAAAATGGCTGCTTTGGAGGGTGGACTCTGTGGCATCCCCTGCTGAGGTCTGTCCGTGCCCCAAATCCTGCCCACTCCTGGCTCCACCCTCCAAAATCTCCAGGTATTGTCCCAAATCAGAGCTGGCAACCCTGCTTCTCTAGCTGCCAGTTTAGAGTACACAGTGCTGGTTCTCACTGACCAGTAGTAAGTCCGGCTGCTTCCTATGGTCATCTTGTGAGGCTTCTGAGTCAAATCAAATAATCCAGTCTCCTTGGTGAAGTAAAAGATCCTTTTATTCTTAATGATGGTTCAGGTACTCAGTGTTTGTTAGAGATAACTTGGTTACAGGCAACAGGGATTAATATACCATACACAGTAAGGTGAGAGCAGGCAAAGAGCCAATCAGAGCCAATACAAAAACGCGAAAAACCCCCAACTGTTGGTTCTCACAAAAAAGGTGCAAAAGCACTAAATTCCCCCCCATGCCCCTTAGTGACCTTCTACTTGCAATTCACAGGCCAGGCACCTGGCTAGAAACAGTTCAACAGTTCTCCAAGGTTACAAAAGCAAGATAAAACATTCACGACTCCGGAGAGAAAAAGGGAGGAGGCGGGGGAAGATAGCCAGACTGTTTATGTGACGCGGTGGAATGCGGCAAGCCATCCTCCCGGGGAAGAAAAAGACACGTTAAGCAGGACAGGCAATAAACCTCAAGGCTGGCCATAAATTACAGATAGACAATTACTGATAGAGACCCCAGCCCGAACAATTAATGGCAGCAGATCTGACACATCTATGTTTACAAAACCTATTTATTTATTTATTTGCCATTAAGTCACATCTGGTGACCCTGTAGAGGTGGTTTGCCTTTGCCTGCCTCTGCACGGCAACCCCGGACTTCCTCGGTGGTCTCTCATCCAAATACTGACCAGGGTCGACCCTGCTTAGCTTCTGACATCTGATGAGATCAAGCTAGCCTGGGCTTTCCAGATCAGGGCAGCCCAAATGATACCTGAAAGGAAGACTAAGATCCCCCCCCCCCCCCCGGTTCTGCCATCAAGAAAAATGTGGGCTGGGTGGTTCATCTTAAATATACACACAAACCACAGTTACGATGTTTGGCAATAGCAAAAACTTCTGTGTATAACCATGGGGGGGGGGGGGTCCATCTTACATTTACAGTCATCTTCCTTTTGGGTAAATACAGTATCCAGACAGTCTTTGACAATTATTGTGCAAGTCTAAGCAGACAGATCCAGGTGGTCAGCCGCGTTGGTCTGAAGAGTCAGTTTGGTGTAGAGGTTAAGTGCGCGGACTCTAATCTGGGAGAATCGGGTTTGATTCCCCACTCCTCCACTTGCACCTGCTGGATGACCTTGGGCAAGCCATAGCTCTGTACCAGCTGTTCTCTCAAGGACAGCGTGGGAAAGAGCTCTCTCAGCCCCACCTACCTCACAGGGTGTCTGTTGTGGGGAGGGGAAGGGAAAGGAGTTTGGAAGCCGCTCTGAGATTCCAAGTGAAGGGCGGGGTATAAATCCAATCTCCTCCTCTTCTTCTTATTCTTCTACTGCTTCAGAAGAAGAATAGATTTAGAGTCCAGTGCAACCTTTAAGACCAACAAAGGTTTATTCAAGGTATGCAGTTTTGTGGGCATGCACACAGGGGCCCCCATATGTTCCCCAGCGAGCACTTTGGTCTGGATCCCAAAACTGTCTGGTCCTTCCAGGGCCAAAAGAGGCTCGGATGGCAGTGACAAGGGCCAGGGCCTTTTCTGTGGCGGCCCCGTACTGATGGAATGAGCTCCCGGATAACATCAGGGCCCTGCGGGATCTTTTACAATTCCGCAGGGCCTGTAAAACGGAGCTCTTCCACCAGGCTTTAAGTAAGGGCCGCCCACACTTCCATCTTGGCCCTGGACCGATCACTTGATTTGATCAGTCGATCTTATCCGCCAGCCGCTGTGACCGTCCATAAGGTTTACATCTGGATACTGCCATGATATACTGAGCTGAAGATACGTCATTTGTATAGTGTTAATTGTTTCAAATATTTTAACATTTTATGATATTACTTGTTTTTTATACTTGTTGTGAGCCGCCCTGAGCCGCCGTATGGCGGGGAGGGCGGGATATAAATCTCAAAAATAAATAAATAAATAAATAAATAATCAATGTTTTTGATAAAGTGTGCATGCACACGAAAACTCATACCTTGAATAAACCTTTGTTGGTCTTAAAGATGCCACTGGACTCTAAGTCTAATCAGAGTTATACCCATCTAAGTCCATGGGTTTGGAAGGGTGTGTAACTCTGTTTAAGATTGTATTGTGTTAGTTTCTTTACTGGTCTGCCTGCCTGCCTGTCTTCCTGCCTGCCTCTCTCTCTCTCTCTCTCTCTCTCTCTTTCTCTGAAAGTGGCCAGAAACATTTTTTCTTTCTTTCCTGTAGAATTATTATTATTTATTGTGGATATTTTTTTTTCTTCTCCTGAGACAAAGGCCAGTGTTGGCTCATTTTTTAACTTCCCCTCTAGAACATTGATGGATTTCATGTTGAATGGGTATTGGGTTTTAGTTAAACATGACAAGGGGAGAGATTTATGGGTCGAGGCCACAGCGGTAGTCTTACAGGGCCTCCTCATTGCTCTGGCGGGCAGCTGTGTACTCGGGGAGTCCCTGTGTGGTAAAGAACCCCACCGGGTTCCGTGTACACTCCACCCTTATTACGGCCTGTCTCTCCTTGAAAAGGAGTGTTAACAGCGATAGAAGGTTTTTTTCCCTTGGCATTTCAAAGTAAACCGGATTCAAGGAGTAGATTCATGTCAGGAATGGCCACGCTAATGAGGACGAATTATATTCTAATTAGGTTTTCCCGATTATTAATGCACTGTTATCCCTCACTCAGCTTTGCCCCCCCCCCCCCGGTCTCCCCTCTTTGTGTCCCACTGAAAGCTGAACAAGAAACAGGAGTGTGGAGTGTGGAGTGTGTCTCTTCCCCGCTCCTGGCCCTTTTTATCCCCATTAAGGAGACTTTTTCTTTATTTAGCATGGGAGTAGGTGTTAAACAGTTTAAATTTCACTCTCTCTTTTTTTTCGCACTGTGGGATGAATGGTCAGTGGTTACGGTTACCAACCCGTGTATGGTGGGGAACCTCAATCATTTATTCACAGTTTGTAGCTTGTTTTGACTGCTTGAATGGGGTCACTTATTGGTGGGGGCGATCAAAATCCATTTCTCAACCAGTTCCACAATTCAATTGGGGCTGAGTTTGAAAAGGGTTCTGTGTCCATTCAGTTAAAATCTCTTATTTCCAGGGGTCATTTCGTAGAAAAAGAGGTGCAGGAGCTCATTAGCATAACTCATTCGCATAACTTATTTGCATATGCTAAACCACCTGACATCACCGGAAGTATGTAAGAAGGCAAAAAAGAAAGAAGGGAAGGAGAGAGAAAGAGAGAGCTGGCAGAGAGGGGACAGCTACTAATCCAAGCCTCAGAAATACCACTATTCTGGGAGGATAGCTTCAGTGGTGGCTGAAGCCTTCAGAAAGCTGGGCGGAGGAACAAGGACCTTTCCAGGGGACGGGGTCATTTTGCCGCAGCCATGACACAAGCAGGCATTCTCCTGCAGGGAGAGGTGGCTGGCACCAACTCCCGGAGCTGAGGTCCCCCGAGCTCCTGCTCAAAATGAGCCCTGCTTATTTCAATTTCTTTTTAAACAGAGAGAGATAAAGACATCTTATGGTTCTCTTTTGCCATGAGGCTCATCAGCACCATTAACATATTTATTTCTTTGCAATATCTGTTGATAAGGAACAGGGCTCTTTAAAGGAAGTTTCAAAAGCAATTTAAAAAGAGCATCGAAAGGACCCAAGCTTGCTTAAAGGGCGGGGGGGGGGGGAGTACTTGTTAAACATATGGGTGGGCAAACAGGACATGGCTCATCCTGCATGTAAAATGTTACAAAATGAATGCTGGGTTTGAAATAGTGGAAGAGGCCATTCCGTAACCAAGGAGACACCAAAGATAAGGCCCTGTTTCCAGTAGGGAGGGACTGGACATCTCCTGGAATTACAACTAATCATAAGTCTATAGAGATCAGTTTCCCTGAAGGAAATCAATGCTTTGGAGGAAGGACTCAGTGAAGTCCCGGTCCTTTCCAAGATTCATCCCCAAATCTGCTGGGTTTGGCCACGCTACCACCAGCCCACCCCTGGGGTGGCCATGGGGGACTTGATAACTCCCAGGCAGGATTGTACAGGAGGAGGCAGATTATTAAATACCTTGGGCCCTGACCGTTTAGAGAAGAAGAAGAAGAAGAGAAGAGATTGGATTTAAATCCCACCCTTCACTACCGGAAGGAGGCTGTGGTCACACGGCAAAGTTTTTTGCGATTTGTTCTCACTATAGATTTGATCAGGAATATTTTTTCCCAGGTTGGAATAACCACACATCCCTCCCTGAACTGCAAGCATTGCATGACGAGGCTCTGGGCACCGTCTAGATAGCCGCACCACCGCTTGGGCAGTGCGGCATGAGTTTTTTAAAAGATGTGCTTTGGGCATGCGCACATGCACACAGCCGAAACACTGCCCCCACCTGGACTCGCCATACTCCCTCGTTCTTACAGGCTTTTACAGGTCCCCCCCTCCCCCCGAACAGCAAACAAAATGAACCAGCAACGTACGACCAAGCGCTGGAGTTTAAATGTGCGCTTGAACATTTAATCATTGGATTTCTTCAGCGCAGGATTGCTCATGTGCACAAAGGCGGAAGCTGGGGGGGGGGGAGGAAGCCTCATTGCGTAAAGGACGGTCAGACAACCTAATCGCAATCATTGCAAGAGATGGCTGTCCAGATAGACGAAATCATGGATTTAAAGCTCAAATACCCAGAAAGCACTTGATTTTCCCGGTGTTGGAAAACTCGCTAGGGAACCAGGAGGATTGTGCGAGTGGGCCCGCTTCGGTGTGGGAGGCGGATGCAGCCGTCTGATCAGCAATTGTAAATATGAGAGAAAACACCAATGAAACCCGATCAAAATGACCGCGTGACCGCAGCCTCAGAGTGACTTACAATCTCCTTTCCCTTCCCCTCCCCACAACAGACACCCTGTGAGGTAGGTAGGGCTGAGAGAGCTCTTGAGAGAACTGCTCCAAAAGAATTTGTGGCTGACCCAAGGTCACACCAGCAGCTGCATGTGGAGGAGCAGGGAATCAAACCCGGTTCTCTTAGATCAGAGTCCGCGCTCCTAACCACGACACCAAACTGACTGAACCACTAAACTGAAGGTAAGAACTCACACCTTCGATTGTGTTTGGAACAGACTTGCCAGCCCTGGCTTGGGAATTGTCTGCAGATTTGGGGGGGGGGTGATCATTTAGGAGGGAGCTCAGTGCAGATGTGGTGTTATTGAGTCCCCACTCTGAAGCTAGCCTTTCTTCCAAGGGAACTGATCTCCGTGGTCTGGAGATGAGTTTCAAGGCCAGAAAAACTCCAGGCCCACCTGGAGGTCGGCAACCCTTCTTTGGAAATGAACAGACCAGTTGGAAAATGGGATGTCAAAATGAGGCAATTGATCTAAATTGTGCTCAAGACATGGGTAACATTTATCGCTCTAAAACTTGACTTTCTGGGCACTTCCCCCGCATGTCAAGCGTAGACCTTCCCCAGTCCCTTTACTCAAGAAGTCAAACGAAGCCACGTAGACAATAATTTTTTTAACAAAAAAACCACTAATGTTTTCTATCATGTATCAGTGGCATGGTATACAAGGGCTGGTACAAGCGCAAAAAGGGAAAGACACAACACGGCCGTGTTAGTGCTTAGAAATAGCTGTACGACCTCAGGTTGTCTTGACCTCCTCTGAACCTCATCCGGCTTCCAAGGTCAATTAAGGCAGCTAAATGTTGTATTGATGGCCCGGGAAATCGTTCTGGCTGGGGAAACTGATCGATTGGTCCACGAGGCTATAACTAAATTTGGAAAGATCTTTCTTCTGTGGAACGGTGAACCAGCTATGATTTGTGTGATCTCATCGAGTGGCTATGGGTTTGGGGTTTTTTTAATCACCTCTCAAACAGCTGTGGTGCTTCAAGTCATCAAAGCGACTCAGGCCGAAGTACTCTGGCTTGAGAAACCTGAAGATCACAGCCCTCGTGTGCAAAGGTTTTTGATACTGTCATCTCTCAGGGTGGCTCCGTTATATATTCTCTATACGCCTTCCCATTGCAGATGAATTAGCCATATGCTTCGGACGGTATAGATTCAACACTACAGTATAGATTCCATACTGTATCGATTCTATACTATAGAACAGGGACCCGTTCCAGCCAAACGACAGGTTTTCTGCGGTGTAATTACTTGAATAAATGCTGTTTTTGTTGTATTCTTATTATTTTACAGCCACAGCTTGCAGAGACTTTGGGATGCAAAAGGCCCTTTCTGATTGGCTAACAAATAAAGACTCTCATTGGTCCTTAAGCCACTCTAGGTAACCAATTGCTGAGCCTCACTTAGGTCCAATAGGATTGTTTGTACATAGTTACATTGTTTGAAGTTATGAGTTGGGAACAGTATAAATTAAGGTGCCGCTCTCACAGAGCTGTCTTTGAGCTGAAGCAGTGTGTTTGAATAAAAGCCTGTTTGTTTGATTCATCGCCTCCCGCTCAATACTTAAAAGTTTTGAAATTGTGGTTGAACTGGATGATCGTTTCAGTGGCTTCCGCTTCTATAGCTAAAGTAGGGTTGCCAGCCTCCAGGTGCGGCCTGGAGATCTCTTGGAATTACATCGGATCTTCAGACAGCAGAGATCAGTTCCCCCAGAGAAAATGGCTGCTTTGAAGGCTGGACACTATGGAATTACACCCTACTGTGGTCCCTCACCTCGCTGGAACCTCAAGCTCCACCCCCACATCCCTCGGAATTTTCCAGCCGGAAGTTGGAAATCCTAAGCTAAAATGACAAGATCGTTGCAGTGTGTTGTGACATCCACAGTGGTACAGGAATCTAAGAATGGTGTTTTCCATTCCTAGTTCTCCCCACCCCACTACCAGAAGTAGCTAAAGTTGCCAGCCTCCAGGTGGGACCTGGGGATCTCCCGCTTTTACAACTGATCTCCAGCTGACAGGGATCAGCTCCCCTGGAGAAAATGGCTGCTTTGGAGGGTGGACTCTATGGCATTGTACCATGCTGAGGCCCCTCCCCTCCCCAAACCCCGCCCTCTCCTGGCTCCACCCCCAAAGTCCCCAGGTATTTTCCAACCCGGACTTGGCAACCCTAGAAGTAGCAGAGATGAGCAGGAGCCAGAAACCATATTGGGTGCAGATTTGCCAGTTTGGTGAAGTGGTTAAGAGTGTGGATGCCAATCTGGAAGAACCGGGTTTGATTCCCTACTCCTCCACAGGCAGCTGCTGGTATGACCTTGAGTCAGCCACAAGTTCTCTCAGAGCTGTTCTCTCAAGAGCAGTTCTCAAAAGAGCTCTCAGCCTCATAGCTGAGAGCTGTTCTCTCAAGAGCAGTTCTCAAAAGAGCTACCTCATAGGGTGTCTGTTGTGGGGAGGGGAAGGGAAAGGACTCTGAGACTTCACTCTGAGCCACTCTGAGACTTCAAGTGAAAGGCAGGGTATAAATCCAATCTCTTCCTCCTCCTCCTCCTCCTCCTTCTCCCAAATATACAGTGTCAGTAGTTGGGATTGTGAGGAGAACCGCTCAAAGAAATAGGAAGGTTAGGCTAAATCCCCGCCCCCATTCTGATATTTCTCAGTTTCGAAAAGCCAATGTCTGCCTCCACCAAAAGAAGACCGTGTGATGTAAACATTTCCGAAATATGTGTTGACTCCATAATACACTCCTTCCACTTCTACCGTAATGTCACTGGACTTTTTCCAGTTCCCTGGCATGGATGATTTCCGCAGATCATCTGGATATCAAATATACTTTGACGATTTCCCATGGTGGTTAAGTATCGCATGTGGGACCCTTCAGACTTTGCATATGTCTGCGATGATCGAGATGAGAGTTAATAGCCATTAAATGTATCTATTTCCTTTTCCTATAAATGAGAACATTCATAACTCCTGAATCCTGCAAGAAGAAAAACAGACTCTGGAATGAAGATGGGATGCTAAATCACCCTAACAAAAAAAAAAATTCACTCAAGCTCCTTACAGCTGTACGTTACTACCTTTTTATATGCAATTTTACTTCATTTAGTCTTTAAGGTTGTGCCTGAGGTTAGTTTAAAAGGTTAGTTAAATGTTAATGGATGTTAATGCTGCAATTAAATTGTTAAATCAATTGAAAACGGTGGCTCCGTCTCTATCAGTGTTACTGCCGGACCAAGTTGCGCTGGCGTAGAAATTAAAAGCTGTAAATCTAGTGAAGTCTAATTAGAGACCAAATTTCTCATTTATCTTATTTTCACAGGATTGTAAGCACTGATAGATAATCAACCAAGGGCTAAAACTTTTTAACATTAAAAAACTATTTTATCTATTTCAAGACTCAGGTGACTGATTATGATTCAGATCCAATTACGGGAAAAGGTCACATGTGAAATGAAGTTCTTACCGACACTCCAAGTTTTCTTCCCTAAGTTTGCATACAGCTCGGCAATATCTCCGTGTCCCAAAGCAAATATAAATAGAAGATACAAGACCGTAAACATAAAATCACTGAAATATCCTCTTCCTTCCCCAGCCGAAAGGAATAAAATAATTAATGCATACAGAACTCTGTTTCGCCCGGAATACACGCTTGTTTTTCATAGGGTACTCAGACCCCACAGGATCACGGGTTTTATGGTCTGATCCTATACAGGTAGATTTATAGTGCAAAACTGCACAGAGTTTTTCCAGTCTGAAGCTCAAGTTCCTCTGCCTAACTCTGTATTGCTAAGCATCAATCCCACTTTGCTTCAGGGGTAGGGTTGCCAAGTGTATTAAACTTACCGGCGGGGGAGGAAGCTCTGCTGGCCGGGCGGCGTCACCAAAAGTGACGTCAGCACGTTGGGGGCGTTGCCAGGGCGACGCTCTGGCAATCGCCCCAAAACTCTATGGTATCATAGAGTTTTGGGGCGATTGCCAGAACGTCGCCCTGGCAACGCCCCCAACGTGATGGCGTCACTTCCGGGTGACGTCATTATGTGAGGGAGGTCGTCCAGGTTGGACGACCTCACGGGTGGGGTTTCCCCCGCCGGCCGAATGCTGGCCGGCGGATCGGGAACCCCTGTAGCAGGGAATCCCCCGCCCCCTGGGCTGACTTGGCAGCCCTATTCAGGGGGCACCATTTTCTTGCGTTATGTAGAGAAGAGTCATGTAGGGTTGTGAGGCTGACTCTGGGAACCCGTGGGAGGGTTAAAGGATGGGGACATTGGGGGGGGGGGCAACACTACATCGCTTCCAGGTATCAGCCAGAAGTGACAATAGGTCCGTCTAGTAAGGCTGGATGGATCAGGCTGAGTAGGCTGAAGCTGAACCCAGTGAAGACGGAGGTCCTGTGCTTGGGTCCCACTCCCGGCCTTCGATGGGGCACCATTGGTGCCTGCGCCAGTGGTTAGGAGTTTGGGAGTGCTCCTGGATCCCCCCCCCCCCCGGGACAATGGAGGCCCAGGTAGCAGCCACTGCCAAGTCGGCCTTCTATCATCTGCGGCTGGTGCGGCAGTTAGTTCCCTTCCTGGACCGCACGGACCTGGCCACAGTGATCCACACAACGGTCACCTCAAGGTTAGACTATTGTAACGCTCTCTACAGGGGGCTGCCCTTGTCGCAGATCCAGAAGCTGCAGTTGGTGCAGAATGCTGCAGCGAGGTTATTGATGTGCCTCCCTAGACAGGAGCACATCCAACCGACGCTTGAGGCACTGCACTGGCTGTTCATAGGGTACCAGATTTGCTTCAAGGTGCTGGTGTTGGCCTTTAAAGGCCTAAATGGCCTGGGTCTGACGTACTTTGAGGGACCGCCTTTCCCCGTATATGCCCCAGAGAGCACTACGGTCTGGGGCGCAACACCGTATGGTCATTCCGGGCCCCAGAGAAGCCAGGCTCGCTGCTATCAGGAGGAGGGCTTTTTTAGTGGTGGCTCCTTACTGGTGGAATGAGCTCCCAGAGGAGATTAGGGCCCTGCCTAAAAGGTCTCTCTCAGCCCCACCTACCTCACAGGGTGTCTGTTGTGGGGAGGGAAAGGGAAAGGAGATTGTAAGCCGCTCTGAGACTCCCTTGGGAAGTGAAGGGCGAGATATAAATCCAACCTCTTCTTCTTCTTCTTCTTCTTCTTACTTTGGAAACCCCACAGGGTCCCCACAAATCAGCTGCAACTTGACAATACTTATCCGCCCTCACCGCCACAATCCACATTAAATAGAATGAGCCATTCTTCCACGTAGATCTGATTGGATTGCTCTCCATCTTCTACTTAGTGCTGCAAATCTGCCATTCAAAAAGCAAACAGCCATACTATTTGTCCCCAGAAGGTAGCCATGACAGTTAGTTGCAGAAAAGAATTCATTGCACTGCCAAGCGAGGATCTGCTCAGTGCAGCTGGATGACCATGGGCCAGTCACAAGTTCTCTCAGAGCTGTTCTCTCAAGGCCTGTCCTCGAAAGAGCTCTCTCAGTCCCACCTACCTCACAGGGTGTCTGTTGCGGGGAGGGGAAGGGAAAGGAGATTGTAAACCCCTCTGACACTCCGAGTGAAGAGCAGGGTATAAATCCAATCTTCTCCTCCTCCTTCTCATACTGGGGCCTAGAGATCTCCCAGAGTTATAACTAATCTCCATGCTACAGAGATCAGTTCCCCTAGAGGGAATGGCAGCTTCATAGGGCAGACTCTGACCATCTCTGCAGTAGTGAAATTCCCTGCATTGACTTTTTTAAAAGTGCATTAGGTGAAATTTTTCTGCAGTAGATTTTTTCCTCGCCAGGTGCAAACCCAAAGTTTTCTCCTCCTTATCCCACGTTTTCAGAACTCGCTGAAAAGGGTTTTTTCAAAAACATGGAATAAGAAGGAGAAAACTTCGGGTTTGTGCCTGGCGAGCAAAAACCTACTGTCGAAAATTTCACATAACGTGCAGTTTTAAAAACATCAATGTGGGGAATTCGCTACTGTGGAAATGGTCTCTGTGGTGACACATCCCTGTTGGGCTCCCCCCTCCTCAAATTCTGCGCTCCCCAAGCAGGACAGTTCTGTCAAGACATGGCCAACTTATCACAACCCCGTAGGGTTTTCTAGGCAAGAGGCGAGCAGAGTCTGTTTGCCATCACCTGCCTTTGCCCTCCCCCAGCCTACCTAAGGGACTGCCTTTCCCCGTATATACCCCAGAGAGCACTGCGGTCAGGCTCTCAACATCGCCTGACCTTCCCTGGCCCAAGAAGAGACTAGATTAGTGACCACCAGGGCCTTCTCAGTGGTGGCTCCACACTGGTGGAAAGAGCTCCTGGAGGACATCAGGGCCCTGCAGGACCTTCTGCAGTTCTGTAGGGCCTGCAAAGCGGAGCTCTTCCACCAGGCCTTTAACTAGGAGCCACCACTGGGGGATTCGGCTAGTGGAACTCTCCTGGCCCGGGATTCATGGGCTGCTGCTTTTCGTTGGGCGTGACCGGTATTGCCGCCATCTTTTGCTTGTTTTTATCTTATCGTGCAATTTATCTTGCAGTTTTATGGACACTGTATCTGTTTTAACTGAATACTATTGTTTATGGTTTTAGTTGTTGTTAGCCACCTTGAGCCAGTCCGCTGGCTAGGCGAGATGTAAATATATATAAATAAATAAATAATAAACAATAGTGTTGCCGGCTCTGTATTGGGAAATTCCTGGAGATTTGGGGGCGGAACCTGGGGAGGGCAGGGTTTTAGTTGTTGTTAGCCACCTTGAGCCAGTCCGCTGGCTAGGCGAGATATAAATATATATAAATAAATAAATAATAACAAATAGTGTTGCCGGCTCTGTATTGGGAAATTCCTGGAGATTTGGGGGCGGAACCTGGGGAGGGACCTCAGCTGGGTATAACGCCGTAGTGCCCACCCTCCGAGACTGCCATGTTCTCCGGGGGAACTGATCCTTATCATCTGGAGTTTAGCAGTAATTCTGGGGGATCTCCCGTTCCCATTTGGAGGTTGGCTACCAGGCATTGCCTCCACATCTCCAGGAACTTCCCCCAAAAGGAGTTGGGACCCTAATTTGGAAGGTGTGAGCTTAAATCCATGAAAGCTTCTTTTGGAATAAAAAATATCACTCTGTGTCAAAAGTGCCAAAGAACTCTCGTTTGTTTAAGACAAAGGAAGCTGTTGTTGTTCAGTCGCACAGTCGAGTCCGACTTTTCGTGACCTCGTGGACCTCATCACGCCAGGCCCTCCTGTCTTCCGTCGTGCTCTGGAGTTTGCTTAATTTCATGTTCGTCGCATCAACAACACTGTCTAACCATCCCATCCTTTGCCGTCCAGGAAATGGCAACCCACTCCAGTATCTTTGCCGAGAAAACCCCGTGGACAGTAACAAAAGGCTAAAAGACAAAGGAAGACCATGATAGAAAGGTGTACAAAGATGTCATTCATCTCAGCTTCCAGACAATTTCGCACTTTTAGGGATGTCCTTAAAGTAAAAGATGTGCCTTTCAAATAATGTATACTTTAAAGCTAAAAACTGGTTTCCTTAAAAGCAACCCCCCCCCCCTTTTCTGGGTCAAAGCACAGAACTGAAAACTGCAGAACAGACCAGCAGCGGCTTGTGAGTTCTGCTCTGGGGCAGGACATCAATGCCCATTAATTTACCAACAAGCTGGGAGACAAATGTTTATATGTCAGAAAACCACCGTTCCTTTAAAAAAAAATTGTCAGCATCTTGTTGGAGTTGATATATTGATATAGCAGCCTTATTTGCCGTTTTACATTTTGCTCTGGGTGGACCAGAGACTGGTCCTTCTAGGAGCATTTATGGAAATACATGTATGGAGTTGAAGGGGGAGGGGGATTATCTTCTGCCCAGACTAATTACGACTTCACTGGGAGAAGTCATAAGCTAGCATTCAACCAGAAGGCCCTTAACGAAGAGGAAACTGCTCATGGCCTTTCTCATCTCTTCGGCGTTCATTAAAAAATACAAGAAGGAAACCAAGTCAGAAAAGGGGTTGTGAAATGACACCGATGTTATGAATTTTGCTCCCTTTAATTCTGTCATGTGTTTTAGTTGTCCCTAAGTGCCTAACTCACAAACAATTCTTTTAATGGCATTTTACAGAGGTAAAACATAGTGTCTGAGAAATAAAATTCAGTTTCTGGTTAAACTACAATTTCCAATAAAAATATCCTGCGTTGAGCACTTAGAAAATTTTACTGCATATAGAAGCAGCAGGGGCTGCAGTGGCTCAAGTGGTTAAGACACTGAGCTGCAGACAGGAAGGTCGGTAGTTCAACAGTTCAAGACCCGAGTGCTGCATGATGGAGTGAGCTCCCGTCTCTGGCCCCGGCTCCTTCCAGCCTAGCAGTTCGAAAGCAAGAAATTGCAAGTAGATAAATAGGTACCACTTCGGTGGGAAGGCAACAGCATTCCATGTGCCTCGGCATCTAGTCATGCTGGCCACATGACCACAGAAACATCTTCGGACAGCGCTGGCTCTTCGGCTTGGAAAGTGAAATGAGTGCCACATCCCTAGAGTCGTATTTGACTGGCTTTTGAGCAAGGGAAACCTTTACCTTTACCCATAGAAGCAGCAGCCAGTAAAAACTGTGCCACAAGTTCAGTTATGTTTTAAAGAAATAATAATTTGTTCAGCCTGGGAAAACCTGAAACACTACCCAAAATTGGTGATAAAATACGTTGCCTAAGACCGGAATAATAACAACATTCAAACAGCATGTGGTATGCTGTTTCAAAAGTTTCACCTGTATAAGGGCAAAGTCTATTGGCGTAGGGGATACCCTGGAATCTTCCAAATACAATTGCCAAGGGTAAAACATTAAGCCTGGCCAGTGAAAAGATTCTGCGCATTTTTGGAGATTGCATTTGGAAAAAATCACCGGGCAGGCATCCTACATTGGGAAATATCCCATGATTCAGGGGACAAGAAGTCTTATTGGCTGGATGGACACTGTCCCAAGTTAGGCTCCGCCCAAATACCAATCTTGTTATATGCAGATGATGCGGTTCTGCTCTGTTGCACTCGTGTGGGTCTACTCTAACTTCTAAACAGCTGCCAGGATTACTGTAAGATCAACCAATTAGAACTAAATTATGAGAAATCAAGTGCCGAAATCACAGAGTGTGCAAAGAAGGCTGGGGGAGGGGGGAGTCACATTTGGCTGCGTGTGCTAATGATTGCCAACCTTCAGGTGGTGGCTGGAGATCTCCAGGAATTGCAATTGGTCTGCAGGTTACAGAGATCAGTTCCCCGGGAGAAAATGGCTGCCGTGGAAGGTGGACTCTTATGGCGTGATACCGCACTCCTCTTCCCAAACCCCGCCCTTCCCAGGGTTCACCTACAAAATCTCCAGGAATGTCCTAATCCAGAACTGACAACCTGAGCATGCACCCCAAAGCCAGCAGGAAAGGATATCCCTTGTTTTTCCTTCGAAAGGTGCACAGACTTTTGGAAAGCCATTTCTCCGTGCATGCATGCACACACATAGTAGGGACTATCAGAAGGACTGAGTGATTTAGATGTAAAGAAAGTGTTTTTTCCTGTTAAAATTATTCTTTTATAAAAGTATGGCATTCTGTCATATCAACATTTCATTATCTTCTTTAGTGCAGAGATAGTAAAATGCTCCCTGTTTAGGTACCTTGGCTAGCTTTCAATAAACAGGCAGGGGAATAGATGTTCTAATAAAGAAAACAAACATTACATTTTCCTTTATATTGTTAATATCAGGACTTTTGATTCTCTGTTTGTGTGTGTGTGTGTTTATGCTGTTGGTCTGATAGGTTTGCTTCCATTGTGTGTGTGTGTGTTGCGCAGGTGCTTTTTTTAAAATACACAGTTGATATGATATAACACACAATGAAGACAGGGTAGCCAAATCCGGCTTGGGAAATTCCTGAAGATTTGGAGAGGAACCTGGGGAGGGCAGAGGTTGTGGAGAAAATGGAATTCAGTGAAGATATAACGGCATTCTAGGATTCTATCGCCCCTGGACTCTATGCTATATCATAGAGTCTGCCCTCCAAGGAGGCCCTGTCCTCATGGGGAACTAATCTCTGTAGTGCACAGATCCTTTGTAATTCCAGGAATACATCAGGCCTTGCCTTGGTAATTGTAAATGTACATCATTCAGCTATATAATATTATTAAATACAAACTCATTTATAGATGCCCAAATGATGTTGGGGAAAGTGTACATTTTATCAGAAAATTTTAGTGTGAGGAAGAAGAAAACGGGACTGAACATTTGTATAGATATTTATTTAATTTATTTATTTACTTTGTTTATAGCCCACTTTTCTCCCCAAAGCAGCTGACATAATTCTCCTCTCCTCCATTCTGTCTGTCTGTCCATTCATCCATCCATCCATCCATCCATCCATCCATCTATCTATCGATCGATCGATCAAACTATCTTCCACTTTCCTCCCCAATGGGGACCCAAAGAGGCTTATGACATCATTTCCCCCGAGGCCATTTTATCTTCACAACAATTCTGTGAGGTAGGCCAGGCTGAGAAAGAGCGACTGGCCCAAGGCTCTGTGGAAGAATGGGGACTCGAACCTGGCTGTCTCAAAGCTTTGTCTAACCCGGGATGAGAAATTCAGAACCATCCTCCTTTAATTGTGTAATGAGTCAGTATTTCATATCTGCGTTCCCTAGATAGCCCAATACTATATCCGGGATATTTATTTGCATTTCTGTATGTGTCTGTCTTCTTGCTCTGTCGAGAGAGGTTTCTTCAAGTTCAACCATAATGTACACCTTTGGGCACGATCTGTAAAGGTTTCTTTAACCCAGGTCTTATTTCGGTCTGATCCTGTAAGTTGCTGTAATATGTCAAGCTCGGGGAGTTAACAGTTCTGTTGCACTTATTTATGGACTTACTAAAATTCTTGTTATTTTCAAAAAAGATGATGTGCAATTCAATAAAATTTGCCACTGGATATGAGGGGAAAACTCCGTTCAGTGTGTCTTGGCTGACACCAGGTTGCGCCAGTCTGAACAGTAGTCACAGGTGAAACGTGAAGATTCATTAATGGTGTCCCACACTGGGGAGAAACAAGTATTCATTTTTTTCCAGAGCCTCTAACACATACTAAGTAGTGAAAACAGAGTGCGTTGGGAGGGAAACCCTTTCAGGCCTTTGAGCGATGCGTTGCTTCTCGTGACATTAGCCATGACAAGCTCCTTGTCAGAACGGCCGTACCCATTTTGTTTTGCCGCGGCAATTACTCAAGAATCGAGAGGACAAAGTGCGTTCAAAACAGAAGCCAAGTACAGTGACAACTTCCATTAGGAACGGCTACAAAGGTGACTCTTGGGAGAGACTCTTGCCTGTGAGTGCCCAGCTGTTAACAATGAAGAGCTGCAGAAACACAGATATCCAGGCAACTGACATCACTGTGGAGTATTGAACACACACACACACACACACACACACACAGAGAGAGAGAGAGAGATGGGGAGGGTGTCTCTATTTTCCACTGGCTTTTTCCCCTCCAGCTTGAGAGGAAATGGTGCATCTACAATTTCATTGCAATTTCCTTTCATTCCTTTTGTCCCCAGCCTTAGAAAAATACTTTTGACCAGTGTTCCCTCTAAGCTGAGTTAGTGTGAGCTAGCTCACAGTTTCTTAGCCTCTGGCTCACACTTTTTTGTCTTAGCTCAGGAAGGATGGCTCCAGAGCAAACTAATTTATGCAGTAGCCAAATCGCTCACTCACAACTTTAATGCCAGTAACTCACAAAGTAGAATTTTTGCTCACAAGACTCCACAGTTTAGAGGGAGCTTTGCTTTTGACTTCCCTCAAAATTCTTCAGAGGTTCCGTCTGAGGAACCTCCCAGTTCCTTTGTAAGTATTTTTTTTCTCTTCAGGAAAAAAACAACAGCAACGATCTAGACATGGCTGTAGGATTCCTGACACTCCCTAAGCAAGTGCCGAGAGATTTGGGGGGGGGGGGGGCTGTGCCCAGGGAGAGTAGATTTTGGGATGTGATGTCACTTCTGAGTGATGCCAGGTATGTCCCCTAGTATCTATGATAGACCACAAATTCTAGGGGAAATTCTTGGAGTGTCACCATGGGTGCCGTTTTTTTTCCTGTTCCTCAGTTTCTTGAGGACAGGAGATTGAGGCTTAAGGTGGAGAATTCCCCACCAGACCCTGGCAACCGGGAATCCTAGATCATAGAATCATAGAGTTGGAAGGGACCTCCAGGGTCATCTAGTCCAACCCTCCGCACAATGCAGGAAATTCACAAATACCTCCCCCTCCGCATGCTCGGCACCGCTGTTCCCTACCCAGAAGATGACAAAAAAGCTTCCAGGATCCCTGGTCAAACCGGCCTGAAGAAAAATGGTTTCCTGACTCCAAAGTGGCAATCAGCATTTCCCTGGGCTTTTGAAAAAGGGCCACAAGGAACAAAGCACTGAGGCAACCCTTCCTGCCCTCCTTCTCATGATCTGCCTCAGTTCACAGAATCCGCGTTGCTGTCAGATGGCCATCGAGCCTCTGTTTGAAAACCTGCAGATGTCTGGTCCCTCCCTGCGACACTCCATCAGTCTTACTGAAATATTTCCAGTGCCCTTTGAGAATCTTTGGATATTTTGCTTGAGGGAATTTTGAATGTTCCTGTGGATCAACATGGCTGCCCACTTTTTCTTCAGGAGAGGAAACCTCCCATTTCTCCTCAAAATTGACATGAACAGAAATTTGATTTGATTTGATTTATATCCCACCCACCCCCGCAAGTGGGCTCAGAGCTGGTTATACAAGTCAACCTGGCAAATGTAGCGACTGTAATAAACAATGAACAGGGTTAAAATAACACAATGGCATTAAAACAATCTAAAAACAGGCTTGATTCGGGCGTCAGATGATAGGACGATTGCCTTGTGGACAATGCTGCAGTGGAAAACTTACTCGGTGGAGTCTCTGGACATTTAATCACTAAACACATCTCTGCATTGCAGGGGAGGCCCAGGCGTAACGGACATCCATTGCCTCAGCCAAAGTCCTGGCGAAACAGCGCCACTTACAGGCCCTGAAGAATTGCAGCAAGTCCCGCAGGGCCCTGATCTCGGTAGGGAGCATGTTCCACCAGGCAGGGGCCAAGGCAGAGAAAGTCCTGGCCCTGCTCGAGGCTAAATGGATGTCCTTCGGGCCAGGGACCACCAAAAGATGTTTATCTGCAAAGCACAAGGCTCTGTGGAGCACACAGGGGGAGAGATGGTCCTGAAGATATGCAGGTTCCTGGCCACTTCGAACTTTAAAGGTTAAAACCATAACGTTGAATTGGATCCGGTACTCTATTGGCACAGAAATGTCCATGGCAGCTATGTTTGGAGAAGGCCGTTTTGCCGTCTGCACTGATGTTTTGAAATCAGAATCCCATGAAGATTGTGCTGCGTCTGAGATCACCCCTGTTTCTGCCAGCGTCCGCCGTGACTCCAAATCGCCTCGTCCTTGAGAAAGACGGTTTCCAGTTTGTGGTCCCTGCACTTACGCAGAACCATAAGAACGGACCATTCCGACTGCTTGCAAACACTGTCAGTCCTTGTAAGCACTGCTAGTTTACAAATAGTATTTTTGAAACGAAAAGGTATAGGAGAAGTAGGGAGAGCAAAAGCTTTCTGGGGCTGTAGCCTTCAGACAGGCGGACCCTGGGGGAAACAAGAGAAAGCCATTAAGTAACCACAGAATTATCTTTATTCTCTCCGAGAAACGAACTAGGGATGGCTAATGAACTAGCCTTAACGTTTCAAACTGAACACACCTCTGGGAACTGTGCTAGAACAAACAGTATGACAGATCGATACCTGAATCCTGTACCAAGAGAAAAGGTTATTTGCTTCTCTAAGGAATAAGAAGGGGGCCAGTGAATCGGTCCAGTCCTCCGAGATAATTTCCGTTCTTCCTTGAAATACATACAAAACTGGCCACTGCTTCTTCTTCCTTCCTTCACTGAAGAAAGGTCCTTGGACCAAGAGGGGACTATAAAAGGGCAAATAAAATAAAATAAAATTGACCAGGAGGGAAAACACAGGTGGGCAAAGTGATGCATGTCGTATGGCACCATAGAAATACATCTTGTGCTGTTGCAGTTCAAGATGCCTCCCATTTAGCTCCTGCACAATTTATGGGTGCAGATCTCTGATACGTTTATGCAGGGCTTTTTTTTTTTTGGGTAGAAAAAGGCCAGCAGGAACTCATTAGCATAATAGGCTATATCCAACAGCAGAAACTCATTAGCATATTAGGCCGCACCCCCGACAGCACAGCTCATTAGCATATGCGGGGGCTGGGAAAACACAGGGCAGGCCTGGGGAGGGAAAGAAAGGCCTTTTCGACGTGCCTGGGTTCCCTGCCTGCCCTTTTCCAGCTGCCACAGGTCAGCTAGAGAAGGGAAGGCAGAGAGAGGCTTGTCCTTGTCAATTTCACTCCCAGCTGACTGGCGGGAGTGAAATTGACAAGGGAATCCGGAGGGGCTCCCCAGAGGGAAAGACGGCATTTTAAACATGCTGCCTTTCCCTCTTGTGTGCAACGTGGGGAGGGCAGCGTACTCTGTAGCAACACATGCCAGAGGTTTTGGTTGTAGCTGTGGCCAACTCAGGAGCCAGCTGGAACTCCGTTCCTGTGCGTTCCTGCCCCAAAATAACCCAGCTTATGTATCCTAAGGTTACCAGGTCCCTACCTGCTGTTGGTGGGGGGACGGAGCCTCTTCGTTGGGATCTTCTGGCACGCGCCAGATGTCACCCAGAAGTGACATCATCACGCTAGGCATGTCTCCAGGGGGATGCTCTAGCGCTCAGCCAAAACCTCTATAGTACCATAGAGTTTTTAGGCCGAGTGCTAGAGTGTCCCCCCGGAGACATGCTCAGCACGATGATGTCGCCCCCAGGTGATGCCATCACACCAGGTACGTCTCTGTGATCCTGGCACTTTTGGGGGTGGGGATCCCCTTGCTAGCTGGATCCGGGCCGGAAGATCAGGGGGCCCTAAAGCAGTCAACCCCCCCACCCCCTGGGGGAAAAGGCAAGCCTAACTTGTCCCCATCTGTTTCACTGGAGCTGGGGCTGGAGAACTTCCTAGTGGACAGGAATTTCAGGGCTCCATTCAGATGTTTCACAGTCAGGA
The DNA here is from genome assembly GCA_029233225.1 of Lepidodactylus listeri. NCBI lineage: Eukaryota > Metazoa > Chordata > Lepidosauria > Squamata > Gekkonidae > Lepidodactylus > Lepidodactylus listeri. The sequence continues at coordinate 10,952,476 of JARCFY010000021.1, forward strand.
ATCTGGAGCAGGATTAGGGCTGCCAGGCCTTCGCTATGGCGGGAGTTCTGTCATGAGCAGCCACCTTTGCCCACCACCACTTTGGAGGCAGGAGAGAGAAGAACCCAGAAGTGGTGTAGGGTAACTCTAGGAATCACCAGGAACTCTATGGTTGCCGTAGAATTGCTGGCCATTCCTAGAGCTACCCTATGTCATTTCTGGGTTTCCCCCGGAAGTGACATAGTGACCTCTGCAACATTGCATGCCTTGCATATCCCTGCCTCCGACCCTCCTGCTTGTTGTGAGGCTCAGCCTGAAAACCCTAGGCTGGACTTACCTGAGTTTCCTTCCACCCAGAATCTCTGTGATTTATTGTTAATGCTGAGTGTGATACACATCTTGGCATCTGCAGGGAAGATGGAGCAACCTGGAGCCATCAAGAAGCCAGTGGTGCATGGTATAGAGTGTATAAAGGACAATACAATTAATCCAGAGTTAACATTTGGAGGAAGGAAGAAAGAAGTGCTGTTGTTATTGTTAAGATGGCTGCTGGAGTTGTTGCAGTCATCCCTTCAAGGCCCAAGTTCTGTAAAAGAATAAATAAACATTTCTGAGGATTTTTTTTCCCTAGAAGCATCTGAGATCAGTTCTTTGGAGAACCTGGAGGATCTTCCTAAGTTCCCATCATAACCAGTCAAGAGTACAAGGTCACCCTGAGATACATGCCCTAACTCGGGGATCTGGCTGGCCTGGCTTGCTGGCAATGAGCCCAGCCGTTCATGTAACAGTTAGCCTCCCAGCAATTTGACTGGGAAACATTCCTGGCCCACTAGGAATTGCAAAATGAGTGAGCGTTTCATAAATCTGCCAGGGCCCCACGGAAACCAGGACCAGAAGCCCCAGAGAAACCATCATGCTGACAGGGGGCAGGTAGTGTAAAGGGTTGCCAACTTACAGGTGGGGACTGGCGTTCTCCCATCATTAAAACTGATCTCCAGATCTGTTCCCCCACTGATGGTCTAGCAAACCAGATACTACTTGATGGTTTAATAAATAAGGCAGTATTTAGCAGCAAGCTGGGAGTCTATATAATGAATAACAGCAGAATATTAAAACCCGGAGAAACCATTCTACGTGGGATCTGCCATGATGAAGCACCGAAACGGGTCTGCGCTGTCCCATTGCGGAAACTGCAGGAGGTGTTTTGGAAAACTATAACACGGAAGAGTAAAAAAGAAAATAAAAATGGATCACAGAACAGGACTGTTTGCATTAATGTATCTATTGGTATGTATTCGTCCTGAGAAGTTTGGTGGAATGTTTGTGAGCAGAAACTTTTGTTGACTGTGAAAAGGTGAAGGAGTACACTAAGCTTTGATAATGCAAAGTTATAGCTGTTACATCACAGTTGTATGTTGTTGTTTGCCACCCCCAGAGAAAATGACAGCTTTGGTGTCTGGACGTTATGGCATTGTACCCCTCTGATGTCCTCCCTCTCCTAAACTCCGCCCTTCTCAGGGTCCCCCCATAAATTTCCAAAACTGGGGCTTCAAGAACAGGCACACAGCACCCATCTCTCCCCAGCAGCATTGAAAGGATGTCTTTAAACACTGTTGGGGAAAGGTGGGGGGGGAGGCTGGGTGGTTGCTCTTGGGGGCGGGACTCCCCCCCCCCACTGGCTGGCAGTGGGAAGGAACCCCCCTATTGGGAAACCCCCACAGAACCGGGGGGTCTGACAACCCTAAGCCTGATGGACTTTGGAGACTGGTCAGTGATAGGAACAATGGAAGAATTCATAATATTTGCACAGCGTGAGATGATAGGACAACACTTTTCCTGAATGGGGCTTCCTAATACTTTTTGTGGCTTCCCTGAAATGGTAGATTTGTATGGTTGAATCTTTTGTGACGGACTGCTAATGGGGGGAGGCAGAGCTCCGTAAGATCATTGTCCTAGGGCTGAAGGGGTAGGCGCTGGCGATATTAGGAAGCGTCTAAGGAAATATTATATGGGCCTTCAAGACAGGCTCAAATTACCCAATTGCACATGATTAAAACAGGATAAGCTCCCATTATTACTTAAGCTTGCCATCATAATGGAAAATGGGACACTAATGCGGAGTCTAGTCTTTCAAGCTCACTCCAGCCATTAAAGGTGTATGGGGGGGGGGGGAATCCTAATATCTATTATTAGGTCAATGGGGCAAAGGAAATGGACCCAAGGACACAACATTTGGACGAGGGAAAGAGTCACTTTAGCTTTCAGTCCCTGTTGCATTCACTGAAGCTCCTGGTTTTGGATTTCCTTTTCCTCTCGATATCCCAGATAAGAAGAGGTCACGAAGCCTTAATGGTTTCAGTGTTCTCTATCAGCCATGCTAAAATGGCCATTTACAAATTGGGAGGCATTGTTCAGCAGCGATCTGGTTCCACTGGCGACCAGTCCTGCCAATAGGTAAAACCTACAACCAAAGGAGAGAATACACACCCAGGGGTCATTTTGTAGAAAAAGAGGTGCAGGGGCTCATTACCATAACTCATTTGCATATGCCACACCCCCTAACATACCGGAAGTGTGTCACAAGGCAACACCCACCCCTCAGGCTCCACTCCACAGGTGAGTGAAACTGACCTGCTCTTCCTCCCTTCCCTTCCCCAGCCAATACTTTGTGCAATAAAAATAAGCGTAAAGAACACACCCTCATTCTCTTCCTGCTCCCTTGAAACCACCAGGTTTCAAGTAGACTTGAGCTACCCAGGACATGTGCACCACCCATCCCTTCCCCTTCCCCTCCCCACAACAAGACACCCTGTGAGGTAGGTGGGGCTGCTGAGAGAGGTCTTTTGAGAACTGCTCATGAGAGAACAGCTCTGAGAGAACTTGTGACTTGCCCAAGGTTACACCAGCGGCTGCATGTGGAGGAGTGGGGAATCAAACCCGGTTCTCCCAGATTAGAGTCCAACTCCTGACCACTACACCAAACTGATGGGGTGGAAGCTGCTGAAGGGTTGGTGAAATTCCTCCAGTACTTATGTGCCATGTGCCCAGATAAAAAATGGTATACTTAGAAAAATTATATGCCACCTTCAGCAAGTCTCTGGAAAAGCAGCACACAGTCATAAAAGGAACAATGATAAAATTATCGATATTAAAACAAAACATTAAAAACAATAAAGACCCTAGCAGGGCTTTCCCCGGGGCGCTGTGCCTCTGCACTGCTTGGGGAAGCCGAGGAGGGGGCGGGGCTTGGTCATGTGCCCACCCCCTGGGCTTCTCACTCCTGGAGCTGCGTTCCTGTGTGCTCCCACTCCAACGGACCCCTGCACACACCCATAGACACACGCAGGTTTCATGACATATACATGAAGGAGAGTTACCAGAAGGCAGCTGCTTAGGACAGCTGTCTCCTTCTTCAGCTATCTTAGGAGAGATTGATTAATGAATTCACTTGGGCAGCAAGGAAGTCCGTTTACTGATCCGTGCCTTCAGCACTGGTATTGATGTGAAACTAATGAGAAATGTGATGCTCACATTTGAATGTTGATTCCAATTACCAAGCAACAGATCCAAATGTGTGTGTGCTTTTTAAAACAAAGGCCTTAGAATGCTATTTTGCATTTGTAACATAGGGTGCCTGCCATCACATGGTGCAATCCACTGTGGGGCCACTTACATGCTTATGGCAGGTTAGAGTATGAACATTCACAATGGATTGTTCACAGCGGGTGTGTTCAGACACACCATTTAATCAGATTTAAATGGCCCCGCTCTGTAGCGATTATTTTTACTCTGGACAATCGCGATCACACGGGAACGTGTGTCAGTTTTTTTAAAAAAAAAAAATTCTAAGTTTGCCCATGCGCATAACTGCTTATCCAAAGAATTGAAAAACTTTATCCTTGCACATGCGCAGAACCATTTGACAATCCCGCAGAGCGCTGTGATTTCACCGCTGCGACAGAAGACTTCCCTTGAAACTTTTCACCCGAAACTGGCCTCTTTGGGATCCTGAACTCAAAACTAGTGCCCGTTTAAATGTTGGTTTCATAAACGCGGGAGTGGAGCTCCGCTTATGCGCATATCGCTGACGCACAAAAAAAATGGCGGGCCAAAAGGGGAAGGGGGTTTAAACTATCAGAAGTGGCTCGACACTGGAGGAGCGATCACACAGAAAAAATGCGGTTTTAACCGGGAGAGCAGAGAAAACACCACTTGGGACCCGGTAACAAAATACTCCAGCTGAAGGGGGGTTTTGAACAGGAAACCAATGGATCGGGATGGGAGGCAGAAGTTGCCGTGTGAATGTGCACATAAAATCCATTGTTGATCATTCAGAAAACCTGATTAAATGACATGTCTGGAACTACCCATTGTGATGTGGTCTGGTGGAAGAAGTGCATCCTGGGATTGGGCCAAGTGGTCAGCTGATGAACAGGAGCATCACATAACCCAACTGTAAGGTTGGCTGCCCTTCCGAAGTATCCTCCTGCTTATTATTTTGCAGTGCTCAAAGTACATCATATGGATTATTTTAGTCATTCTTGTGAGAGCTATGTCAGTATTACTAACACCGTCAAGACTCAGAGACGGTGAGGAATTTCACACAGCCAATATGTTCCGTTTCAGGAACTCTTCTGTAACGGTTTCTGTCAGGCATTTCACACGGAACCGTATTAGTACCAGTTCCCTAACGGAACATTCTGGCCCTTTCACACAGAAACGTGCCTCTCCCGTTGGGGAAGCGTTCCTGAGCCGGTTTACCTAGAAACCTCCTCCCAAGTGTTCTTCAGTTCTTGTACTGGCCCTGAAGTGCTATGGGGTGCTGTGTGAAATGCCCCCGAAGTGCTTGCCCCGATGACGAGTCTTTCCACACCTCTTTTCACCTGCACAGGTGATCTCCATGATTTTTTTTAAAGAGACGATCCAGGCTGAGTCTTAAAATGGGGGGGGGGGGGTGAGAGAGAGCTCAAGGTCGGGCTGAGTCTTAAAACGCCGTGTGTGTGTGTGGCAAAAAGAGGCTTGAAAAGAAAGCGGCAATCTGAAATGGCAAACTGCTTCGAAGATGGCTCCAAAACAGTAGGGGAAGGGCCGTGTGAAACGGCCATCACTGTACCGGTTTATTCCAAGCCAGTTCATTAACATTTTTAAAGGTGTAGAGTGAAATTCCCCGGCGAAAGGTCACAGCCAAGTGAGTTGAAAGCACAAGTACAGTTTGAACTGAGGACTTCTTGATTCACCACAATGATTATCTATAGCCAAATCGGCATCTAGCATTTGCTCCGCTGTCTTAGCAAACCCACACTGGAGCAGAAATTCCCCTCTGCATCGCATGCCACTTTCACTTTGACTGATAGTCGGATTTTATGGCAGTGCCCAGACTGCATGCTGCTTTCACTTCTCTGATCTCTCGGTTTTATGGTGGCAGTCTTTATAGATTTAGGGCCGTTTTATGGCCATTCAGGGGTGACTCTGCAGTCAGTGCAGCATTTGTGGGTTTTAGTAAAACGACAGAGCCAATGCTAGATGCAGATTGGACCTATTAAAAGCTCGTGTAACATAGTGGTTAGATTATCTGCCTAGAACCTAAGACAACTGGGTTCAAATCCCACCATGGTATGGAAGCTCACCCATAGACGTCAACTACGGGGGGGCTCGAGGGTTTGAGCCACCCCCGAAATTTCCCGGGAGGGGGCTCAGCCTCCCCCAGGAAAATGGAGTACCCACCAGGCCCTTCCTAGGCCCGCCCACCAGCTGGCTGCCGCCACCGCCTCTCCCCCCCCCCCGGCCTGGCCACTCCTGCCTCTGTCCCTCCCTCCGTCCGTCCAGGGGCCAGCTGGGCAAATGCCCAGCGTGCTGGCATCACCCGGAAGTGGCACCATAGAGTTTCCGGGCGATTGCCAGAGCGTCGCTCGGCAACGTGCCCAGCATGATGGTGTCACTTCCGGGTGATGCCAGCATGCTGGGTATTTGCCCAGCTGGCCCCTGGACGGACGGAGGGAGGGACAGAGGCAGGAGTGGCCAGGCCCGAGGGGGAGAGAGGTAGCGGGGACATGAGGCAGCAAGAGCCCCCGCCCCCCCCCCCCGGATTTTAAAACTCGATGCCCCTGAGTTCACCAGGTGACCTTGGACCCATCACACTCTCTCTGCCTCACCTACCTCACAGGTTTGTTGTGAGGATAGAATGGAGGGGGGGCAACGATGTGATAGGCCACTTTTGGGTTCCTACGGGGAAGAAGAACAGGATTTTTTTTAAAAAAGCATGAATAAATAAATATTCATTTGGGGAGGTTTTGGAGGTGTAGTAAGAGAAAGGCTGGGTAAGGGATAGAAAAAGGGGGAATTCTTCTGTGGAAATTACATTGGGCTGTTGCTGAACTTACATGTATTTGAGCCCATCAACTGCCTAGGTGGGATCTTTGTGGAAGGTCTTGTGGGCTTCTTGGAGGAAATGTGAAATAAAGAAGGATGGATAGTAATAAGGGGGGGGGGCATGATGCTAACATATACATTTCCCAAGACTTGTCAAAAGAGCCCTTTTCCCTACGTGCTTTGGATTATGGTCTCCATAGATGATGAAGAAGAGATTGGATTTATACCCCACCCTTCACTACCCAAAGGAGTCTCCGAGCAGCTAAGAATCTCCTTTCCCTTCCCCTCCCCACAACAGACACCCTGTGAGGGAGGTGGGCCTGAGAAAGCTCTTTCAAGGACGGCTTGTGACAGGACAGCTCTGAGAGAACTTGTGACTGACCCAAGGTCACACTAGCACCTGCATGCGGAGGAGTGGGGAAATCAAGCCCGGTTCTCCCAGATTAGAGTCCGCGCTCCTAACCACTGCACCAAACTGGCTCTCCAGTTCTCTCCAGATCTCTGTTGGCTCTTCGCCTAGCTGAGGCGGATTTGCAAAGACATGGATCGGCGGAGCGTTCTTGCTTTAAAAGTCGCTTCTTTGGGGAAATCAAAGGGGTTTTGATTCTGCATGAGCTTTTTTGCAAAGAGAAGGGGGGAGGCGTCCCGAAAACCTTTTGTGGAAATAGAGGCAAACTTTGAAAGGAAGTCATCCAAGCCCTTCTTTAGTTCACACTTCTGTGGTCAAAGAGTTCAGCTCTCTGCAGAGACCCAGAAAGAGACAGAGCAGCAGTCATGCGGAACCCATTTGCTACCTTTTTAGGGGCCGTCCCCCCCTCTTTTCATCTTCCAGGGCAGCTGACAGGCCCGGCCTGGCAGCCGACGGGAATCAGACCACTTTGTGGAGCACCTGCGAGCCAGCGGCTCCCATTCGGTTGGACCAAGGCTCTTCACTTCAGTGAATCCATTAGAATCCCACCTTCTTGTCGGTGGGCAACAATGGAGGCTCCTCTTGCCCCCTCCCTCTCTCCTCTTCTCTGTAGCAGAAGTATTTCCTCGTGCCCGTCCAGTTCCCTAGTCTTGACTCTGAGATATAAAAGTCTTCTAATAGTCAGGGAGGACAGTAATTTATTTGACGTGTGTGTGTGTGTGTGTGTGTGTGTGAACGCTATCAAATAGTGCTATCAAATAGCAGTCATCCCACATCCAGGGGGGAAACAGAAGTGATAGCAGTAGCTCTAGGAATCGCTGAAAACAGGGGTTGCCAGACAACCCCCCCCCCCATAGAGGTGGGGTTCCCCCACTGCCAAGCCCCACCTCCCCGCTGCCAATCAGCTGGCTGGCAGGGGGAAATTACCCCCCAAAAGAGGGAGATCCAGCCAACGTGCAGCAACATGTCTACGTCACTGCCCACATGACCCGGAAGTGACATCATTACATTTGGGACACTGAGGCAGCACGTTGGTATTTGGGCAAGAACTCTATGGGAGAAGCCAAATTTACCATACAGCTTTTCCCAGATGCCAAAGTGTTGCCTCCAATGTCCTGGATGTGATGACATCACTTCTGGGTCATGTGGACAGTGATGTGGACACATGATTGGACGTCAGATGGGCCTCCCTGCTGCTCCCCGTAAGTCCCCCCCCATCCCCCACTGGTTGCCAGGAGGGACCTGGCAACATGGCTGGAAACTCTGTGGTTTTACCACAGACTTTCTGGCAATTCCTAGAGCTACTGCTGTCACGTCTAGGTTTTCCCCAGACCCCTTCCCATCATGCCCCCACCCCCACCTGTGTGGCATCCTGCTGCTGAATGACCTTGGTGGGCATGACTGGGCAGAGAGACCCCTTCTCCGAATTCCAGAGTGCCAGCAGTCAGCCCAAGTCCAATTGGGTTGGATCTAGACTAAATTTTCCATCAGTGGCACGGAACTTTTTCTGGCTCTCTCCTCCCACTGCAGCCCACAGATTATGACAAAATGCTGTTCCTGAGGGACAGAAGACCCTGAGGCGGTCTGCAGTGGAAAAGGGGAATCATTGGCATCTAACTGTGCCATCCTAAGCCCAAGTTGCCAAACTTTTTAACCTGTTGGCATCTTTGCAATTCTGACACAAAATGGTAAATCAAGTTGAGTAGCCATGTTAGTCTGTCTGTAGAAGTCAGTTTTGTTAGTCTTTAAGGCATTACTAGACTCTTGCTCTTTCTACTACTGGCACAAGGTGGGGCACATAACCCCCAAATGGCCACCCTGGGAAGTGGAGCCAACCACAAAATGGCCACCAAGGGAGGTAGAGCCAACCACAAACAGCCACCATGGGAGGGGGAGCCAACCACAAAATGGCCACCAAGGGAGGTGGAGCCAACCCCAAAATGGCCACCAAGGGAGGTGGAGCCAACCACAAACAGCCACCATGGGAGGTGGAGCCAACCCCAAAATGGCCACCAAGGGAGGTGGAGCCAACCACAAAATGGCCACCAAGGGAGGTGGAGCCAACCACAAACGGCCACCCTGGGAAGTGGAGCCAACCCCAAAATGGCCACCAAGGGAGGTGGAGCCAACCACAAAATGGCCACCGAGGGAGGTGGAGCCAACCACAAAATGGCCACCAAGGGAGGTAGAGCCAACCACAAAATGGCCACCAAGGGGAGGTGGAGCCAACCACAAACGGCCACCATGGGAGGTGGAGCCAACCCCAAAATGGCCACCAAGGGAGGTGGTGCCAACCACAAAATGACCAGCGCAGGAGGGGGAACCAGCCGCAAATGGCCACCATGGGAGGTGGAGCCAGCCACAAAATGGCCACCATGGGAGGTGGAGCCAGCCACAAAATGGCCACCATGGGAGGGGGAACCAGCCACAAAACTGCCACCGCAGGCAGCTGAGCAACACGCTGAGGAAGTACAAGTGCAGAGGTCAAGAGGAGTAAGTGAAAAAGGTTCTCCAAGGAAGAGGCATGAAAGAAAACAAAACCAACATTGTGGCAGTAGCTGCCACTGAAACACCATTATTTTTACCTGCACAGCCAACCAGATGTCCAAAGGCCAATCAGAAACCTTGTTGTGCCAGAACCCTACCTGGCCCCCCCCCCCCCCCCCCCCCACAAAACACGTGGTGGGCACCAGAGAGGTCTTGGTAGGAGTTATGCCAACCATGGGTGCCATTTTGGAAGAGCACTGTTGGCTCCAGGACCTTGATTCTTGTCTCCAAGTCAGCCTTCAGCAGAACATATGCTGGACATGCTTAGAACACCCCATTTTCAAATATAATCATTTATGCTCTCTCCTCCATCCCTCAGCATTATACATTGCTGAACACTGTGACTGATTTCCCACAAGCGCTGCCCCGGCATTGGGTCCTCCTTTTGCCCCAATTGCCTGCTTGAATTTCCCACTATTTGCCGTGGGGCGCATTTTGACCCAGGGCTTCACGCGATTTCCTCCGCGGCTTTCGGTGATCCTCAAGCGCAAAGCCCTGGGTCAAAATGTGCCCTGCGGCAAATAGTGGGAAATTCAAGCAGGCAATTGGGGCAAATGGAGGACCCGACGCCAGCGCAGCGCTTGTGGGAAATCGGTCTCAGTGCAGCTTGCTGTATGTGGACCTAGCTTAGTCAGAAACTATTCATTCAAAATATTCCTATTCCCCACATAAAGGCTGAGAAAGCAGGTTCAAACTTGGAAGGAAGTTCAGAAAAACATGTAAAACCCAGCTGTTCAACTAAGATTTACAGACACTCAGACATTTAACCCAGGCGCACACTCCTTCGACTGCGACTGGCTTGACCTCTGAGTACAGTGGCGCAGTCAATGCTATGTGACAAAAGGAATGGGGATCTTTCTCAACAAGGTCTCCTTTAATGGACCTCAAGTGTTCGGAAATGGTTTTCTTCAAGTGCCCATCAGGGCTTAGAAGAAGTGAGTTTCTTGCCTTGATGGGGGGGGGGGGGAAGGCAGGTACACACAGGCAGGTGTACGTATGTCTGAAATGGAAGTGTGACGGAGATGCTACAACAGAGAGAAAGAGGCAGACGAACAGAGACACAGTCATTGCTAGAGTTGACTGAAGAGCCTTGAGGATACATAGCCAATTTGGTGTAGTGGTCAAGTGCATGGAATCTAATCTGGGAGAACCGGGTTTGATTCCCCACTCCTCCACTTGCACCTGCTGGATGACCTCGGGCAAGCCATAGCTCTGTACCAGCTGTTCTCTCAAGGAAAATTTTTGAAAGAGCTCTCTCAGCCCCACCTACCTCCCAGGGTGTCTGTTGTGGGGAGGGGAAGGGAAAGGAGATTGTAAGTCGGTCTGAGACTCCAAGTGAAGGGCGGGGTATAAATCCAACCTCTTCTCTTCTTCTCTCTTCTTCTTACAGGGGCTACTGTAACACAGTAGTCCCCTGGGAATCCAGCTGATTTGGATTTATTAAGAGGGAAAGACACAGCAGAAATAGAGCTGTCCCTCCTAGCCCCAACCAGAGCCAGAGGATGCAAATCCAGAAGTTCATTCTTGCTATTAGCACAGCTGTGATTGCTACCAGAGCAGGAACATATTCTGTGGAGTGCTAAAAGTTTCAAGTTTCCATGCATCTAATAACAGTTCAATAAACTCAGAGTTTCCTGGAAGGGGGGCACGCTCTTTGCCCCCCAACACTTAACCATAAAGTCACTCGACCCTTCTTCAGAAAATGTGTATGGAAGCAACTGTTTTGTTTTAGCTTCTTTCATTAAAGAGCAAAGTCCTTGTTTTTAAAAAATCCTGCTATACTTTCTTACTTTCCCCTCAAAGAGTTCTTCCTCTCTTCAAGGGTTAAAAATTGTTTTTCTCCTCCCCCCCCCCAGGTCTTTTTCTAAGCCCTTAAGAGAGACCAGTTTGGTGCAGTGGTTAGGAGTGTGGACTCTAATCTGCAAGAACTGGGTTTGATCCTAATTGGGGAGAACCGGGTTTGATTCCCCATGCTTCCACATGCAGCTGCTGGGTGGCCTTGGGCAAGCCACAGTTCTCTCAGAGCTGTTCTCTCAAGGACACTTCTGAAAAGAGTTCTCTCAGCCCCACCTACCTCACAGGGTGTCTGTTGTGGGGAGGGGAAGGGAAAGGAGTTTGTAAGCCACTCTGAGACTCCGAGTGAAGGGCAGGGTATAAATCCAATCTCTTCCTCCTCCTCCTGGAAACATTTTCCTTTTCTCTGTGAATCCCTACTTAGAGGCAATGAAGAGAAGAAGAAGAGAGAAAAGTGATCAGACGGGAAAAAGTCAGTCTGTGGTCTGTCACTACCCGTTTACTACCGGATTTCCCCGGATGTCTTTTAACTCTGTTTCTGTAGCGGTGCAGAACAGGTTGCTGACGGCTGCAAGACTATTCCCAGATGTTGCTGTCTGATCCCGCCCTTTAAATCCACCCGGCATTTGCCCCTATGTCAGGTCCAATTGTGTGTATGATTGCAGCCTAGAAGAAGAAGAAAAGAGATTGGATTTATACCCTGCCCTTCACTACCCAAGGGAGTCCCAGAGTGGTTTACAAACTCCTTTCCCTTCCCCTCCCCACAACAGACACCCTGAGAGGTAGGTGGGGCTGAGAGAGCTCTGAGAGAACTGTCCTTGAGAGAACAGCTCTGAGAGAACTGTGGCTTGCCCAAGGTCACCCAGCAGCTGCACATGGAGGTGTGGGGACTGAAAACCGGTTCTCCCAGATTAGAGTCTGCACACTTGACCACTATGCCAAACTGGCCTATGTGTATTATGTCAACTTGAACCATCAGTGGTACCTGATGCCCACTGGCCAACACTCTGAACCATTTTGGGCACACAAAGGTCCTTTCTGCATTTGCTTGCCACTCCGGATTTTCTCAGTGTTCAAGTCATGGCAATTTAAATCCAGGGCAAAACAGCATCTGAGTAACCCGGAGCAACAGCAGGCTGAAACCGGGCTGACCACTGAAGGGAGGGAATGAAATGCGGAATTGGGGGGGGGGGGGGGGGACTGGAATAAAAAGTAGGTTGAACGCGATTTTAGTGCAGAATGGGAGGGGGGGAGCCTCAATTTAAAAGAAGGTTGAATTCGATTTTATTCCAGAATTGCTTGGAGGATGCCGTGGTGAACCTGGGTTAAAAGGAGAGTGCAGAAAGACTCATACAGGAGTCATCTGGGAGCTTTTGTTACACTGTTTTATTCTGCCATCTTTGAATTAATTCTGTCATTGTTTTACTTGTCTCATTCTTCGTTGTAACCCACCCTGAGCCCGCTTGTGGGGGACGGCATGATAGAAATTCAATAAATGAAATGAAATCGAATGAGTAGACAATAATGACTTCCATAGACCAAGGCTCTAGCTCAAGGTAAGACAGCTTCATTTAAGAAGGGCAAAGAAAATAAAGGGGGAAGCTCAGCATATCGTTATGCAGAGAGGAAGAAAACAGAGAGGCAAAACCATCAACAATATGAATGCATTCTGTACTAAAAGAAAAACAAACGTTTTAAGCCATAGTCTGTTGCCCAGTTGCTAACGCGTTCATTCTGTATTGAGGTTGGTGGTCGCAACCCCGCAGTTGCTGCTTATAAAGTTTGCATTCTCCCAGGCACTACTTCACAACAACGATAGCTCTTGAACATGACACAGTACACATGCATAGATGTATGCCTCAGACGTCGTGCAAAAAGGGTCCATAGACCTCCCGTGACAAAACGATTTCACTGATATAAGGCGGAAGCTTCCTACGCAGCCGTGTGCAGCAGGTGTACAGACGTACGCATTTCCCAGGTATGCCCGCATTTCAATCTACCTTCCTCTCAGATCACGGCTGCATAAGAAATCACACGTTACGTAGGAAATGTCTGCCTTATATCATTTCAGGAGGGGCCACAACTCAGTGATGGAGCAGAAGGGCCCAGGTTCGGCCCCCAGCATTTCCAGTTAAAAGGGCCGGGCAGGGGGTGATGGGAAAGACCTGTGACCCTGCAGAGCCACTGGCGCTCAGAGCAGACAGTACTGACCCAGACAGACCAATGGCCTGTTTCAGTATGAGGCAGCTTCACGCATTCATGTGAAGTAGGAACTAGATTTTGTTGCTGGTTATAGGTCTGGGCACCAGAGCACCAGATCAAACAGAGCATGTGCCGCTCCTTCCTCCAGAAACACACCCAGGTCGACATCTAGGGTTGCCAACCCACAGAAGGGGGGTGGAGATCTCTCAGAATTGCAAATGATCTCCAGACGACAGAGCTCAGTTCCCCTGGAGGAAATGGCTGCCTTGGAGAGCAGTCTCTTACATTGTTAGACCCTGCAGCTGTCCCTCGCCTCCCCAAATCCTCCTCGCCCCAGGCTCCACCCCCAAATCCCCAGGGATTTCCCAACCCAGAGCTGGGAAGGAACCCTCCGTAAATGCCCCATGCCACCTTTTCCATGCTGCTGGTGTGATCCTTCCTGAGACTACCTCAGCCTCCTGCTCCCTCCTTCACAGGGCCGTAGCCAGGGGTTTTTGAGTTGGGGGGCATTTAAATAAGTCTGGGGGCACCCCTGCACACACGCCCAGGCTGTGTCATAAGCGACGCGAGAGTGAGAGTTAAAAAAAAAACCAGATAGAGGCAAGAGGCAAGGGCACAGGCAGGGCAGAGCAGGCAGGACGATGGCTCAGTGTGGCAAGGCTATGGTGCACGTGAAAAATAAAATAAAATAAACCGGCTGGTTAGGAAGTCAGGGGCCTGGGCAGGAAGTCAGGGGGCTTGGCCCCAAGGTGCCCCACTGTATCTACGGGCCTGCTCCTTCAGTTCCTTCATCACCGCCGCCCAAATTCAGATGTGACGTCCTATCCCACAGCCTGCCTCTTCTGCAGCCTGCCCAAACGAATGGTCGCTGCCGCATTGCTTCGGCCATCAGCGCATACCCATGCAAACATCGGCTGGGGCCGCGAGGCCCCGCGCTGTGCTGTTTCACCCCGTTGGAATCAGAGCCGGTGGCCTCGGCTCAGTGTTTATCAGCAACTTACTTCTCAGGAACTGGGCCAGATCAATACTGTATTCTTTCACTCCGCTCTCAGCCCAGCGGGGAAGGCAATCACAGCGGTGCAGGACTCTGCACCTTATGGAATAGATCGATAGTCTGACAGTGCGGTGCTTTGTTCCTCCACCTGCTTTAAGATGTTCTCCCTGCTCTACATGATTGCTTAAAGGTTTGTTTTCTCTTCTTCCCATACGACACCGCTTTTCCCTCCCCGATCTTTCCTAATAGCATCACGGTAATTGCCTTGACATGAAATAACCAGCGTAAACACAAACGCTTCGCTTTGAGGTTGGGTTTTTTTTTTTATCACTTTAAAAAAAACAAAAAACCAAACTTCTCTGTTAGGAAGAGGGTGTTGATTTGGCTTTAATATAGGTTCAGAGCTTTAATGTGCATCTGTGCCTATTTGCTTGGTGTTGAGACCAAAACGATTTTCACCTATGGGAATCATAGATGGGGTGCACGCATGGGCAGAGCGAGAGCGTATCGCAGGAACTAGACAAAGTGCAAGAAGATTAGCTGAAGTGTTGTGGTTCGCCAAGTCCCCATTAGTGAATCCAAGCTGCTTAGCCCGATCAGTTTGTTTGTATCCAGAGGTACCGCGGCGCACATCTACCTGTTAACGAGGAATAAACAGAATGAAATCAGATTTCGTGTAATGTTTTCTTGTGAGGAATGGGAGGGGGAGAGAGCTCTGAGCAACTCCAAAATGTTCCTTTCGTGTCATTTTCATGGTCACAGGATACAGCCACGAGAACAGATTGCTTCTTTTGGTCCCCACCACTGATAGACCAAAGGCTTTCTTAGAAGGTTTTACGTTAATATGGTTTGGCGCTCTCCTTTCCCCAACCAGTGGGAATTTAGGGTACCTTTTCAGGCTACATTTTTTTTTATTATGCATTAATATATTTATGAAAACATGTATATCTCACCTTTCCTCTTGGTTCAAGGTGTCGACAGAGCAATTAACACACCAATGGTGCACAAACTGATTAAAGAGTAGATAATGATTTATTTAGGAATTAACATACTTGATAGGAAAGAGGCAAGACAGAGGTAGGTTACTAACTACATCTCTAGCTGAGAGAGAGGGTAAGACTGAGGCTGTGGCCACACGGCCCTTTAATGCGGGAGGAAGTGCTTTTTCCTCCTGCATTTAAAGGGACCAATCACACCGGCCACGGCTAGTCCTGCGCCGAAGCGGGCTCAATTGCAGGTTCCTCCCACGTTTTCCAACCCCAGGAAAATCAACTATTTCCCCAGTGGTCATGTGAGGAACCGGCAATTGAGCCTATCTGGACAGCCCTCTCTCGCAATCATTGTGAGAGAGGGCTGTCCAGATCACCCCTCCATTTCCCCCCCCCTTTTGCACTTGGGCACTCAAAAGTGCAAAAGGGGGGGGAAATCCTCAAACTTACCAGGCGGCCGGCGGGGCTCAGGGAAGGGTGCCTCCCCCGACTGCTGCCATCACCAGCCTCTTCCTCCTCCACTGCCCGCTGCCTCTGCCACACGCCTCTTCCGCTGCCGCCACATGCCTCTTCTACTGCCTCCTCCTCCTCTGTCGCCACTGCCTGCTTCCTCTGCCGCCGCCCGCCACCTCCGCCGCCTCTGCCGCACACTTCCTCCACCGCCGCCCGCCGCCGCTGCCGCCGCTGCTGCCGCCGGCGCTGGGATTGGGCATCTCAACCCAAAATTAAAAAACCCGGGCCCTTTAAATCCAGGAGGGCTCCCGGATTTAAAGGGCAATGTGACCACAGCCTGAGTGTGGCACTTCTGAGAAGAAGGGAGGAAATTGTCCTCTAACAATCTGGAGAGAGACAAGGAATGACACTTAACGGGAGAGAAGGTGCTGTCTAATTGTCCTCCTGCTGTCCCTCTTCTTTTGTACACCAGATGTTGCCTCTTCCAACATAAGGCAGGTTGCACTAGTAGTTAAAACATCCCCAGCTAACACCAAAGATAAACTATTCAAGAGGGTTTTCCTGCACACAAAATAGTTCTACAAGCTTGGAACACGTGTGAACGCACATGAAGCTGTCTTAGGCTGCGGTCACACGGGCCCTTTAAATCCAGGAGCCCTCCTGGATTTAAAGGGGCCGCATTTTTCTACTGCGGGTTGGGATGTCTACACATCCCAACCCCTGCGGCAGCAGAAGCAGCGGCCGCGGAAGCGGCATCCGTGGCAGAAGCAGCGGTGGCAAAAGCGGTGGCTGCGGAAGCGACAGCGGCCGCAGAAGCGGCAGAGGCGGCGGCAGAGACGGCCGCGGAAGTGGCGGTGAAGATAAGTTTGGGGGGGGGGGTTTCCCCCTTTTACACTTGGGCACTTGACTGCCCAAGCGCTCAAGCGCCCAAGTGTAAAGGGGGGGGGGAATGGCCGACGGGACCATCTGGACAGCCCCGCTCTCGCAATGATTGCAAGAGAGGGCTGGCCAGATGGCTAAAATGCGGGTTCCTCCCGCAACACCCGGGAAAACTGTTGATTTTCCTGGGGTTGGAAAATACGGGAGCAACCCGCATTTAAGCCCGCTTCGGCGCGGGACTTTCAGCGGCCGTTGTGGACGGCCCCTTTAAATGCGGGAGGAAATAGCCCTTCCTCCCGCATTTAAGGGCCGTGTGACCGCGGCCTTAGACTGAACCACATCCTTGGTCCATCAAGGCCAGTATTGTCTACTCCAACTGGCAGCAGCTCTCCAGAGAAAAGCCTTCCACATCACCTACTATGTGATCCTTTTAGCTGGAGATGCCAGGGATTGAACCTGGGACTTTCTGTGCACCAGGCAGAGGCTCTACCACCGAGCCGCAGCCCCTCCTCTCCCCTTGCTTGGATAAATGGTTTATATCTGCATTAGCACAGTCTCACGATACAGGAACTGGGAAAGAAGCACCCTGCCTGCAGATACATCCAGTTGCGATCTCATCCGAAGCATTTGCCTTCAGCTGGTAGCTCCAGTCCCCAAACTAGGTTACATCTAGGGATGCTCGAACTTCCGCAGGTTCGGCTCACATCCTGTTCTCCAGTTGTTAACAGTGGAGCCAGTTTTTCAATGAGCAAAAAAACACAAGTCAGAACTTGGAGAGTACCTGAAGCCAGCCACTTGACCTGGAAGTTCAAACCTGAATTCCCCAGAATGCATTGCTCTATTGACCAGGACGTGCTCCTGGGAAACTTCATAGAACCAACCAATTGGAGGGGGAAGGATTGTGGTTTATATCATGTGCTTTGAAAGCAGAAGCCCCAAGTTCAATCCTGGGCATTTCCAGTTAAAATGCTCATATATTGGGTAATAGGAATTGTAAGCTGCAAGGCACTGTTTTGTGCTCTTATGAATGATAATTTCATAAGTGTAAGATCATGGACAATAAAGCTGAGTGCATGAGAGGACTTGTGTTGCTGAGTGTACAAAAACAGATGCCAACTGCAGACAAACATCATCCTATGCCAGGAAATGACAGTCCAGCAGAAGCCCTCTGTTGCCATCTCCCAGAAGCCTCTCTGTGCACAAAAGCCATCTTGGAACTCTGGTTCATTTTATGCTTGCAAAGAGACTTGTCCAGACATGTCCCCACCAAGTCGCAGGATGCAGTTTCCTCCCCCTCCCACAGACATTGTTCCAGCTAAATAAAGCCTTAATTGCCCACTTCACACGGACTATAGAAGCAGTTAACGGACAATTGACTTGGCCAGGTCAAGAGTGTAATCCCTCTTGCGTAGAACAATGACCTCACCTATGACTCACCTTCCCCCAGGTCCAGGTGTCTCCAGATGTGATTAGGTCATCCTTTAACATTTCCCACACCCATCCTATACCCTATTGGTTAGATCTTTAGAGGCGGATCAGCCCAGAGGAGGTAGCTTGCCAAGCCAGCCCCCAGTGACGCCCTCCCTTAAGAGCAGTCTCCCAAGCTCCAGATCTCAGTTCTCTTGCTATCTCTTTCCTGTCTTGTTCCCAACCTCCCTCCTGGACCCTTGTATGCATGCCAGGGCCCGCCATGTGCTTCTGCTGGCTCAGAGCATGTCACCCTTCCCCCCCCTCCCCAAATACCCTCTATTCTTCTAGCACAGGGGTGGGCAAACTGTGGCTCAGGAGCTGCATGCGGTTCTTTCATATATATTATGTGGCTCCCAGCAGGGCGGCTGGGGAAGCTAAATATCATTAGCAAACAAATATCATTGGACAAATTAATATCATTATCAATATCTGCTTTTACCCCTTTTGTATTATTTTGGCAGTCTCATTTAATGTTAATAAAAAGCAAATTTGCTTATTTTCCAATAAAAGCAGGTAATATTTGTTCATGTCTTGTGGCTCTCAAACACCTGATGTTTATTCTATGCAGCTCTTATGTTAAGCAAGTTTGGCCACCCCTGTTCTAGGTGGCTCTTATGCTGAGCAAGTTTGCCCACCCCTGTTCTAGCAGGATGGAAACCAGACTTCTGGAAGGTAAATATTTCCTTCTACAGGATACCATCAACTTCCTGCTCATGCAACCGTCTCTTTAATTCTATCTTACTTCTTAGACCTCTATGATTGTATGTATGATTTTTGCAACATCTGAATGATTCACTTTTATTATTATTAAGTAAACGAAAGGCTCTTTACTATTAACACTAACTCGTGTCTCCGTGTCTCTTTTTGAGAGGTCTCAGAGAGGCCCCAACCTCTGTATACAAAGATGCCGGTCCATGAATGCCTACTGCTGATTAGTAAGAGCTGATATTCCCCCAGTATTGATAACAGAATAAAGCAGTCAGGCTAACAGAAGTACATCCTCCTGAGACCCAGGAGGGCTTCTGCCTCTCAGAGGGGCTAAGGCTGCCCTTGATAGAACCACTGTCTGATCTACGGTAAGGTATCTTCATGTGCAGGGCCAATCACAGCATTTGAACTGCCTTAAGGTAGGGCAGAAGATCACTGCACTGGTGTGGCAAGGGGGCTTCCATGGCTCAATGAGGCTGTGGGCTCTGCCGTGGAGGGCCACCCAGGATGGACAGGCCACAGCAGAGAACTCAGACAAAGTATGATCCACTGGGGAAGGAAATGGCAACCCACTCCAGTATCCTTGCCAAGAAAATCCCATGGACAGTAACAAAAGGCTAAAAGATATGATGCCGGAAGATGAGCCTCTCAGGTTGGAAGGTGTCCAATATTCTACAGAGGGCAAGTACAAGTAACCCCAGAAAGAGTGAAGCAGCTGGGCCAAAGCCAAAAAGGATGCTCAGGTGTGGATGTGTCTGATGGAGAAAGGAAAGTCCAATGCTGCAAAGAACAATACTGCACAGGAACCTGGAATGTAAGATCTATGAATCAAGGTGAGCTTGACACGGTCAAAAATGAGATGGCCAGACTGAACATCCACATCTTGGGAATCAGCGAACGGAAATGGACGGAAATGGGTGAATTTAACTCCGAAGACCTTTATATCTACTACTGAGGCCAAGAATCCCATAGAAAAAAAATGTTGTGGCCTTTATAGTCAACAAGAGATTGCAAAAGGCAGTAATGGGATACAATCTCAAAAACGACAGAATGATCTCGGTCCAAATCCAAGGCAAACCATTCAGCATCACAGTAATCCAAGTCTGTGCCCCAACCACTGATGCAGAAGAGGCTGAAGTGGACCGGTTCTGTGAAGACCAGGGGTCCGTTGGGGCTGGAGCGAGGCGGAGCGAAGTTAACATTTTTCCCCACCATAGAGAACAATGGAGGGGATGGGACAACCTGTTTGGGGGCCCATAGAATTGGACCCCTGGTCCAATCTTCTTGAAACTTGGTGGGTACTTCGAGGAGAGGCCCCAGCAGCTACCCTGCAAGTTTGGAGCCTCTCCCTCAAACCCCCTTTCCTCCAGCCCCTCATATACCCTATGAGTTTTTGCCGTTGATTTCAATGGCCCATAGGGTATAATGGGGCTGAAACTGACATTCCCTTTCTGACACACTTCCGGTGATGTCAGGGGACGTGGCATATGCTAATGAGGTATGCTAATGAGTTATGCTAATGAGCTCCTGCACCTCTTTTTCTATGAAAGGACCCCTGGTGAAGACCTACAACACCTCCTAGAACTAACACCAAAAAAAGATGTCCTCCTCATCATAGGGGACTTGAATGCTAAAGTAGGAAGTCAAAAGGTAATCAGAATAGTGGACAAGTTTGGCCTTGAGGAACAAAATGAAGCAGGGCAAAGGCTAACAGAGTTTTGTCGAGAGAACACGCTGGTCGTAGCGAACACCCTCTTCCAACAACCTAAGAGGCGACTCTGCACATGGACATCACCAGATGGGCAAGACCGAAATCAGACTGATTATATCATTTGCAGTCAAAGATGGAGAAGCTCTATACAGTCAGTAAAAACAAGACCTGGAGCTGACTGTGGCTCAGATCATGAGCTCCTCATTGCAAAATTCAGACTTAAACGGAAGAACGTTGGGAAAACCACGAGGCCATTCAGGTTTGACCTAGTCCAACCCCCTGCACTTCTTTCAAGCATAGCTCCCAACAGCCACTCCTCCTTTGAAATGCTGCTTTGAACGGGACATGGCCCAAAGATGATCTATTGGACACTCCTCCCCTTCCAAACAAATGCCCTCCACCCCTGCATGGGGGCGATGGGGGATAAGGTCTCTAACTTGTACCCACTGTAATCACTGACTTCTGAGAAAGATAGATCATTTCCCAACAGTTGTAATGCACCAGGACCAGGAGTCCGTTGGAGCGGGAGCGCACAGGAGCGCAGCTCCGGGAGTGAGAAGCCCAGGGGGTGGGCACATGACCAAGCCCCGCCCCCTCCTTGGCTTCCCCGAGCAGTGCAGAGGCGCAGCGCCCGGGGAAAGCCCTACTAGGGTCTTTACTGTTTTTAATGTTTTGTTTTAATATTGATAATTTTATCATTGTTCCTTTCATGACTGTGTGCTGCTTTTCCAGAGACTGGCTCAAGGTGGCCTATAAATTTTCTAAGTATACCATTTTTTATCTGGGCACATGGCACATAAGTACTGGAGAAATTTCACCAACCCTTCAGCAGCTTCCACCCCATCAGTTTGGTGTAGTGGTCAGGAGTTGGACTCTAATCTGGGAGAACCGGGTTTGATTCCCCACTCCTCCACATGCAGCTGCTGGTGTGACCTTGGGCCAGTCACAAGTTCTCTCAGAGCTGTTCTCTCATGAGCAGTTCTCAAAAGACCTCTCTCAGCCCCACCTACCTCAGAGGGTGTCTTGTTGTGGGGAGGGGAAGGGAAAGGGATGGGTGGTGCACATGTCCTGGGTATCTCCAGTCTACTTGAAACCTGGTGGTTTCAAGGGAGCAGGAAGAGAATGAGGGTGTGTTCTTGACGCTTCTTTTTATTGCACCAAGTATTGGATGGGGAAGGGAATGGAGGAAGAGCAGGTCAGTTTCACTCACCTGTGGAGTGGAGCCTGAGGGGTGGGTGTTGCCTTCTGACACACTTCCGGTATGTTAGGGGGTGTGGCATATGCAAATGAGTTATGCAAATGAGTTATGCTAATGAGCTCCAGCACCTCTTTTTCAAAGAAATGACCCCTGACCAGGACCAACCTTGCTAAGCTTCCAAGATACGATGAGATTGAGCTAGCCTGGGCCATCCAGGTCAGGGAAAACTAGGGGCTGTTTGTCCTTGTTCCATCTTTTCATTCTCACCACCTGATCTGCCTGTTGAGTGGGGCCAGTAGAGTTGCCAACTCCAGGATGGGAAATCCTTGGAGTTTTAAGGGTGGAGCCTGGGATAGGTGGGGTTTGGAGAGGGCAGGGACCCCCATCAGAGTATAATGCCCTTGAGCCCACCCTCCAAAGCAGCCATTTTCTCCAGCGGAACTGATCCCTGTCATCTGGAGATCAGATGTAATTCCAGGACATCTCTAGGCTGCACCTGGAGGCTGGCAACCCTAGGCCATTACTAGTGGAGCATGTTGTAAATCTGACCGTTGCAAAGCTGCTGCCACCCGCCATTAATACTACCCCCAATGCAGCAGTACTCCCACTTTGGTGCCAGTACCACTTCACCGTCATAATACAATGCTCGGGATACCTGAAACTCTTGAAGGGGTATAACTGGTTCCCTTCAAAAACCATGCCATTCTTTTTAAATAGAGTTGCCATCCCCCCAATGGGGGCAGAGCTTGGGCTTTCAGGGCCCCAGTCCCCCGAAAGCCCCATTGTATGGGGGAACACTGTAGCACTTGGGTAAAAAACTCTATGGTGATGGTAGAGGTTATTTTACCCAAATGCTACAGCATCCCCGAACGACGTGCCCGGCATGATGATGTCACTTCCAGGTGACATCACTCTGGGCACGTTGGGCATGCACCAGAAGACCCTGGGAGCTGGGCTAGAGCCCCCCCCCCCCACTAGGATGCTGGTAAGACCTAGGAACCCTATTTTTAAAAGAGGCAACAGGTTAGCTCAATCTCACCAGGTCTTAGAAGTTAAGTAGGGTCAGCCATGGTTAATTCTTGGATGGGAGACCACCAAGGAACTCGAAGGTTGCTATGAAGAGGCAGCCAAAGGCAACCCATGTCTGTATTTCTTTTGCCCTGCCTTGTATGACCCAAGTTAGCCCAAGCTTACCACATCTCAGAAGTTAAGTAGGGTCAGCCGTGGTTAATTCTTGGATGGAAGACCACCAAGGAACTCTAAGGTTGTTATGAATAGGCAGCCAAAGGCAACCCATGTCTGTATTTCTTTTGCCCTGCCTTGTATGACCCAAGTTAGCCTAAGCTTACCACATCTCAGAAGTTAAGTAGGGTCAGCCGTGGTTAGTTCTTGGATGGGAGACCACCAAGGAACTCTAAGGTTGCTATGAAGAGGCAGCCAAAGGCAACCCATGTCTGTATTTCTTTTGCCCTGCCTTGTATGACCCAAGTTAGCCCAAGCTTACCACATCTCAAGTTAAGTAGGGTCAGCCGTGGTTAGTTCTTGGATGGGAGACCATCAAGGAAGTCCCGGATCGTTGCCCAGAGGCAGGCAATGACAAACCACCTCTGAATATCTTTTCCCTTGAAAACCCCACAGGGCTACCATGAATCAATGGCAACTTGACGGCACTTTCCACCACTAATTTAAGTGGGATACCGCCCGTCTGTAGGAGCTGGGAGACAATTTAGTAGACTGAGGAAGCCCAGTTTGACCTGTGGCTCCAAGTCTACCAGAGCTCACTGTATTAGGCATGTGATTAGTCAAATCTGACAGGTATCACTTCCTTTCTAGGAGCAAAAGCTTGTGGGTCCATCCTAGCATGTTCTTGGAAGTAGAAAGTCCCCCCCCCCCCCATGTATAGATTAAGTGGTGGCGACAGTTGATTTTTTTTCTCTCGTGTGATTGATCAAGGAAGGGTGCTTTCCTTCTGCCTTCGCAAGGAAAGAAAGGATGATTCGTGGAATTACTTTGCTAAGGTCACAAAGTTCCCACTCGAGCTATTGATCTGGCCTTGCGGATACATGTAAGTAACAAAAAAGAGGTTTCTTTTTCCTTTCTTGTTTTGAAGGTGATAAAGAGGTCAAAACTCAATCAAATCAAAAGCGACTGTGTGCCACACAATAGGCGGCAAAATTGACATCCTGACACGCGACTGGATCATGTGGCTTCGACGGGCTTGTGGAGGCTGCAATTGGTGAGCCGTTAACTACTGGAGGTGGGTTACTGACCCTGGGAAAGGCGAGGCTAATGAGCCGTCCCTGGTTAGAGGCACCGAATCCACTCCTTTCATGGCAAGGCTTCCAGAGTCAACAAGACAGAAAGGTGGAAGTCACGTTTGTATCTCCAGCCTGGCTTTCCCACTGCAGGACCTACATTTATTTTGGCTTCTTTGGTCCAGTTCGTTGAGTGGGATGGCAATCATTTTGGGTTTCTCCAGAACACTGAAACATAGAATGCAAATTATGCAACAGAGCCTCACATTAGATAAATCTGAGAATGGGATCATTTTATATCTAATGCCAGCCCTTAGTAGGCTTTCATAGAAATATTTATTAACCAGAATAATAATAATGATAATAATAATAATAGTAATTAGTAGTAGTAGTCATCGTCGTCGTAGTATCATCATAATCATCATCATAATTATTATTATTATCATCATCATCATCATTATTATCATCATTATTATTATTATCATCATTATTATTAGGTTTTCCAGGCTGTATGGCCGTGGTCTTGGCACTGTAGGACCTGACGTTTCGCCAGCAGCTGTGACTGGCATTCTCAGAGGTATAACACAGAAAGATGGAGTGCTCTCTGTGTCAATGTGAGAAGAAAAATGGTAGGCAGGTAATTTATATCTACTCAGGAAGGTGGGGTAGGGCTGAGTCATTCTCTTGTAGGAGTTGCCCAGGCTATGACATGCCAATGGAGGAGCTTTCCTGAGGAGGTTCTTTTGCGTATGGATTGGCGGTTGAAATTCTAATCTTATCTGTAGTGTTGTTGTAAGATGTAGAGCATTTTGTGTTTTTCAGGACTGGAAACCGTGCCCTGTTTATTTTCAAACTCTCTTCTTTCCTGTTGAAATGGTGTTATGTTTATGAATTTCAGTGGCTTCCCTGTGTAATCTGACATGGTAATTGGATGTGTCGTCCAGCATTTCAGTGTCTTGGCATAAGATACTGTGGCCTGCTTGAGTTCGGCTGTGTTCAGCCACTGCTGATTTTTCAGGTCGGCCAAGTCTGCCGTGTCTTTCGTGTTCTTTTATTCTTGTCTGGATGCTACGTAGTTGTTGTTGTTGCCATTACTGTTGTTCCTACTACTATCATCATCATCATCTCCCGCTTTTACAACTGATCCCCAGCTGGCAGAGATCAGCTCCCGTGGAGAAAATGGCTGCTTTGGAGGGTGGACTCTATGGCCTTGTCCCCTGCTGAGGCCCCTCCCCTCCCCAAACCTCGCCCTCTCCCGGCTCCACCCCCAAAGTCTCCAGGTATTTCCCAACCCAGACTTGGCAACCCTAGTGTGTACACGGAGTGAAAATAAAAAAAGATAACAACAGCGGTGCAGATCTACACAAAAAGCTTCTATCAAAGGTTTCCAAATGTGTAAAAAGCTGTCCAAGGGCAACGATCATCCCTATGCCATGCATTCAAATATTGATAAAGTTGCCCAGGTCCCCAATCTATTGATTTACAGGAGGTGGGCATTTATCTTTCCAGTGTTCTCATACGAGTCTTTTAGCTGTGGTACAAGGCGAGTCGGGCTGTCAGTCTGTCTGTAGCAGCAGAAAAGAGCAAGGGTCCAGAAGCCCCTTCAAGACTAACAGCATTTGCACACATGCAAAAGTTTGGATCCCGAATAAAACTTCATTGGTCTGGAAGGTGCCACTGGCACTGAAACTTTGTTCTGCTGCTTCAGAACGACATGGGTACCCGCCTGAAAATTTGTGACAGGGGAGGAGCTTTTGTAAGTCACTCAGGGCGATTCCGCACCGGCTGGTTGCTGCCCTGTATTCCCGGATTTTGCTGTCCCAGAGTAATTATTCCGTTTCTGCATGATAAAGTTTTGAGCCTTGATAAGTCCGGGTCTGCGTTTCCGCAAGTAATGTACTCCGAACTTAGTCTTCGG
This sequence comes from Lepidodactylus listeri, assembly GCA_029233225.1. Classification (NCBI taxonomy): domain Eukaryota; kingdom Metazoa; phylum Chordata; class Lepidosauria; order Squamata; family Gekkonidae; genus Lepidodactylus; species Lepidodactylus listeri. The sequence goes on from JARCFY010000021.1 coordinate 10,978,351, forward strand.
GGAAAAAATTTTTTTTCTCTAATGGGTGGGGTTGCGTTGCAACGTAGCTCCGCCCACGGAAACCCCCCCCCCCAAGTAGCACGCATGCACATTTTTTTTTACAATAAACTAAGGTGAGTTGCAACGTAGCACAGTGTTAGAAATTTAAAAAAAACTCTCTGGTAGGACATGATGGAGTCTTGAAAGGGAAAAGATAAAACAAAATGGAGGGACCCACGAGCGAGTAGAGGTTGGTGGGCGGCGGAGAGAGGGGCGGCCTTACAAAGAGGGGAGGAGTAAGGACAATCCCCCGGCTTGTGTTCCGCACAGGAATGATCCGCGCTCCAAATAGCAGCAGAGAGAAAAAACCTGAAAATCAAGGATCGGGAAAATGCGGGGAATTTCCACAGAAAAATCGGGTTTTAACTAATTCCGATGCAAACGATGTGGAAACGCTTGCTTGCGCCGAAATATATTGAGTGGTAACGTCGGAGAAGGCGCTGGTGCGGAATCGCCCTTACGAAAGTCACTCACTTTCGTAAGTCACTCACTTTCGTAAGACTCACGAAAGCTCCTCCCGTGCCACAAATTTTGTTAGTCTTTAAGGTGCTGCTGGGCTCTTTTTCACTCTTTTCAACAGCTGTAGTGTGGCTGGCTGGCAATGTATCTGAAATGAGTGGGCCGCCAAACTCCTGCGGTTCTTTCTGAGGCCTGCTGAAGCTCATCTGGTCAGCAGGCGGAAGCAGGCCAGCTAAACAGGGGGCGGTGATCTTCATTGGTACACAATGACTTCGCTTCTGACATGATCTGAAAGCACTGGCATTGAATCAGGGTGACTCTTGCCCAGGTGTGATGCCAGCACTTCTTGGCTGTGCAGGAAGTGACTTCACAAAGATCACCTCCCTCTGCAGGAAGTACCCGCCTCCCCCCATCTCCTGATGGTTGCTAGGACATGCCTGGTCGAATACGTCCATAGTGGTAGAATATGACCATAGGCAGGTGAGCTGGGGGCGGGAAGGGGAACGCTGGTTTTCTTGTTTTGTGGGTCTTGTTTGGAAGGCTGGTCTTCGTGGTCTATGTGCATTGCCTCTCAAGAGAGCAGCCCGCAGCGGAAGGTGCCACCCACATCAGGTACAGACACGGGTCTTGCATCCAGAAAGCCAGGCTCTACACTTTGATCTTGTCACCGGTCACTACAAAAGGAAATCCATAAGGCTGGGGAACATTTTAAAAAGGGGGGAAAGAAAACTCGCTGGCCATTAAATCGCATCATCTGGCTTGGAAAATAAATTAGCCAGCTGGAATTTCTGCTCTCTTGGTAACATCATTAGCAGTATCAAAGGTAATCATGGATTCGTCTTCTTCTTTTTTTATTGTGGCAAGCTCTGAAATGATGGCGGGAGCCCAGGCTCCAGATGATCACGTCTCTGTTTTAGTCAATTGCAACTTCCAGATCAGAGCATCCGGGCGTCAAAAAGAAGGACGTTTAAAAACAGATTGGTCCCTTTGAAGTGATCACATCAAGACGCCTGTGGGGTAAATTCGGAAGAGGGGGAGAAAGTCTTGTGTGCAACGTGTATGTTAAAAACCCACAAGAAAGGATATTCGCTACTTTTCTTTTTTTAACAAAAAAAAAAATATAAAAGAAAGCTTTCTGGGGCCGCCGCAATGTTGGTGCCGTTCAGGTGTGTGTGTGTGTGTGTGTGTGTGTGTGCGGGAGAGGAATAGATGTCATTATCTATTTGGCATTTGTTAGTCACTGCAACACTTTTGTCTTGTTACTTCCCCCCACGGGGATGACAGAGCTCTTTATTTCCCATTCTCCAGTTCTGAACATTATATGCGCCCCCCACATCAGCCCAAAGCTTAAATGGTCTTTTGGCAAATGAAATGCCCCCCAAAGAGTAAGAAACATGGGTTGGTGGAACTGGGGTGCTTCTTGCTCTGTCTACCCACATTCATTCTTAACTTTTTCCCCACGGCCAGGCTCATTAAGCATACAAAACTTTGCTGCGTTCCTTAAGGTAAGTGCAGTTCTGAGTCAATTTGGAGAGCCAGTTTGGTGTCGTGGTTAAGTGTGTAGACTCTAATCTGGGAGAACCGGGTTTGATTCCCCGCTCCTCCACTTGCACCTGGCTGGATGACCTTGGGCAAGCCATAGCTCTGTACCAGCTGTTCTCTCAAGGACAGCTTGGGAAAGAGCTCTCTCAGCCCCACCTACCTCACAGGGTGTCTGTTGTGGGGAGGGGGAGGGACAGGAGATTGTAAGCCGCTCTGAGACTCCAAGTGAGTGGAGCGCGGCGTATAAATCCAATCTCTTCTTCTTCTTCTTCTTCTATTTGTTTAAGAATGCTGTCTTAGGCTGTGGTCACACAACACAACACACTAAATAATCCACTTTCAGCGCAAAATCCAGTTGGAAAGTGCACTGAAAGTGGGTTCAAAGCGGATTCTTTAGTGTGTGTGACTGCAGCTTTAGTTTAAGTGGGTTCCTAACAATACAACTTGGGTGAAGAGGGAGGTGGGGACTGATGTGAAGGCTGTCAATATTGAAGAAGAGGAGGAGGAGGAGACTGGATTTATACCTCACCACCAGTGTTCCCTCTAAGCTGAGTTAGTGTGAGCTAGCTCACAGTTTTTTAGCCTCTGGCTCACATATTTTTGTCTTAGCTCAGGAAGGTTGGCACCAGAGCAAACTAATTTATGGAGTAACCAAATTGCTTGCTCACAGCTTTAATGCCAGTAGCTCACAATGTAGAATTTTTGCTCACAAGACTTCACAGCTTAGCGGGAGCATTGCTCACCACTACCTGAAGGAGTCTCAGAGCAGCTGACAATCCCTTCCCCTTCCCCTCCCCACAACAGACACCCTGTGAGGTAGGCAAGGCTGACGGAGCTCTCTTGAGAACTGCCCTTGAGAGAACAGCTCTGAGAGAACTTGTAACTGACCCAAGGTCACACCAGCAGCCGCACATGGAGGACCGGGGAATCGAACCCGGTTCTCCCAGATTAGAGTCTGCGCTCTTAACCACTACACCAAAGAGCCACCTTATACAATTTATGTGAGGCAAAGGCGTTATGCCAGCATGGAAGGTTTCCGGTTTCCCGAACAGAACAAAAAAGTCCTGTGCCCTTTGGAAGCTTCCATCCTTCTCCACTGGCCTGGTTTGCATACCTCGGCTTGTTTATTTTGAATATTTATTTCCTGCTTTCCTGACATTTTGTTACTCATATAAAGAAAGGACGATGAAAATAATCAGTTAATTATGCATCGGAGCAAAGTGCATCGAGTAAGTTATACAGTGACCCCAAAAGCAGAATAAATAATTCTCATCTACCCAAGTTACTGAAGAGGCATCTGGGGAAACTCCTATCCTGGCTCATTTTTTTAACAGTCTTTCAGGTGCTCCTGGAGTCTGGCTCTTTTCTACTGCCACAGACAGACTAACACGGCCGCCCGTCTTGATCTACTCAAGCTGCATAAGGGTGGCTCCTGTAGACATGTCGCCTGACAAGTCCGTACAAAGCGAATGGGTAAGTTTGATCAGTGCATTACGTGCCAAACGTTCTGTGCACAGATCACCGCGCTGTTGCTGCTTGGGAACGCTGATCTGTTTATATGTGCCTCAGCCACATGACCTTGGGAAAAGTCTTCGGACAGCGCTGGCTCTTCGGCTTGGAATCGGAGATGAGTACCATCCCAAAGGGTCATTTTACACCTCCCCTATAAGGCTGATTTTACATGTGACTTTCCCGCTGGAATCATTCTAGTTCCAAAAAAACCTGCCCATACTTCTGTGCGGTGTGAAACCGTGCTGCCACTGAAATGTCCATATCTACTAATTGCCCTCCTGTGGTCAAGGCAGTATAATACCGGCTTCATTCTGCTTTAAACAATTGCTGTTGATTAGTGCACTTAGACCCCCTGGAGTGAAATTTCACACCACTGTGAAATCAGCACAGGAAAAGACAGCAGTCAAACTACTTTAGAGGGGAGGTGTAAAATGACCCTAAAGTAGTTTGACTGCTGTCTTTTCCTGTGCTGATTTCACAGTGGTGTGAAATTTCACTCCGGGGGGGGGGGTGCACTAATCAACAGCACTAATCTAAGTGCACTAATCTAAGTGCACTAATCAACAGCAATTGTTTAAAGCAGAATAAAGCCGGTTGAACACTAGCTTGACCACAGGAGGGCAATTAGTAGATATGGACATTTCAGTGGCAGCACGGTTTCACACCGCACAGAGGTGTGGGCAGGTTTTTTTTGGAACTAGAATGATTCCAGCGGGAAAGTCAGATGTAAAAACAGCCTTAGAGTCGGATTTGACTGGCTCTTGAGCAAGGGCAACCTTTACCTTGAGCCGTAGGCCGGCTCAGGACTCTGCTACAGACAGGGGATCTGCAAGCAAAAATGAATGGGCCGGGGAGGTAGATCAGTTGAGAAGTGGGCAAGCAGACAGGCAGGCACTTAAACCAGTTAGCAGGTAAGTATGAATACCAGTTGAATACTGAGTCAAGTTGAAGGTTTTGGTAGGAGCCTATAAGGCCTTGAGTAGTCCGGGACCAATGTACCTACGGGACCATCTCCTCCCTTATATCCCTGGGAGAGCATTACACTCTTCAGATAACGACTTCCTGGTGGTCCCTGGTTCTAAGGATTTCTGGCTGTCGTCGACCAAGGCCAGGGCCTTTTCAGTTCTGGCCCCAACCTGGTGGAACTCTGTCAAATACCATCAGAGCCCTGCGGGGCCTTATGCAATTCCACAGAGCCTGTAAGGCAGAGATGTTCCGCCAGGCGTTTGGCTGAGGACAGCAATGGTTTCTTCATGGCTGGCACCCTGTTGTAAAACAAGCACTGCACTCAAACGCAAACAAAACACTTATGTGAATATAACTACTGCTATATTATAACATATCATATCATTGTCACTCTTATTTTACAAGAAGCAATGAAACTTGTTAACAGAAGCTAATAAAGCCAAAAGTATAAATAACACAGCTGAATCCAGCTCAGTTCCAATCCTATATGAACTTAACAGGCATACCTTATATTAGATTCATAGAATACTACATGTAAAGTTCACCAGTTTCACTAAGGTGAAGAAACTCCATGAGCATAAATATTACATATTCACTGAGCAGAAATGGCTTCATCCTATCATTTTAAGAGAACAAAATACCAAAAAACAGTGAGTCGGAAAACACATAATACATTGCAAAATTTGCCATATTCTGCCCAGAAGCTGGATGAAGACTGCTTACCATTGACCAAAATGGGTAAGGACGGGGTACTGTTCCTACCATGGAACTACTCTCATATGGTCAGTATGCCTTAAGGAAAGCCTAAAAGGAGTGGTTAATATAGCAGCTAACTGAGCCTGACAATTATTGGAGGGGGACAACCCTAAAAGAGAAGAGAAGAAGAAGAAGAGATTGGATTTATATCCCGCCCTTCACTCACTTAAGAGTCTCAGAGCGGCTTACAAACTCCTTTTCCCTTCCCCTCCCCACAACAGACACCCTGTGAGGTAGGTGGGGCTGAGAGAGCTTTTTCCCAAGCTGTCCTTGAGGGAACAGCTGGTACAGAGCTATGGCTTGCCCAAGGTCATCCAGCCAGGTGCAAGTGGAGGAGTGGGGAATCAAACCCGGTTCTCCCAGATTAGAGTCCGCGCACTCAACCACTACACCAGACTGGCTCTCTAAAAGGCAAAGTTGTAAATATATTTCCTAATGTCTTTATAAAAAGCAGCTTAAGTCAAGAGACTGATTTAGCCCATGTGGCTGGAGAGTGTTTAAACGAAAAATCCAAAAGGCCTCCCTTTGTAAAAGCCTTTTACGGATGTCCATGGCAATATAGGAGCGGCATTTTAAGGACTTCTAGGATGACAAACCTAAAATCATTAGGATCATGTTGCTGACTCAGAAAGTGTTGTACCAAAGGTGATTCTAAGCGTGCATTTCTGATGCAACACCTATGTTCAATAATGCGTGTGCGATGCCAAACATGCATCCTGTTGTGCAATAAGCTGAAAAATATACTGGTAACTAGACCTAGTTTGAGGTCTGGAAACAATAGACTGACAGGATCCTAGAAGGGACCTATAGTATAACAGCATAATGTAAATAGCCAATCACGGGGAGCGGGTGCGTGTTGGGTGTGGTTTATTACACGCATTTGAGTGGGCTTTCGGCCCCACTTGAACTCACTTTTGAGCTGAGCTGTAATCACAATAAACTGTGCGCTGATCACATTACGTGTCTGAACCTAGTATATTTCACACCCTCTCTCATCCCCCCTGTTGTTTACCTTATTTGCCCCCCCCACCGCCGTCTGCTAAGTAGCCAGCAGTGTGAAACTGGATTAATTAATATTAACCATCTTTTTTGTTTCAATCATGTGTTTTAATGCTTTGAGGATTTTTATCTGATTGTGTTTTACATATACTGGTCATTGCCCAGTGCCCTGCAATAGCAGGGATTGGGCGATTAATAAATCCAATAAATAAATAAATAAGAAATAAATAAGAAAGGAGGGACATGCAACATGTCGGCACATGTAGGTTGGCAAACGCCCGCACAACAAAGCGCACAGATTAAGGAACTGGTAGAACCAGGTTCCTTTTATCATATGTGGTGGGCTTGTGAAAAAGCGAGGAACTATTGGTCAATGATATATGAGGAAATGCAAAAAAATTGGGAAATGTACTTTTAAAAAAACACCAGAATTGTTTTTGCTAGGTCTTAAGTTGGAAGATATAGATGTCAGTAAACGGACAATGATATGGCATATGGTGACAACCGCAAGAATGGTATATGCACAAAACTGGAAGAATGAAAGAACTCCAGAGCTTTGGGAATGGCTCAGAAAACAAGTATTTTTGGCTGAAATGGACAAATGGACTAAGAAACTGAACAATCAAGATTCTATGATATTTTTAGAAGAATAGAAAGATCTGCAAGAATATACAGAAAAGTGTATTGAATTAAAGGGAAACATATTTACATTTTCTAACTATTGAAAAATCTGTAATAACTGTATATGTATCTAACATTTTTAGGAATGGAATAATATATAAAAACATTAGAGGTACATATGTTATAGAAAAAGAGCTAAATACTCAATCTTTTTTAATTAGTAATTTACCTGTTAATCTAAGTCTAAGTACAGGTGTGGGGTATGCTGGAAGCCTAGAAGGGGGGGGAGGAAGAAAAATAAAAAGAGGTCAATAAAAAAATAAGATGAATGTACTGTCTAATGAAAATGGTGACTTCAATAATAAAATATATATATATATATATAAAAAGGAACTGGTAGAACCGTACTGGTCCTGGAATTAAATCACTTGACACCATTTGCAGTACTGCCCTTTGGCCATTCTCAGGGGTGGCGCTACAGTAGAGACGAGGCAAGCGATTGCCTCCTGCACCGAGCTAACATAGAGAGGACGACGCCAGAGTTACCAGTTAGGAGATTCTTGGCGGTTTGCTTTCCAGAAGCTTGCTCCAACGCCACAACTTTCGGGTCACTCCCATGTGGTGTGTGCCACGTCTTTTTCATGTCATATGCATGCAATCAACATCTCTGCTGGCATCAGACTCCCCACCCCCCACCCCCTGGAGCTGCTGATCTGTGTGGAATAATGGAGAACATAATCTGATCTGTCTCATTCTGGTGTTTGGACAATGGCTCTCCACCACCCCTTGTTCAGATGTCAACACAATGTGCCAAGCGCCTGATTATTGTATCGGTCCATGTCATCCGAGAAACTTGAGATAGCCTGTTGCGATGAGAGTCACCTGCACTCACCGCCCTTTCGCGTCCTTCCGAGTGTGAATGGCGTATCTTGGCGTTCCAACTTGTCTGAAAGCCTCTTATCTCTCCTGCTATGTGGCATCAGTTGCAAATTCTAAACCTCTCGGCTCAACTTTATTTATCGCTCTGTTACTTCTCTCTCACCCTCCCCTCACTCTCTAACTGCATTAACAGTGTTTTATTTGGGGGGGCTACACCGTTTGTTTTGGGTAAATGGAGAGGCTCCCTTGGAACAGTTGAGCGGAGGGTGATCAGATAACGCAGCATCCCAGACAGGTGGGCCTGATAATATTGTCTGGGGTATGGGAGACTGTTGTTAAACAGGCAAGGCATTGGCGCCACATTAGACAGTTAACGCTTGTGTTCCGCCGCTGACAAAATCGTTATTTCTCAGCCCTGGCCTATTAAGGTTAAGGGTTCTATTGTGTTTTAGGTGTAAAGTTATTCAACAGGGAGACGATCACGGATACAGGAGATCAGACACCTCTTGAGAAAGCAATGGGCTCCGTTTGTAGAAAAATGTGGGATGGGACAGCTCAGAATACAGGAAAACACATGACTCTGCCTTGTCTGACCACGGGTTTGTAGATAATCAGACTGTGCAGTGCTCTGCTGAATTTCAAAGAAGGGTTTCAGTGCCTGCTCTGTCACAGACCTAAAGGTACTCCTTATGGCAGGTAAGGATACTCAAATGTCCACTGGCTTGGCTCATGTGCAATTCACCAGCTGCAAATAGGGAGCCGGGCTTTTTTTTACCAACTGTTTGTCGATCTGTTTGCCACAGGTTGCTTTAACGTATTCCTTCCTAACAGTGCGGTTGGTACACTGCAATGCCCTTTTTATGTAGGCATGTTCTCACACAGTCTGATTGAGTTCTACTCCCCCCCCCCCGCACGATGCACACCATTCTACTGAGCGTTGTCTAAGCGCACAGTTAAATCAGTCACATGTCATATTAATCAAGCTAAAAGATCCATGTTATGTCAAAAGAATCTCGCCATTCAGTGTTTCTCTAAGTAGTTCTTAATGGAGGACAATCTGTGTGGATTGGCAATGTCTCTGCCCATGTGTAGTGTTTAAGAAACCTGATAAAAAAAACCTTGGGGAGGGTCTGTGGCTCAGTGGTAGGGCATCTGCTTGGCATGTAGAAGGTTCCGATCCCTGGCTTCTCCAGTTAAAAGGACCAGGCAGGAGGTGATGGGAAAGACTTCAAACTGAGACCCTGGAGAACCGCTGCCAGACAAGTCTACTGACTCTGATGAACCGAGGATCTGATTCAGTATAAGGTCTGGGTCATTCTCCAAAAAAATTTCAGTAGACAATTGAGTGGTGCGGTTCCTGAATGATCTGATCACCATGACGGAACACAGTAAGTTAGAACATGAAATTCCATGGTGAACTTCACAACATCTATAATGGCAGAGCCTTGGCTCAGTAGTAGAACCTGCGTTGCCTTCAGGAGATTCTAGGACCAGGACCACATACCTGCGCTTAAAGCAGGGGTGGCCAACCTTGCTTAACGTAAGAGCCACATAGAATAAACGTAAGAGCCACACAGAGATGTCTGAGAGCCGCAAGACAGGAACAAATATCACACACACGTTTTTATTTTTAAAAATATGCAAATTTGCTTTTTATTAACATTAAATGGGACTGCCAAAAATAAAAACAAACGAGGAAAACCAGTTATAAGAAAGAGAGAGAGAGAAACTAGGAAAGCAAATAGATGGGAGGGAGGAGGGAAGGAAGGAAGGAAGGAAGGGAGAAAGAGAGAAAAAGCATGCCTCCCCTTTGCTTCCCCAGCCGCCCTGCCAGGAGCCGCACAATATGTGTGAAAGAGCCGCATGTGGCTCCCGAGCCACAGGTTGGCCACCCCTGGCTTAAAGGTTCTCAGATACCAGGTGTCAAGAAAGACCTTTCTCGGCTGTACAGCTGTGGTTAGTCTGAGCAAAAAATACTGAGCTGGGTTTAACAATAGGGCGGCTTCACATGGGTCTGCTGCAGATGGTCACAATTAGGGATGGACACGAACCGGAAAAAGGCCTCCCCACACACACACCCCGTTTTTCAGACTGTCTTCTGCAGTCCCTTTAAAAGGGACTGCACAAAACAGTCTGAAACAGCTGAGCAGTGGGAAGTGCCTCCCTGCCACTTAGCTGGGGGATTTTTGGCTCTCTTCTGTAGCCTCCCTGCCACTCAGCCATTTTTGCGGTTTTCACAGGGAACAGAAAGCAAGGGTTTAAAAGGGACTCAGAGTCCCTTTAAACCCCTCCTTTCTGCTTTATCCATGAACTGCTTTAAAAGTTTGCGGAAGTTCATGATGGTAGACCCACCATGAACTTCAGTTCGCAAACCACAAACAAGGCAACATTTGTGATGGATTTTGCTTTGTGGTTTAGTTCGTACCCATCCCTAGTCATTATCATACTCTTTTCCTGAACTCTTTTTTTCAATCCCAGACTTCAGCCTTGGAAAATATAAACAGGATTAAACAACAACAACAACAACAAACCTCCAGCCCAAAAGACAGGTCTTCTCTTTGCATCTTCTCATAGGGAAGTAACTGTTAGGAACCAGGGGTCCGTTGGACCGGGAGCACACAGGAGCGCAGCTCCGGGAGTGAGGAGCCCAGGGGGTGGGCACATGACCAAGCCCCGCCCCCTCCTCGGCTTCCCCGAGCAGTGCAGAGGCGCAGCGCCCCGGGGAAAGCCCTGCTAGGGTCTTTATTGATTTTAATGTTTTGTTTTAATATTGATAATTTTATCATTGTTCCTTTTATGACTGTGTGCTGCTTTCCCAGAGACTTGCTCAAGGTGGCATATACATTTTCTAAGTATACCATTTTTTATCTGGGCACATGGCACATAAGTACTGGAGAAATTTCACCAACCCTTCAGCAGCTTCCACCTTATCAGTTTGGTGTAGTGGTCAGGAGTTGGACTCTGATCTGGGAGAACCGGGTTTGATTCCCCACTCCTCCACATGCGGCTGCTGGTGTGACCATGGGCCATTCACAAGTTCTCTCAGAGCTGTTCTCTCATGAGCAGTTCTCAAAAGACCTCTCTCAGCCCCACCTATGTCACAGGGTGTCTTATTGTGGGGAGGGGAAGGGAAAGGAAAGGGATGGGTGGTGCACGTGTCCTGGGTATCTCAAGTCTTCTTGAAACCTGGTGGTTTCAAGGGAGCAGGAAGAGAATGAGGGTGTGTTCTTTACGCTTATTTTTATTGCACAAAGTATTGGATGGGGAAGGGAATGGAGGAAGAGCAGGTCAGTTTCACTCACCTGTGGGGTGGAGCCTGAGGGGTGAATGTTGCCTTCTGACACACTTCCGGCATGTTAGAGGGTGTGGCATATGCAAATGAGTTATGCTAATGAGCTATGCTAATGAGCTCCTGCACCTCTTTTTCTACAAAATGACCTCTGTTAGGAACACAAGATGTTGACTATGGATATTAATGGATTTTATGACAGGTTTGTTTTGATGTGAAAGTGAGTTTCTGAGATGGTTTCCCTACAATGAGGATGAAACGGTGTTCCTCTTTGCCTGTACTCAAGGCACACACCACCCCCAAGCATTTAGAATTTCAGTTCAGCTGCCTTCCAATCGCTTTCAGTTTGATGAGATAAAGGCTCAAACCATGATCATTTAATGACGGTTAACAAAGCATATTCTGAATCTGAAAACCTGACTTTCACCCCAGGCCTCAGATTTGTTTTTCGAACACCGGTTGCGTTTCACATTGTTCTCAAGAGAGTGAAGATTCGTATATTCATCTTTCGAGTCTGCATCATCCAGCAATGGGGGGAACGTTATGTGAGTAGACCCCTTATGACCGCCCTGGAGGAGAGTAGGTACCAGATGGAGGTTCTGCTCATAGAATCCATGTTCTTCTTTCCTCGAGACACGGTGGGTGGTCTGGGAGAGACAGAGGAAATGCTGAGAAGTGAGAAAATACACAGTTTCAGAACGAGACACTGTTCACAAATAGACATTCTCAGAGCGTGTTAATAAACATCTAACCTCCACATGTGTTTTGCATTACAGAAGTGATTATCCCATGGAAATTTTATCACCATTTATCTCCCTTACTCAAGCAAACTGATGTTAAACAGGGAAGCTAATTTGACATTTATTTGAGTTATATCGATGGCTGTTGGAACAGTGCAACTAGCAAAAAAAAAAATCTACCTGGGGAGGGGGGGAGAATTACTGCTGAACATTTCTTCATGGAGCCAGTGTGGTTATAATGGTTAGAGTGTCACACTAGCATCTGGGAGTCCTGAGTTCGAATTCCCACTCTGCCATGGTAGCTTGCTGGGTGACCATGGGCGTATGCTCAGCTTAACCTACCTCACAACATGGTTGTGAGGATAAAACAGAGGAGAATGTTAGAAGCTGCTTTTGAGGACCCCGCTGGGGAGAAATGAAATGAAGTAAATAAATAAATAACTATTATTCCCTGTGTCTTCCGGGTCAAATCAAGCCATTCTCAAGGAAAGGCAGGGCGGCAGCAGCTAAGTCGACAAATATGATGCCTGTTAGGGCTACCAACCTCCAGGAGGGGACAGGAGTCCTCCTGGAATTGCAGCCAGTCTCCAGATGATAGAAATCAATTTCTTTTTTCCAAGTAAATTTTTATTTGTTTTTTTTAAAAATAAAACAATAATATGCAGGATAGATTCAAGTCTTCTGATTGATACATGAATACAGTTTTATACATTCCATACAGTTTGCGACTGCATTTTTTTCTAATGTTACCAAAGATGGAGAATCTTTATTACATCCAGTATAGCATCGTTAATAGTTAGATGTGTTAGTATTGGGAGCCATATGCATGCAGCGTCATTATGTTCACCTTTAGATTTCTTTTGTTTCATTATATCTGAAACTTTTTTCATTTATGTATAAGTTCCATAATTTCTTGTACCAGAGGTTTACAGTTAGGTTGCTGTTGAATTTCCATGTGGAAGCTATCGAGGTTTTGGCTTCAATTCTTTTCCTTTGTGTGATGTTAATAGCCTCTTCTGCTCTAAGATTCAGAAGTAGCGCTTCCGGTGATTTGTCTATAGTGTGTTCTACTATCTTCCTTATTTCCTCTTTTATTTTATCCCAAAAGGATGATACGACAGGGCATTCAAACCAGCAATGTATGTAGCTGCCTATCTCTTTGCATCCCCTCCAACAGAGGGGGTTTGAGTTTTTTGGGTTGTTTTTACATTTTATTACATTCCCCCCCTCTTTTTTACAATCTATAATACCCACGTTTTCTTAGAACGAGAGTACATATACTATTCCAACCAGGAATACAACTTGGACCATACATTGCTTGGATCAGTTCTGTTATCCAAAAACATTAAATAGCTCAGTTTATCCATCTCTGCCCATCCCAAAAGTTTATGGACTATTTCTTCTTTTTTCGGCAATATAGATAGTTTCCAATATTTGGCCCGTAAGATGCGAGCTGCAGTCAGGATACAAACCAATAGTTTTTGTTCTGCTTTCGTCAAGCCTTCTGGCAGCATGTTTAACAAATATGTTCCGGGATCCGAAGCAATTTCCAAATCCATCATTTCAAAAATCATCGCCTTAACCATCAACCAGAATTTTTGTAGAATTTCACAGGACCGCCAAACATGAAAGAAAGATCCATTATTCTTCCCACAAACCCGACACGTATTAGAGACATTTTGAGGGGTTTTTTTTGTGATTTGTGGTATCTGTGGAGGAGTCTTATACCATTTAGACAGTATTCTGATGTTTTGCCATTCTTGTGTGATTATGGGGGAGTTGTTTTCGTACGTTCTCCAAATGTCTAGCCATCTACCTTGTGTGAGAGCTGTTTTGCAAATTTCTTTCCAGTATTTCTGATATTGTAGAATAGTGTTTTCTTGTAACAACATTAGGATTGTATGTATTTTGATTATATAAGATCAGTTTCCATGTGGGAAATGGCTGCTTTCACGGTGGACTCTGCAGCGTCATGTCCTGCTGAGGTTCCCCCCCCCCTCCTGAAACCCTGCCCTCCCCAAGCTCCACCCCCAAGTCTCCTGGAATTTGCCAACCTGGGGTTGGCAACCCTAGAACTGTCTTTCAGGTGTCGGATCTCTGAAGTTGTTGTTGGTGGCTAAAATCAGAGACAGGACACTTTATGCTAGCCATAAAGTCTGGAGCTTGAAGATCAACAACAGATGGAACTATTCTGACCAAGCGAGAGAAGGTGTCCGAGGTCCTGGTATTCATCCCAGGTGCGGAGAAGGAGCTAAAATCTCATGCTGAAGGTTATCCAGTATATAGTAAAGGTAAAGGTTTCCCTTGCTCAAAAGCCAGTCAGATCGGACTCGAGGGGGCGGTGCTCATCTCCGTTTCCAAGCTGAAGAGCCAGCGCTGTCCGAAGACATCTCCGTGGTCATGTGGCCGGCATGACTAGATGCCGAGGTGCACAGAACGCAATTACCTTCCCAGGGCTCATTTCGTAGCAGGAGCTCCTTTGCATATTAGGCCACACACCCCTGATGTAGCCAATCCTCCAAGAGCTTACAGAAGCCCCTTTAAGAAGAGCTCTGTGAGCTCTTGAAGCATTGGCTACATTAGGGGTGTGTGGCCTAATATGCAAAGGAGCTCCTGCTACGAAATGAGCCCTGTACCTTCCCACCGAAGCGGTACCTAATTATCTACTAGCAATTTCTTGCTTTCGAACTGCTAGGTTGGCAGGAGCTGGGACCAGAGACGGGAGCTCACTCTGTCACGCGGCATTCGGGTCTCGAACTGCTGAACTAGCAACCTTCCGGTCTGCAGTTCAGCCTCTTAACCACTTGAGCCACTGCAGCCCCAATCCAGTATATAAGAAGTATAAATAATTATTCAGTATTAACAGGTAGTGTTAAATATTAAGGAACTCTAAACTTTTGAAGGTTTTTTTTTTCCTTCTGTGAGAGAAGTATTGTTACAGAGGACATAGGCCTCTGGCCAGCAAGTCAACTTACTAGGGTTGCCAGCCTCCAGGTGGGGCCTGGAGATCTCCTGCTTTTACAACTGACCCCCTGCTGACAGCTCCCTGGAGAAAATGGCTGCCTTGAAGGGTGGAGTCTATGGCATTGTCCCATGCTGAGGCCCCTCCCCTCCCTAAACCACACCCTCTCCTGGCTCCACCCCCAAAGTCTCCAGGTATTTTCCAACCCAGACCTGGCAACCCTACGACCTACAGAGCTGGTGCCTGATAACTGTTGCCTAAGGTGTGGTGTTCTCTCTGAAGGTTTCAGTGGGTCTTTGTCATATTTATATGAACCAGAAAGATTGAAAATATAGCGCTTCTGACTTTAAGGTCTATGACTGTGGGTGATTTAACTGGGAAGGGGTCGTTCACCCTAGCTAAGGAATCTGTGTGAACGCCAAAAGAAGAGAATCCTTAGGCCATTGATTCATGAATTTATTGGGGCTTTGTAGATGTTATGCTCTTGGCGCTGTGGCTGTGCACATGGGAAAAAAATGCACTACATGTGATGCGCCTGATACATGAAATCACCATTTCTTCTAAAAGGGATAAGATACACATTTTCGATCTTGGTATGCATGAATTTGGAATACGCGCGTGTTTATTTAATCTTACCCCTCATCATCTACCGGTGGCCAACCCTAACTTGGACCAAAGACAACAACAACAGCTGGATTCGAGTTCAGTCGCACCTGAGAGACCAACAAGATTTTCAGGGTATAAGCTCTGGTGAGTCAAGACGCTCCAAAGGTTATACCCTGAAAATCTCATTGGTCTCTCAGACACTACTGGATTCAAATTTAGGTGGTTCTTCTCTGAAACCATGAACAACAACAACAACAAAAACCCCAAAACAGTCACAAAGGGAGTTCCATCTTTGTGTCATTCGCAGACCAGTTGGGCCAAAAACCCTCACCTGTTGAAAATGCAAATTTGGACCCCAAAATCCAAACCAAGAAAAAAGGACTAGCTCATCCCTAAGACTCCCCCTTTCAGAACGTGCCTGAAAACCAGTCCTGTCTGCGCCTGTCCCTCAGCACCCGTCCAGACACCAACCTTCCTAAATTTGCAAAGAACAGTCTTTACGAAACATCTATATTAACCACAAAGGTTCATGTCGTTTGTGCCAGAGCTCGCTCAGTGTCACTCACGACCCAAAGAGGGGCAAAAGGGACACCATCTTGGATGTAGCTTCTTTTCAAACAACGATCATCCTTTAAGAAAAAAGAGGGGAGGGGAGAGAGAGAGAGAGAGAGAGAAAAGAATGAAAGAAAATCCCCTCTTTAGATGTCAAACTGATAAGCCGGTGAAATAGAATAGATACAAATAATGCCACTTCATCCCTAAGGATTGATGGGGAGGATGCGCAGTAGAACCTTTTGGCAAAATGCACCAGTTCGGCTTGTGTGACCACACCAAAGAGAGAGGGGGAGAGAGCGAGAGAACCGGTTGCTTCATCCCACCTTTCTCCACGACTTCCTGGCACCTTGACAAATAAGGGGCAGGAGTGCCTAGGCTTAAGTTTGTGAAAGTAATTCTATGGCAGGGTTGTGGGGGCGGGGGGGGGGGAGAGCAGATTAAGGGTGTCCACAGCTGTGATGTCATGGCCGCCAAGATGACAACACCTCCCAGCCCTTTGTGAGGGTCAACGACATCGTCTTCCCTTTGTCTTTCTTCCCACGTACAATTTTGTATCGGCGTGCGAATTGGCTCATTAGTGGCGGAGAGCGAAAATTGAGGTCAGGGTGTTTAAACCTGACCTGTATAGAAGGGCAGGAATGCCCCCCCCCACGGCCCACCAGGGTCTTTTACTCCCAAGTCTGGGACCACCCCTGAAGGAGACACCAATTCAAGGCATCCCCCCCCTTTTTTTTATAAAGGCCTTATTAATTATTGTCTTTGTGAAGGAGGAGAAGCAGCCGCCAAATAAAGAAATGTGTCATTCTTCAAGTCGGAGTAAGGGGGGGGGGAGAGAGAGAAAAAGAGGTGGGGGACGAGGAGAGAGAGAGAGAGAGAAAGAAATAGAAGATCAAAAGAGAGCTCCCCCCACCCCCTTTTGCTTTTCATGCTTCAGAACCTCAAAGGAGGTCGAAGAACAATCAGGGTTTGGGGTCTCGTGTGCTTTCTGGCAATTAGATTCAACTGATAGGCTGAAAAGCTATGAATGGCAGGGTTCAAGGCCCTTCTCCAGAGCTTCACACGCTGGCTTTTTTTTTATTATTATTCCAAAGGAACAGAACGGCAGGCAGGCACTGCTGAAAATCATTTCAAATGGAGACTTACAGCCAGGGATCCATTAATTCACCGGCCTAAACAATTACTGGAACATATAATGTCTCTATATACACTTTGATAAGGACTGTCATACCGGGCCTTGATTCCCCCTTCCCCCTTTCCGTCCCGACTCCCTTTATGAGGCATTTTTAATGCCAGGTTTGCAAAGAGGTTTTTATTATCTGCAATTATCAAATTAATTTAAAACACTCCCATACATACGGGTGGATATGGGGAAGAGCGGTTTGCTGAAACAGAACAATGAATCGGCTTCGGTTCCAAAATTTTATTTGCATCCCCCCCCCCCCCCCCACCCGGCTCTCTTTTGTAAAGAAAAAAAGAAAGAAAGCATAAAATACAGTTTGAGGAGAGGGGAGGGAAAGACTGATATTTAGAGATTTTTATTGGGTAGTGCCGTACAGCCATGTGTGAAGGGGCAGGCAAGAAAGCCATGACAGAATGTCAAGTCGGCTGCGAGGATTAATTCATTAAAGGTGAGAATCTGGTGGACCCAAAGTACCTATTCCAAAGGAGGCTGCCTGCCGCATCTCTGCATGGATCGCGAGACTGGCTTCAGGTCTGGGGAGGGCAAGGTTTGGGAAGAGGGGTGAGCATAGGGGAGGGTAATACCATCCTTCAAAACAACTATTTTCTTCAGAAGAACTGTTTTCTGGAAATCACTGGTAATTCTGGGAGTTCTCCAGGCCTCACTCGGAGATTGTATACCCCCACCACCACCAATGCTCCCTCTAAGCTGTGGAGTCTTGTGAGCAAAAATTCTACTTTGTGAGCTACTGGCATTAAAGTTGTGAGCCAGCGATTTGGCTGCTACGTAAATTAGTTTGCTCTGGAGCCATCCTGCCTGAGCTCAGGCAGAAATCTGTGAGCCGGAGGCTAAAAAAACTGTGAGCTAGCTCACACTAACTCAGCTTAGAGGGAACACTGCCCATCACCACCGAGGCAGGCTCAGGGCGGCTCAGAATAGGTTGTAAGTAAACAAACAAACAAACAACCATGATATTATTATGCCATCTATTCAATAATTATTATCAAGCATTTATATTATGATAGTTTCATTTCGTTTTGTTTATTGCTATTACAGTCCTTAGACCAGATATGCTGACAGACAGACAGATACATTGCAGATATATATATATACAGATACAGTCCAGAATATTATGGTACAAATTACAAAACACATTTTTTTTTCTTTTTTTTTTTTTTAAGGAAATTTTTTATTGCACAATAAAAATATTTCCAACGGTATACATAATATTTTTTTCATTTTTGTATACATATAATCATTCTCAACAATAAAGAGTTACCAAAAATTTATAACAGTTGGTAAACCTGTAACTATTCTTCATGCAATTTATTTATCTGCAAAACCTTTACTTTCCCCCCACCCCTTTAATTAAGCAAAAGGTGCTCTGCAACTATAATTTTACCATTATGGTTAAGGTAAATATTGAATTCTTAAGATCAATAATATTCAAGATTTTTTAATGTTTTTAGATGTTTGTAGAAGTGTTTATTTGCGCCTTGGAGTGTTTAGAGACGAAGCCACTTGATATAGTTGGGATTGGAAGGTATCTCATTGTGTTCTGCCATATATGTTACAAAGGGGAACCATTTTCTGACAAAAGATGAGTGTCTATTTATGGATGCGGCCGATTGCTCTTCCACTATGTCAGCTATTTTATCCATAATGTAGTGGTCCCAACATTTATTTTTCCATTCTAAGATGCTTGGTATCGTAGGTTCCTTCCATGCCGCCGCAATAGTCAGTCTTGCAGTTGCTAGTAGGGTGGCAGTTAGCTTGTTTATTTCAATGTCTAAGTTAATTCCTTCTTCCAGATTGAGTAGCAGTACTGCTGGATCTAGCGGTAGTCGTTGAGATGTAACAAAACACATTCCAATACAACATAAACAAATATTTAAAGTGTCCTTGCCAACCAAATTGCCCGTGCTCAAACACGGTGCCCAGGAAAAGTACAGCTCAAAGTAGCCTAACACAGTCCTTCTTTGAGGCAAATTATTCCAAAAATTTGATCAACAGTTGTGGCTCCCGACGGGCCAGCTCCACGCCCGTGTTCAGTCCTTTATCAAGGTACCTTTATCAAAAAAGTTTTTTTTCTTCTTCTTCTCTGCTTATTCAGTCTATTTTGAAGAGCGCTTTACATGGCAGATCTTGAAATCTATGGCCTCACCTGGAGGTTGGCAACTGTAGTTTCTACACTGGGGGTGGCTTGGATCCTTGAATCGCTATGCCCGGCACATATCCAAATCGATGACTTACAGAGATGACACGTTTGATACGAGAAAAAGCCTTTGCCAGAGACGGCAAAAATCCATCCACAAATCTCCCATTAAAACCAGCATTGATTTATTTACTCCTTTTGTAACCCACATTTCTCCCCAGCTGGGAGCCAAAGCAACTTACATTATCCTGCTCTCCTCCGTTTTATTCTTACCACATCCCTATGTGATAGGTTAGACTAAAATAGTGTAATTGGCCCAAGGTCACCCAGCAAGCTTTTGAGGCACAGTGGGGATTCGAACCTGGGTCTCTCAGATCCTTGTGGGACATTCTGACCAGTCCAGGGCTCATTTTGTAGCAGGAGCTCCTTTGCATATTAGGCCACACACCCCTAATGTAGCCAATCCTCCAGGAGTTTACAGAGCTCTTCTTACAGGGGCTACTGTAAGCTCTTGGCAGATTGGCTACATCAGGGGGGTTTGGCCTAATATGCAAAGGAGCTCCTGCTAAGAAATGAGCCCTGCTAACCACTATACCTCATCAGGTACCCTCCTGTCATACTGGTGCAGTTCTTGGAAGTAGCTGGCTGTCCACTGCTGAAAACAGGAAACTGAGCAAGATAAACCTGTTCTGGCCTGATCCAGCAGGTCTTTTCTTTAGGTTCTTATATCCTTATCAGAGATGATGAAGAAGAAGAGATTAGACTACCCAAAGGAGCCTCAGAGCAGCTCACAATCTCCTTCCCCTTCCCCTCCCCACAAAAGACACACTGTGAGGTAGGTGGGGCTGAGAGAGCGCTCTTTCGAGAATTGCTCATGAGAGAACAGCTCAGAAAGAACTTGTGACTGACCCAAGGTCACACCAGCAGCTGCATGTGGAGGAGGAGTGGGGAATCAAACCTGGTTCTACCAGATTAGAGTCTGTACTCCTAACCACTACACCAACTGGTTGTGGATTTCACACCAGGTATGTCTGATAGTTGAATCTCCTGTGTTTGACTATTGGAATAAGATGCAAGCCAATCATCAGGTCAGCTTGGCTCTTCACTAAATGACTCAAACTCCTGATGAACATGTTTGCATTGTTTGGTTTGGTTTTTCAAAACTGCACATATGTTAAAATGCTGCTGATCAAAACAGATCATTAGTTCTTAGATCACAAAGGACTACTTAGATGAATGCTGTATGATTAAGAAAACAAACAGGGCAGTTATAGGTGATTGATTTGCATGCTTTGTGTCTGATTTAACTGCCTCTTCAAATAACTGTGTGTCTAAGACCTCTGCCTGAGACCCTGGAGAGCCACTGCCAGTATAAGTAGACAATACCAGCCTTCATGGACCAAGGGCAAGGTTCCTTCTAACCTCCAGAGCAGAGTTCCCTCTAAGCTGAGTTAGTGTGAGCTAGCTCACAGGTTTTTAGTCTCCAGCTCACACATTTTTGTCTTAGCTCAGAAAGGATGGCTCCAGAGCAAACTAATTTATGCAGTAGCCAAATCGCTCACACACAACTTTAATGCCAGTAGCTCACAAAGTAGAATTTTTGCTCACAAGGCTCCACAGCTTAGAGGGAACATTGCTCCAGAGTGTTGTGAGCAAAAATTCTACCTCATGAGCAAAAAAGGCTAGTAGCATTAAAGTTGCAAGTGAGTCTACATTTGACTATCGCATGAATTAGATTTTTAGAAGATTATGACCATAACCTTCTAAAAATCTCAGAATGTATTCTTTTAAACCATGTTTAAATTGTATTTTAAGAGTGATTTACACATTATAAGAGAACACAGAATCAAGTCAAATTTCATTACAGAAAATATTGTTCTCTATGGGGGTAGATCAGACCTCTAGAGAATGGGTCTACCTGACCCAGACCACTTTATTGGTAGACCCGGCCTTGGACTGTCACCCTGCTCTGAGCCTTAGAACACATACCAATACCTTGGGGGGGGGGGGCTCTTGCAGGGGTTTTTTTTAGTGAAATATGACAAATTTACATGTCAAGTATAACAGAGGTGGAACAATCACTGTCAGAACCCTGCCTAGCCTAACAAACAGGAAGTTGCTTAAATGTTATCAACCTGCCCAAACTACACCTTTATTCAAATATTTATATCCCACTTTTCCTGTGACTCAAGGCAGCTTTTAGATCATACTGAAAAGCATAATGGGGCATGCAAAAAAACCCGAAATAGTTTTTTTTTCCTGCTCCATTATAGCCTTTGGGGACTATTATAGTCAATGGGTTCTATAGGCTACAGTAGAGAATTGATCTGGGGATATCTGGGATTCTGGGGGGGTTGTTTTTTGAGGCAGAGGCATCAAATTTTCAGCATAGCTGCTGGGCCCTCTCCTCAAAAAAACCTCCAAGTTTCAAAAAAAAAATGGGCCAGAAGGAGGTAACCCAATCCATTGTTTCCAATAGAGGGGGGAAAGGCTTGTGGGCAGGTTGCTGAAACCTGTGAGCTAAACTTTGTGCACCGGCACCCCCTAGCACACCTTAGAGGGAAGACTGACCGAGGGTCTCATTCAGTATAAGGCAGCTTCATCTGTTCATGTGTAGGGGAGCAGAGGCATGGCAAGGGGGGGGGGAATAGAAATTGCTGTGTGAGACCACACATTTATTTATTTAAAACTTTTCTCACCTGCCATATCTCCACACACTGAAGGCTGCTAACAAGACAGCAAGCAGACTTCAAGGACACCAAGTTCAACCAGCATGGGATAGGGGTTAAAGTGTCAGAGTCGGATCTGGGCAGGGCTTTTTTTGTAGAAAAAGCCCAACGGGAACTCATTAGCATAATAGGCCACACCCATCAGCAGAAACGCATTAGCATTTTAGGCCACACCCCTGACAGCACAGCTCCCTCCCAGGATTGGCTTCCCCAGGTGCCCCGCAGCTTGCAGGGCGCATGGGGAACCCGAGGGAAGGCGGGCAGTTTCTAGATTGGCTTCCCCAGGTGCCCAGCAGCTGTGAGGCACCTGGGGAACCCGAGGGGGGGAGGCTGTGGGCGTGGCCAACTCAGAAGCCAGCCGGAACTCCGTTCCTGTGCGTTCCTGCCCAAAAATAGCCCTGGATCTGGGACACCCAGCTTCGAATCCCCACTCTGCCACAGCAGCTTACTGGGTGACCTTGAAACAGGCATACACTCTCATCCTCACTTACCTCACAGGGTTGTGGTGAGGATAAAATGGAAGAAAGGACAATGATGACACTTTGGGCCCCCGTTGGGGAGAAAGATGGGATAGAAATTAAGTTAAATAGTTAAAATAACCATTCAAAATAACCAATTGAGATACCCAAATTAAAAGTGCTTGAAAATTTAAAGTATAAGGATAGATAGAATCATAGAACCATAGAGTTGGAAGGGGTCATACAGACCATCTAGTCCAGGGGTGGCCAAACTGCTTAACGTAAGAGCCACCCAGAAGTAACATCCGATGTCTGAGAGCCGCAAGACATGATCAAATATCACACACGTTTTTATTCGGAAATATGCAAATCTGCTTTTTATTAACATTAAATGAGACTGCCAGAAATAAAAACAAAAGGGGTAAAAACAGATATTGATAATGATGTTTAAAGGGACAAATGCTTTCTCCAAGTTGGCTGGGGGGGGGGGGCTTTGAGAATGCATTTAAAGTTGCTTTCTTTCTCTGCTCCCCCCCCCCCCCCACACACACACACCTCAAGCCTAATCAGGGAGAGGAAGACTGCCTGGGGAAGGGAAGACTTTTCCCCTTCACTTCCCCAGCCACCCTGCCGGGAGACGCACACAGGGGTCTGTTGGAGCAGGAGCGCACAGGAGCGCAGCTCCGGGAGTGAGGAGCCCAGGGGGTGGGCACATAACCAAGCCCCGCCCCCTCCTCGGCTTCCCTGAGCAGTGCAGAGGCGCAGCGCCCCGGGGAAAGCCCTGCTAGGGTCTTTATTGATTTTAATGTTTTGTTTTAATATTGATAATTTTATCATTGTTCCTTTTATGACTGTGTGCTACTTTTCCAGAGACTTGCTCAAGGTGGCATATAAATTTTCTAAGTATACCATTTTTTATCTGGGCACATGGCACATAAGTACTGGAGAAATTTCCCCCACCCTTCAGCAGCTTCCACCCCATCAGTTTGGTGTAGTGGTCAGGAGTTGGACTCTCATCTGGGAGAAGCGGGTTTGATTCCCCACTCCTCCACATGCCGCTGCTGGTGTGACCTTGGGCCAGTCACAAGTTCTCTCAGAGCTGTTCTCTCATGAGCAGTTCTCCAAAGACCTCTCTCAGCCCCACCTACCTCACAGGGTGTCTTGTTGTGGGGAGGGGAAAGGATGGGTGGTGCACATGTCCTGGGTATCTCAAGTCTACTTGAAACCTGGTGGTTTCAAGGGAGCAGGAAGAGAATGAGGGTGTGTTCTTGACGCTTATTTTTATTGCACAAAGTATTGGATGGGGAAGGGAATGGAGGAAGAGCAGGTCAGTTTCACTCACCTGTGGAGTGGAGCCTGAGGGGTGGGTGTTGGCTTCTGACACACTTCCGGTATGTTAGGGGGTGTGGCATATGCAAATGAGCTATGCTAATGAGCTCCTGCACCTCTTTTTCTATGAGATGACCCCTGGACGCACAACATGTGTGAAAGAGTCACATGTGGCTCCCGAGCTGCAGTTTGGCCACCCCTGATCTAGTCCAACCCCCTGCCCAATGCAGGACCAGCCTCAAGCATCGCTGACAAATATTCATCCAGCCTCTTCTTGAAAACTGCCAGTGAAGGGGAGCTAGCCACGTTTGAACCACTCTGACTGTGAAAGGGTTTTTCCTAATATCGAGCTGATACCTTTCTGCCTGTATTTCAAACAG
The DNA here is from genome assembly GCA_029233225.1 of Lepidodactylus listeri. Taxonomy (NCBI): domain Eukaryota; kingdom Metazoa; phylum Chordata; class Lepidosauria; order Squamata; family Gekkonidae; genus Lepidodactylus; species Lepidodactylus listeri. The sequence goes on from JARCFY010000021.1 coordinate 11,002,507, forward strand.
GTTTGCCAGCCTCCAGGTGGGGCCTGGGTATCTCCCGCTCTTACAATTGATCTCCAGCTGACAGAGATCAGCTCCCCTGGAGAAAATGGCTGCTTGGAAGGGTGGACTCTATGGCATTGTACCATGCTGAGGCCCCTCCCCTCCCCAAACCCCGCCCTCTCCTTGCTCCACCCCCAAAGTCTCCAGGTATTTCCCAATCCAGACTTGGCAACCCTAATTTTAAACCCGTTGCTTCGGGTCCTATCCTCTGCTGCCAACTGGAACAGCCTTCCAGATGACAGCCTTTCAGATATTTAAAGAGAGCAATCATGTCCCCCCTCAACCTCCTCTTCTCCAAACTAGACATTCCCAAGGCCCTTAGCCTTTCCCTGTAGGGCTCAGTCTCCAGACCCCTGATCATCCTCGTTGCTCTCCTCGGCACCCTCTCGATTTTGTCCACACCCTTTTGGAAGTGAGGCCTCCAGAACTGCACACAGTACTCAAGGCACAGCCTGACCAAGGCAGTACACAGAGGGGCTATGACCTCCTGCGATTTCGATGCTATGGCCCTTTTAATACAACCCAAGACTGAATTTGCCTTTGTTTGCCACCACATCACACTGACGGCTCATATTTAGTTCACAGTCCACTCTTACCCCCAAGATCTCTTTCGCATACACTACTCCCCAGAAATGTATCCCACATCCAGTATTTGTGCTTGACATTTTTGTGGCCTAGATGTAGTACTGTGCGTTTATCTTTGTTGTAGTCCGTCCTGTTCACAACAGCCCACTTCTCCAGAGTACTCGGGTCTTGTTGAATTTTAACTCTATCTTTTTGGGTGTTTGGGTCCTCCCAATTTGGTATCATCAGCAAACTTAACAAGTAGCCCTGCTACCCTTTCATCCAGATGACTGATAAAAATATTGAAAAGTACCGGGCCCAAAACCAAGCCCTGTGGCACCCCACTGGACACCTCAAATGTTGCCCTCAACTCTTCAGGATAGGGTTGCCAAGTCGGGTCTACTTACCGGTGGGTCTACTTACCCCTGGGAGCTCTTCTGGCGCGTGCGCTTTGCGCGTGCGCCACGGTGACGTGATGACATCACCCGGAGGTGACGTCATCACGTTGGGGGCATTGCCAGGGCATAGAGTTTTTGGGGCGATTGCCAGAGCGTTGCCCTGGCAATGCCCCCAATGTAATGACGTCACCCGGAGGACGGGTCCATTACACGGGGGAAGGTTCTGGGGCGGGGTTCCCTATAGCAGGGGAACCCCCGCCCCCCGGGCTGACTTGGCAGCCCTACTTCAGGATTTAAAAATAATAATAATAATTTGATTTCTAGACCACCCTCCCCACAAGGGCTCAGGGCAGGAAGATCAGTCAGTTTACCGGGATTCCTGCTCTTGCGGGAGGCCTGCTGATCTTCTCCGTTGCCCTCCCCCCCCCCCCCCCCCAATGCTGAGTCGCAATGGGAGAAGAGTGAAGAAAAACCATTGCAAGATTCTGTACTGGTATGTCACTTCCAGGTATTTATTTACTTATTTATTTCGATTTATATCCCGCCTTGCTGGACAAGCTGGCTCAGTCCAGAAGTGACAATGGGTAGCTCTAGGAATTGCTGGAAGCTCCATGTTAAAACCAGAGTTTCCAGCGATTTATAGAATTACCCATTCTCCCTTCCGGGTTGTACCTGGAAGTGACTTAGTAGTGCTGGCAACAGCCCTGATGTCACACTCACCAGTTCCCCCACCCCTGACCCTCCTATTGGTTGCCAGGAAGAGAGGAAGTTCTACTCTGCACTCAGAAGGCTCCTCTTCCTCAGTTCACGTCTTTATTTCTCCCATGTCTTCTCTTTTTGGGGTTGTAAGCCGTTTCGGGTCCTTACTGAGGAGAAAATCAGGATCCAAGTAATTCAATCAATACAATGACCAGCGGGGGGGGGGGGGGAGTACTTTCGCTCCCAGGAGTCTCTCGGCGCGCGCGCAAAGCATGTGTCGCAATGACATCACCCAGAAGTGACATCATCATGCGGGGCACGTTGGGGGCGGGGCCTCTCAAATTCGAGGGAAAAGAGTCATCGCACTGGGCACGTCTATGCAGCCCGACAATTTGGGGGCGGGGTTCCCCCCAGCAGCCCAATCTGGGCCGGTGGGAAGCAGGCTGCCGGAGCAGGGGTTTCCCCGCCTCCCAGGGGGACTTGGGAACCCTGACCTCTACTCTGGTTTGCAGCAGGGTTTCCTGGATCTAGCTGCAACTGCAAACCAAATAGGGTTGCCAGCCTCCAAGGGGCGGTTGGAGATCTCCTGGGATTTCAGTTGATCCCCAGGTGACCGAGATCAGTTCACCTAGACCAGGGGTGGGCAAACTGTGGCTCGGGAGCCGCATGCGGCTCTTTCACATATATTATGTGGCTCCCGGCAGGGCGGCTGGGGAAGCTAAATATCATTAGCAAACAAATATCATTGGACAAATTAATATCAATATCAATATCTGCTTTTACCCCTTTTGTTATGATTTTTGGCAGTCTCATTTAATGTTAATAAAAAGCAAATCTGCTTATTTTCCAATAAAAGCAGGTAATATTTGTTCATGTCTTGTGGCTCTCAAACATCTGATGTTTATTCTATGCGGCTCTTACGTTAAGCAAGTTTGGCCACCCCTGGCCTAGACTAAATGACTGCTTTGGAGGGTGGACACTAGGGAATTGCACCATGCAGAGAGCCCTCTCTTCCCCAAACCCTGCCCTCTCCAGGCTCCGTGCCCCAAATCTCCAGGTATTTCCCAATCCATAGCTGGCAACCCTAAAGCCAAAAGCATTTTGGCTGGAACTTCAAAACAGCTTACTAAGTGGAGAGTTGGCAATTAATTTCAGCTACATCTGTGCTTAATGGGGCAGGAAATTTAGTGACTGCCATGCGATGTATATAAACTTTATCAGCAGGTGTCCCCCCGCCTGTTATTTTCTTCAGAGGCCTGCTGAGGAACTGGAAGGAAATCTTTTCTGAAGTGCCTCTCCCTGCCCAGTTCTTGAAGTCATCCCGCCCACCAGGCATATGGGCCACCTTCAACCAGCATTCCCCGTTTCCATTTCCCATCCCCTTCTCAGCGAGCTCCTTTGTCCTTGCCCACAATCCGATTGTTCCACCGGCAATCAATCTTCATTGACTGATTGCTGTACATCATTAACTTGTCTTCTGGCAACCCACTTAACTCGATAAAAACCGGAGCATATTTCTCACATCTTCCAGTGGGTGGATGGCAGAACCTGGGAGCCATTCCACACATGGTTAGATGGTAGGAAGCCAGGGACTTGCCAATCCCACATTGGGAAGGGGGATCGCCTACTCCTGGTTTCTGTTGCCTGCTGCCACTCCAAATTGGGGGGGGGGGGGGGAATGGTGACATAGGTGACATATTCACTTCTGGAAAAAGACTGGAAATGACAGGATAACCCTAGGAATCATCGGAAACTCTACAGTATATCAGAGAGTTTCTGATGGTTCCTAGAGCTACTGTTTGTCACTTCCAAGTTTTCCCCAGAAGTAATATAGGGACACAAAATTGCACCTCCCATATCCCCGCCCCCAATCTCCCTGCCAGTTGCAACCCTAGGAAGGAATGTTAGTAGAGCCGAAGAAACAATCCAGTCCAACGCGTGCAGAATTGCTTTCAATAAAATTTACTGCAACAACATGGTTTGCAAACAGCATTAACTGACTGTTGGCCTTCGAAAAGCAGAGGGGCCTTCAGAATTTTTTTTTTAAAAAAACATTCATGGAAGAAGAAAGGAAGCGTCATGAGAAGCAGGTGGAAACAATAAAAACATTCAGTAGGCCTTGAACAATACAGGGGATATACTACACCTCACCTTAGAGTTCAAAAGGACTAAACATGACCTGTATCAGCATTTACGTCAAAGAAATTGACTGTGCGGTGGAGTGTTCCTCTTTGTAAGTAAGACAAAGTCCCTGCATGACAAAAACTCACTTGGAGTAAGAAACGTCATCCTTGTAATTAGAATTTTTCAGGTTTGCATTCTTATGATGGCCTTATGTCTATCTCCAACCCTCCCCCAAGAACCCAGATACAGCTTCCAGTTTGAGCCTCTCCTGAAAATCCCACAAAGCCAGCTTTGTGGCATAATGGTTAGTGGGTCAAACTAGGACCGAGCAAACCCAGGTTCAAATTCCCACTCTGCCATGGAAGCTTGCTGGGTGACCTTGGAACAGTCATACACATTCAGGCTAACCCATTTTATAGGGTTGTTGAGATGATACAGTGGAGGAGAGGGGAACTGTATGAGTCACTCTGCATCCCCATTGGGGAACAAAGCAAGATATAAATTAGATGAATGAATTAATTAATTAATATTTTAAGTAAATAAACACATTGTCAGGTTGTACCATGTCCAAAGCCTTTCCTTGAGCTTTCCCTGACATCTCCACAAATGAACCCGAACAAGGGATCCAATTGAATTGGATGACTTCTTCTATAGTGCATATGTTTCAGATGACTGAAAGTGTCTCTGCTTTTGTTTCTTGAACAACGTTGCTTGAATGAGGAGAGGAGATATCTGAATGCCCAAGAAGGGAAGGTAGTGAATATTGCTTGAGGAACCTTCAACCTTTTGGTAGAGAGTCTCCCCCCCCCCATCTCTCTTGCTCCTAGAAGTTGTCTCTTGACAAAGCACTGCTGTTTCCTGCTTGAGGGGGTGCCTTCAGGACACCACACCAATCCCTTTTCATTTCAGACAAATCAGTGGCTCTCACATGAACAAAAAAGGGGGGCAGCACATAGCTGGTAAACAAAAGTCACTTATGAATGTAGCATCTATACAACTACATACAGGGTTCGGCTGCGGTCAGACGAGCCTTTAGATCTGACATAGCTGCTGATGCCTGGCAGACATCAACATCTGGGAAAGGTCCTGCAGCTGTCAGCACCCCGTCCTGCCCCGCCACAGAAATGGAGCTAAAAGACACCAGGGAAAGTCTGATCCTAACACTTGCTGACGGGCCACAGACAGATTTTCCTGAGTCTGATCACTCAAGTGTGCACTCTGGCCACCAGGATGGACTGCTCAGTCCATCCTGACTCAATTTCATTTTTTTTCCTGCTTAGCGATATGTGCATAACTGCATAATTGTTCCTATCTCCAGGTCAGCTGTGAAAACGAGCTGGGAAGGGAGTGATCTATGCTAGGTGACTATGGCTCACTGTGAACCACAGGGATCACCGTGCTCCCTGGAAGGATCACTGAGCTGTGACAGTGGTGACTCAAATCCCAGAAGCTGAAAAGCGCATGTGCAAGCAGCTGCACCGTCATTTATGCACACGCACAAAATCAGGCAAAAAGGAAAACAAACCCGCCTGTCCATGTCATCTAATCGTGAAGCAACAGGCTGAGCCTGATGCAAAACAGGATGTGTGATCGAGCAACTCTATGTCAAATACCAACGGAAGGGATAGGAGTGCCTCCTGACCGCACCAAATGGCACATCTGACCACAGCCACAGACAGCTTTAAAGGCAGATTAGACAGATTCATGGAGGTCTATCAGTGGCTACTAGCTATGATGATTAAAGAGAATGTCCACATTTAGACACAGTCAGTCTCTGAATCCCAGTGCCAGGAGGCAACATCAAGGGAGAACCTCGGCCTCTCTGCCGTGTTGTTGGCCCTCCAGACGTTCCGGCTGGCCACCGTGTGAGACAGGAGGCTGGACTAGATGGGCCGGCATCCAGCAGGGCTCATCCTATGTTCTTACAGTACTCAGTCAGCACTGAGAGCACCTATCAATCCAAATGACTGATCTACACACATTACCCAACACTGGGCATTTCTGCCAGTTTAGCACAAGAAACGAATCTGGCCCTGCTAGCTTTCATATTAAGTATTCCTCATTTGCAGGCTTCACAGTGAAAGAGAAGCAAAGGGTCATTTTGCTGGCACAGTAGCTGCTAAAATACGAACACTGGTGACCAATTGTGGGCTGGGAGAGAGAGATGGAAGGAATTAAGCTTCTACAACGAATTAATAGCTGGGATTACAGCTGCGGAATCCTGTCATGCACTTTCCGTCTTTAATAACTCCTCGACAGCTTCCCCCTCTTTCCTCACAGTTTGACAGCCCAATTTTCTTTATCATTTTCTCTCTCCTTTTTCCTCTTTCTTCTTTCATGTCAGTGTAGAACTTAGGGGGGAAAAAATCAGTGGAAAAGGGCGAAGCAGCAGCAGGATTTTCTATTGCGAGAAACCCGGCTTTTACGGTCTGCGTTTTCCAGCAGAAGACAGTAATCAGTCGTAACTGGAGAGAGACGGCATCCACAGAAGCCTTAATCAGATGCTGGCTTCAGGTCACATGGTGTTCTAGGCATGGGTTGGTTTGAACGAATGCAGTGGGCCAAAGCACAAATCATCTTCTGATGAGGATTCACCTGATCCAGGGGTCCTAGGGCTGCCCCCGAGCTCCCATTGCCCACCACTACCCAAGAGGGGAAAACTTTAAAAAAAAATGGCTGTGTAAGTGTGATGACATCACTTCTGGGGAAACCCTGGAAGTGATGGCATGTAAAACCATAGAGTTCCTGGTGATTCCTAGAGCTAACCGCCATCACTTCTAGGTTTCCCCCAAAAGATGTTATCATGCTTGCTATGCTACCCTCCCCATGTCCCCATCCTCCACTCTCCCCCCACTTGCCAGGCTTGGCCTAAGGGGTTTCCAGTATGGTAGTTATGGGCTCCACAGTGCCTGCAAATGTGTTTCCCAGCACCAGTTCCAGTCCGTATTTCTTTGTTTCATTTCAGTTCCTTTATAGCCCATCTTTCTCACTGAGGCTCAAGGCAGGCGACAGAAATTTAGGGGAGGAGCCGTGGCTAAGTGGTAGAGTATCTGCTTTGCACGCAGAAGGTCCCTAGTTCAATCCCCAACATCTCCAGTTAAAAGGACCAGGCAGTAAGTGATGTGAAAGACCTCTGCCTGAGACCCCGGAGAGCGACTGCCAGTCTGAGTAGGCAATACTGACCTTGATGGACTAATGGTCTGTTTCAGTATAAGTTCATACAACAACCCAGGGTTGGACTGGGAGGCAAAAATGGTCCTGGAAAAGAGCCCTCCCCCAATGAAGGGGAATGAACGAAGAGTAGACTTATATTCATCCTGCACAGGGTGAGGGCTGCCCTTCACTTGGGGCAGGACTGGCCACAGTGAGGGGATGGTCCTCCAGTTAATCGACCCACTGGCATTTATCCTGGTGGCCTTAATGGCCAAGCCACCCCTGCAAGACAGTGTAACAATGCTGGATTAAAAATTTAGAGAAACAACGCAACGATATGACACATGCAATGAACCAATCAACAAAAACGGGCTAAAATTTCACAGCCATTAACTACAGCCCCTATGCCCTTTATAAAAAGGCCCTCTTGAACAATTTCTCTTTACATATTCTGTAAGAAGACGGGCCTTTATGGACCACAGCAGGGGGAGAAAGCAGGTGTTGTTCTAACCCTTTGAACAGTAGTACAGGAAGAAGAAGAAGAGGAGGAGGAGGAGGAGGAGATTGGATTTATACCCCATCCTTCACTCAGTCTCAGAATGGCTTGCAATCTCTTCCATTCCCTACAACAGACATCCTGTGAGGTAGGTGGGGCTGAGAGAGCTCTGAGGGAACTGCTCTTGAGAGAACAGCTCTGAGAGAACTGTGATTGACCCAAGGTCACCCAGCTGGCCGCATGTGGAGGAGGAGTGGGGAATCAAACCTGGTTCTCCAGATTAGAGTCCGTTGCTCTTAGCCACTGCACCAAAGTGGCTTCTTTCCAGGGTCTTGGTTCAGTTAGGTTACAGAATATTCAGTTTACTCTTTCTTTATATCTGTGCAGTTGGGAGCTTCAGTTATATTACCGGCATTGGATACAGGCAACCCAGAAAACTGGTTCATGTTGCTTGGGCCTGAGTTGAACTGCTTGCTGGTTGATTGGCTTCCTACTCATGATGAGCGAGCAGGACGTGAGCCAAACCAGAAGATACTTGATCATCTCTCTGTTTTAATACTTGCCCCAGGCTAGCCTGATCTGATCAGATCTCAGACGCTAAGCAGCTTCAGCCCTGATTCAGTACTGATCAGAGAGCCAGTTTGGTGTAGTGGTTAAGTGTGCGGACTCTAATCTGGGAGAACCAGGTATGATTCCCCACTCCTCCACTTGCACCTGCTGGATGACCTTGGGCAAGCTATAGCTCTGTACCAGCTGTTCTCTCAAGGACAGCTTGGGAAAGAGCTCTCTCACAGGGTGTCTGTTGTGGGGAGGGGAAGGGGAAGGAGTTTGTAAGCCACTATGAGACTCCAAGTGAGTGAAGGGCGGGATATAAATCCAATCTCTCTCTGCTTCTGCTTCTTCTTCTTCTTCTTCTACTTGAATGGAAGACTACCAAGGAAGTCCAGGGTTGCTATGCAGAGGCAGGCAATACCAAACCATCACTGAACATCTCTTGTCTCAAAAACTCTATGGGGGTTGCCATAAGTCGACAACTTGACAGAAACAAACAAACAAAAACCCTCTTTCTAGGCAAATCCCACAACTTTTTTTTTTAATCCCAAAAAGCAGTATGTGGGCCATTTAAAGAGGGGGTAGGCTGTATCATGTCAAGGGGGGGTATTGATTTCCTGTCTTACTTGAACTGTAAAATCGTATTATTTTACTATTGTTGCAATAGCTGTTGTATTAACTGTATTCAATGTACTATGGTCTTTGACCGCAGTAAACTATATTCTTCTTCTTCTGCTAGAAATGAATACAGGGAAAGGTTGTTGAAAATTTTGGGTTTTGGTGTCTTGTATTCATTCTATATCTGCATATTTGCAAAAAAAATTTATTTTTTTAATCCCACAACTTTATTGATTCTATTGACTTTCTTTTAATTTCCCTTGCAATTGATATTTTACTTGCGCAGAACCTCGAAATTTGCTTCAAATTCAACCTCGGGCAAGTTTTGATGATCAGTGAAGCCCGTGCCCTCCTTTGAATGCACCATCTAATCTAAGTAGGGATGATTGCAATTTTTTCATCCCTATTATTCTGCCCCCCCCATCCCAGTTTCAGTCACATGTCAAAATCAACGTAATACCTTTTGTGTCTGAGCCAACCAAAGACACAAAAAGATCATACAGTCTTTTGAGCATCTCAGAATCCTTCATGGAGCTAGAAGTTGCCAAAAATGGATGAAGAAAAAAAATCAGATTTTCAAGTCCCCCACCTATAATACCTGTGCCGTTCAAAATTTGTAGTCCTCTATATTAGTTGTGTCAAATTCACAGCACCGAGGATTTTTCTCCTACTCTGTGCAGGCTTCTAAGTACCGTAGAACATGATTCTTAGCAACAAACTGCATGCACGCATGAGGGAAACCAGCATAGTTGAGTTGTAGCAACACGCATTATGTGTACAGATCAAAATCATCTATAAGGGTTGATTAAGAGGGAGGGCCCTTGCTGCTAGGGAGCATCAACCAAACCTTTCTGTGCTGTTTATTAGAAGAGGTAAACGCTTGTCCGCTTTCATGTGCAGGCAAAAAAATGCTGTCTGTTTTTGGATCTAGGGTGGAAGTGCTTGGTTAGGGTTGGGCTACCTAGCATATTCCGCCCAGTCAGAGATGCTAGTTTCCAGGTAGGGCTGCCAAGTCAGCCCGGGGGGCGGGGGATCCCCCGCTAAAGGGGTTCCCGATCCGCCGGCCAGCATTCGGCCAGCAGGGGGAACCCCACCCCCGAAGTCGTCCGGCAAGGACGACATAATGACGTCACCAGAAGTGACGTCGGCACGTTGGGGGTGTTGCCAGGGTGATGCTCTGGCAATCGCCCCAAAACTCTATGATACCGACGTCACTTTCAGTGACGAAGTCACTTCTGGTGACGCCGCCAGGCGCGCGCGCAAAGCGTACGTGCCAGAAGAAACTCCCGGCCACAGGAGGACTCCCCCCCACCGGTGAGTCCATAAGACTTGGTAACCCTATTTCCAGGTGGGGCCTGGGGGTCTTCTGGAAGTACAGCTAATCTCCAGACTACAGAGAAAATGGCTGCTTTGGAGGGTGGACTCTATGGTATTGTATCCCAGTGAAATCCCTGCCCTTCCCAGGCTCCATCCCCAAATCTCCAGGAGTTTCCTGGATCTCATTCTCCAGCGGTGATTAGGGGGGACCTGGAAACCCTATGTAGATCAGCTATTTAAGTAAATGAGTTATAATGTGTGAGTTTGAAAGCCATCTCGTGTCTTCAATTTTGAATGGTTCTTGGGGCCAACGGGAAGCCAGTCCAGAACCACTGAGGAAAGACAGGCACACAGACATACAAAGCAGCCCAAAAGAACACCTTATTTATGCAGGTTTGCTCCTCAGACTTCCTTCCACTTCCAAGTTTTATTTATGCCCCCCGTTCCCTGTGCCACTTTTACCCAATGTTTCTCGACAACGCATTAACTTCCCTTGCGGTACAATAATCGACTTCAATCTGCTATTATCACGGAAATAGAAGAGGTAAAGTGCTGGTAATAGGATCCAAATCAAATCACTTTCACTTCAGCCGGCTTTTGCTGTGAAGGCAAAGATTCCCCAAGGAGATTCAATACAGAGAAACACCTGGAGACACTGGCTGAGGCCTGCAGATTATATAGAACACGACAGGCCTAGCTTTGCAGTAGCATTTCCTTAGTCACAAGATGGTCGCATCAGCGGTAATAACTAGAGGCAGGACTTGATAAAACTGGGCCTCGTCGCCAGCGCTGGGGTCTGAGTCTTAGTTGATTTGACCCTTCCTGAAGCAACAGAGCAGTTTACTGAGGAAACAGCTATATTTAAATTTTCTTTCCTGGAGCATCCAATGTGGTCCAGATCTTTGCGGGGGGGGGGGGATAATATTGCTGCTGTTTTTCAGGGTTTTTTTTTTTTTTTTAACCATGAAGCCATATTAGTGTTTAAGAGCAGGGCAGCCTGGAGTTTATAAAAGGAGGGAGGGGATGTTCCGTATCATTCTGCCCCATCGGCTAGGAAAGGCCAAAGTAAATTGAATTTAATAAGGTTCAGGCTTCAGGGGAAAGAGGCCGAGAATCTTTGCTGTGTGACCTAAAAGACATTGCGCGGCGAGGAAGGGTTAGGAGAAGCCTCGAAAGCACTACGTGCAACTTGCTTCTTGAGAAGTGGAGTTGCATTTTGAGGACCTCATGCCCGACAGTGGTTTGCTTAACAGTTAAGGCTGCTTATAGGAACGCAGGTTTCTCACAGAAGGTGGCGGCATCCCAGGGGCAATTTCCATTCCTTGCTGCCAGTCCGGTGGCCGGTGGGAGAAAAATAAATTCAAAAACTGCCATCGGCCTAACAGCATTTCATCACTTCTGGGGGAACCCCGGAAAGCATATCATACCACTCTTGAAATCACCTGAAACGTTATGATTTTACAATAGAGTTTATGGCGGTTCCTAGGGTGGCATTACGTCAGTTCCAGAAGTCCCCTAGCAATGACAGAATACCACCACACCAACTGTATTCTCCCATATCGCTCCCTCTCAGACTGCCACCAGTTTCTTAGCTTCTGCTGGGGCCTGGAATTCTCTGGAAATTACGTGTTCTCTAGTCCACACTACATTTACCATTTCCCTTGAAGGAAACGACAACTTTGAGGGGTGGGGTATATGAAATTACATCCTTGCTGAGCATCCTTGTAGACTCTACCCTCTCACACCACCCCATATCTCCTGGAATTTCCAAAGCCAGATTTGGCAGCCCTGTCAGCAGTGGAAGGTTCCAGCAACTGACTGATGGGAACAGGTACTCACTCGATGCACTGAGCGATTGTAACAAATAACGAAGCTTTAGGAAGGCCAAAGGTCATTGCTTATCAGTCAGCAGAGGGCTGACAATGTATGGTGAAGATGGTCACATTTGCCCCGTTTCGTTTATTTATCGTCCCACGGGTTTGTTGTGCTCTGTCTTCCACACATCTGGAATTCCAGTTTAACTACAAATATTTCTAAAGTATTTTCCCAGAAGTGGAGGTCTGTGTATCCCACCCTTCTGCTCAGTGCGGTATACATGGTTCTCCCTTCTCTTTTATTTTACCTTCACAACAACCCTGTGAAGGAGGTTGGGCTGAAACAGAGTGACTGGTGCCGCGTCACTCAGCCAGCTTCATAGCAGAGCGGGCAGGGGTCTGTTGGAGTGGGAGTGCACAGGAGCGCAGCTCCAGGAGTGAGGAGCCCAGGGGGCAGGCACATGACCAAGCCCCGCCCCCTCCTCGGCTTCCCCGAGCAGTGCAGAGGCACAGCGCCCCGGGGAAAGCCCTGCTGGGGTCTTTATTGTTTTTAATGTTTTGTTTTAATATTGATAATTTTATCATTGTTCCTTTTATGACTGTGTGCTGCTTTTCCAGAGACTTGCTCAAGGTGACATATAATTTTTCTAAGTATAATATTTTTTATCTGGGCACATGGTACATAAGTACTGGAGAAATTTCACCAACCCTTCAGCAGCTTCCACCCCATCAGTTTGGTGTAGTGGTCAGGAGTTGGACTCTAATCTGGGAGAACCGGGTTTGAGTCCCTACTCCTCCACATGCAGCTGCTGGTGTGACCTTGGGCCAGTCACAAGTTCTCTCAGAGCTGTTCTCTCATGAGCAGTTCTCAAAAGACCTCTCTCAGCCCCACGTACCTCACAGGGTGTCTTGTTGTGGGGAGGGGAAGGGGAAGGGATGGGTGGTGCACGTGTCCTGGGTATCTCAAGTCTACTTGAAACCTGGTGGTTTCAAGGGAGCAGGAAGAGAATGAGGGTGTGTTCTTGACGCTTATTTTTATTGCACAAACTATTGGATGGGGAAGGGAATGGAGGAAGAGCAGGTCAGTTTCACTCACCTGTGGAGTGGAGCCTGAGGGGTGGGTGTTGCCTTCTGACACACTTCCGGTATTTTAGGGGGTGTGGCATATGCAAATGAGTTATGCTAATGAGTTGTGCTAATGAGCTCTGCACCTCTTTTTCTACGAAATGACCCCTGGGTAGAAGTAAGCTTCGAGATCTCTGTGGTTTGAACATCCGTATCCGCAATAAAAATAAGAGTCAAGAACACACCCTCATTCTCTTCCTGCTCCCTTGAAACCACCAGGTTTCCAGTAGACTGGAGATACCCAGGACATGTGCACCACCCATCCCTTCCCCTTCCCCTCCCCACAACAAGACACCCTGGGAGGTAGGTGGGGCTGAGAGAGGTCTTTTGAGAACTGCTCATGAGAGAACAGCTCTGAGAGAACTTGTGACTGGCCCAAAGTCACACCAGCCGCTGCATGTGGAGGCATGGGGAATCAAACCCGGTTCTCCCAGATTAGAGTCCAACTCCTGACCACTACACCAAACTGATGGGGTGGAAGCTGCTGAAGGGTTGGTGAAATTTCTCCAGTACTTATGTGCCATGTGCCCAGATAAAATATGGTATCCTTAGAAAATGTATATGCCACCTTGAGCAAGTCTCTGGAAAAGCAGCACACAGTCATAAAAGGAACAATGATAAAATTATCAATATTAAAACAAAACATTAAAAACAATAAAGACCCTAGCAGGGCTTTCCCCGGGGCGCTGCGCCTCTGCACTGCTTGGGGAAGCCGAGGAGGGGGCGGGGCTTGGTCATGTGCCCGCCCCCTGGGCTCTTCACTCCCGGAGCTGCGCTCCTGTGTGCTCCCGCTCCAACGGATCCCTGCTGAGTAGATGATACTGACCTTTGGTTTGATTAAGGATAAGGCAGTTCTGTATGTTCGTGACTACTGCCCCCCCCCCCCCACAAAAATATCCAAGAGACATAAAATGTGTCAAGAAGAATCTGGAGTTCTATTCTATAGAATGGTTAGGTCAGACTAGGGTTGCCAAGTGTCTGCTTACCTTTAGCGGGGGGGGGGGGAGTCCTCGGTGCTCTGGGAAGGGCCTGGCGTGCATACAAAGCGTGCACACCGCAATGACATCACCCAGCAGTGATGTCATCTCGTCGGGCACTTCAGGGGTGGGACCTCAGTAATTCAAGGGAAAACCATAGAGTTTTCCCTCAAATTACAGAGCGCCCCCCCAAAAAATGTGCCCGACGTGATGACGTCACCTCCGGGTGACGCCATTGCACCGGGCATGTCTCCTCAGCCCGGCAATTTGGGGGTGGGGTTCCCCCGGAGGCCCAATCCCGGCCAGTGGGCAATGGGCCACTGGAGCGGGGGTTTCCCTGCCCCCCGGGGGACTTGGCAACCCTAGGTCAGACTGGAATGGCATACTTCAAGGGGAGCCATGCTTATGAAGGAGTCTGGAAGCATCTTTCCTTGAGATCCAGTGTGGTTTCAGTCGGACTTGGCTCTGGGAAAACCATCTTCTAATTCCCCATTCTCTCATGGAAGCTCGCTGGGTGACACACACTCTCAGCCTAACCCACCTCACAGGGTTGTTGTGAGGCTCAAGTGGAGAAGAGCTTTGGGTCCCCATCGGGGGGGAAAGTGGAGTGTAAATATCTAAATAAAGATATGTTTGCTGAATGTTGTGACTGCTCAGGTTCAGCGTGAAAACTGAGGTTGAGGTTTCTTGGCATTTGGGATGACGCTGCTGTAGTGGTTTCCCCATCTGCAATAATGCAATTTGATTGTAAAACTGACATTAAAACTGTCACCAGTTTTTTCTGGAGAAGTGGCAGGAGAACACCATAAAAATGTTCTAAAACTCAGTGTAACAACGAACAATACAGAACTATTCCTGTACTTTTTATATCAATATTGTAATGGCCTTTGGCTATCAGCAACAAATAACCGATATCTTCCAAAAATATAGCAAGCAAAAATATAGTCTTGGGCTTAGATAGGCATAACTCTGTTTAGGACTGCACTACTTGAGTGATTGCTATAAGAGAGATTCAGATTTGGTGGGGACATGAGCTGGTATCAAGATGGAATTGTTTTGTGGCTGGTCATCCTTATTGTAATCGGTAACAGTAGAAATTAATTGCTCCGGGCTTTATCTCCCCCTCCCCATCAGCAGTTTAGAGGCTAAATCCTGTTGGATTTGAAGTCGTGATCTCTGACATTACTGTTCAAAGAAACACAAAACAGCTTTCTTCTAAGTTTCCAGGTATAACAGCTCCTCAGGTGCCAAGTCTATCTGTTCCATCAGTGGGAAGACTCAGGGCTGAGTTTAAGGAGAATCAAAAACTCCACTTGTGAACTCTTGGGGGAAAATAGGACCTGTTCTTCCCCCCTGCCCCTGAGAGGAATTCATGACCATTTTTTTTTTCATGCACTGCAAACTGCAGGTGGGTAAAGGAATTATTTTCGGATGGCTTGCTACCCATGTGATGCCTTGAAAAGAGACCCGTGCTTAAATTAAGAAAGAAAAATGGAGAAGCTCCGCGTAGACAGGGAGGGGGTGGATGTTGACAGATACAGTTGACTTTGTCCGGAGGGCTCAGTTCCTTTTGGGGGGTCCCTTGTCCGGGACAAAACCGACTCCGTGACCCACATCGCCTTACCCCACGCCTGGAATTTTTAAAGCCTTTCGTAAAATTAAACCAGGGACGGGGAGATTTTGACTAATTAGGTTTCTCGGATAATAAGAGCTATTTAATAAGGTACATATCACTTACAATATTGCTAATGAAACGTGAAAGCGATTCAGGACTTGGGAAGATAATGGCTAACTTGTTTTAATTGTGAACATTTCTTCCTTGCTTGCAGTGACACAGTCATTATTTTGCAGTCCCCACTTATCGTGAAATCCAAGAGGATTAATGGTTTCACTTATACCAGCGAAAATGTTTAAGCTGTCCCGATTATCTGTGCACTTGGAAAGAATAATGGTTATTTGTCATTCCATTTAGCTCCAGGATAAATTGTTCCAAGGAGTATGGGCACTTTAACCCATGGAGGGCCGGAAAGAGGACTTTAGAATTTTTTAAAAAGAAAAAAGCCAGAAAGCAAAGATTTGTGGTTTGATAGAGATGCACGAATACATGTACACATACCTATGAACAACTCAAATCCACCTCTAGATGTGCTTAAAACATAGGCCCTTTTCACATTACTGTTCTAAACAGGATGTTATTTGTTGTTGGCCCGATTTCAAGTAAAATGATACAGGGACAGGGGTTTCATACAGAAAACTTCCTTTCATTAGGTCTTGAAAATATGTGTATCCATAATAATTTAAGATTGTTCATTTAGCTCCTAATAAATTTGCATATATTTATTTATTTACCCACTTTTCTCCCCAGTTGTGACAAGGCAGCTTTGAAAGTCATTTTCCCCTCCCCCACTTTCTCACAACAACAGCCCTGTAAGGTGGATCAGTCTGAGAGTTTGTGATGAGCTCAAGGTCACCCATTGAGCTCTCCCGTGATTTGAACTCAGGTTTCCCAGTCTCCTAGCCCACTGCTCTATCTGAGCAAAGAAGGGGAGGGGAATGAGAGTTTAAAAACTTCTACCTGGCTGTAGTTTTGAGGCAGAAAAAGTACAATCTGAAACCGTGGCACCTTTCTTAAAAAAAACTAAGAACCAAGCCTCTCCAGATATTAATAACACCAAGGAAATATTAATTAGAAGTACATTTAAGATCAACCTCAGAGAGGGCTGTGAGCTCAAGGTTATAGTGAATGTTGCAACTTCTCTCCCCCCCCCCCCCCCCGGTTAATTCATTTATATTGATTGGAAATTATTTGACATTCAGGGAAGCTAAGTCACACATGTAGGGACATCAGCTGGCTTTCCTGTCTCCGACCATCCACACAGAAAAGCATTATTGGTTTGAGGGCTCTTAGAAGTTCTTAGCAGCCTAGATAGCCCAGAATAGCCCAATCTCATCCATGTTCCCAAGTTTAACAGGGTGGTCCATGGTTAGCTTTTGGGTGAGAGACCACCAAGGAAGTCCAGGGGTGCTATGCAAATGAGCAGAATGGCACACCAACTCTGCTCATCTCTTGCCTAGAACACCCTGTGGATGCGGTCATCATGAGTTGCTTGTGACTCAACGCCATGGTCTGGAGAGCCAGTTTGGGTGTAGTAGTTAGGAGCACACACTCCAGTCGGGGAGAACCGGGTTCGATTCCCCACTCTTTCACCTGCAGCTGCTGGTGTGACCTTGGGTCAGTCACAAGTTCTCTCAGAGCTGTTCTCTCACGAGCCGTTAGCGATGTGTGCATAACTGCATACTCACACCTCTCTCTCTCCCTCCCTCTCCCACAGGGGCTGCTCAAACCTTTGGTTTTTTTTTAAAAAATAAAAACTTTCAAAGGAAGACGCCTCTGTACTTCAGCTTTTTTCTGTCGTTTGGGGAAGGGGTTAATTGAAAAGTCTGGAGAGGGAGGATGGCAGTGAGCTACATATCCCAGCAGTCTCATCAGTGCTGATGGGCATGCTCAGAGAGCACACATTTAAAAAACTGGCCAACAGGCTGACTCCCTGGCTGCTGTTATCTGATCCCTCAAGGTAAAAGCACTTTGAAGAGTGATTAAAGGGGCGAGTCCAATCAGGATCCTCTGCTACAAAATAACCTGGCTCATTTAGAGGCGGGACAATAGTGGATCAAACTGCATGTCTGACCGCAGCCAAAGTGTTATTTAAGATGTAAGCTTTCATGTGCAAGCACACTTCCTCCGACACGTTAAAACAAAATGTCTTCAAGTCTTACATACAGAAAGGTGGGATGGGATGGGTGAAAGTGCCGGGAAGGACCAGTAAGAAATAAGATGCATAAATGAAGCTGAGATTGGATCAAGGCAACAAGATCAACGAATGGCGGCAAATTAGCACACAAATGCAAGAGCTGACAAGCTGATGTGAGGGTGAAGCTTGAGTCCAGAGCAATGCTCCCTCTAAGCTGTGGAGTCTTGTGAGCAAAAATTCCGCTTTGTGAGCTACTGGCATGAAAGTTGTGAGTGAGCGATTTGGCTACTGCATGAATTTGTTTGCTCTGGAGCCATCCTTCTGGAGCTAAGACAAAACTGTGTGAGCCAGAGGCTAAAAAACTGTGAGCTAGCTCACACTAACTCAGCTTAGAGGGAACACTGGTCCAGAGGCTCCCCTAAGACCAACCAAGCTCAACCCTAGGTACACACGAGAACAGGGAGACTCTGCCTTTAGAAGTTTTCCGTGTAGTCCTTGAGATGTGACAGCTCATTCACACACACACAGGCCACCCAACCACATCTATTTTATAGAAAGTTCTCACATTCTTGTTGCTCCCTTGCCAACATCTGGCTGCTGAAGATTCCCTCAGAAAGCATTGAGTTAGCAAGGATGTGTGGAGATACAAATGTTCCACCTCTGCTGAGATTCGGCACGCATCTTTTCAACCAACTGTTCACCTGTTTATTGGCGTCTTTGTGGCAGGTTCCTTCTGTTGTTCCTTGCTATGCTGGTGGGGTGTAGTGGTTAGAGAGTCAAACTAAGACTGGGGAGAACTGGGTTCTAATCCCTTACTCCACCATCAAAGTCTACCAGGTGACCTTGGGCCCCTCACAATCTCTCAGTCTAACCTACCCTCACAAGGTCATTGTTGCGGGGATTCAGTGGAAAAAAGGGGGGGAACAATATGAAAAGCTTCTTTGGGTCAGTGATTAGGGACAAAAGTGGGATATAAATAAAAACCAATCAAATAAACATAGGCTGAGGACAGACTGGCAATGTAAAGCGGGGCAGCCCCGCGTTGGAAGTGGAAGAAGGGAGCGCGTTCAGACATGCGCATCTGTCCGTCGGCTCCGTTTCACACTTACCCGTCTCCCAGTCGCTTTCCATCTGCTTTAACAGGACACCGGGAGAAAACGGTGTCCAGGGGCCGTCTTGCGCTTGCCTCCCGCTTCCAGGCAGTGTGAACCGGAAGAAGGCGGGAGGCAAGCGGAGGCGGCAGTGTGAAGGCAGTGTTTTGCCAGTTTGCGCATGAGCGCACATGTGCACATGTGCACATGCGCAAATTGCCAAAACAGCCCTATCACGAGCTGCGGAGGCCGGCCCACGTGGGGCCACTCCGCAGCAGTCTGAACGCTCCATATCGGCACCGTTGCGCAATACACCGGCCGGTGTGAACGGCCAGCCCTGGGGAGCTTTTCCCCCGCAGCAGTTTCCTCCGCATTCATCTCGCTCCAGATTGCCAGTCTGTCCTCAGCCATAGGCATAGAAATCATCTTTTCATGCAAGTGTGTTTCCCGCATGGCCCAATGGAGTCTTGTTTACCCCCGTACTTTGCAGTACCCCTGCTCTGCTCAACAGGCAATTGTTTAAACAGTTACATCAGACCATATACAGCATCATAAATAAATGCCTTTTTTTAAAAAAACCCTCACCATTGGGTATTTATCTAAATAGTTCTTTGTGACATTAATGTCCAGATCAATGGCATATTTATGCACGCACAATTTGCATAAAGCTTGCAATGGTGGCATAAAAAAAGGAACAGAAAAATTCAGAAAGAGAAGAAGAGAAGAAGAAAAGACTGGATTTATATTCTGCCCTTCACTTGGAGTCTCAAAGCGGCTTACAAACTCCTTTCCCTTCCCCTCCCCACAACAGACACCCTGTGAGTTAGGTGGGGCTGAGAGAGCTCTTTCAAGAACTGTCCTTGAGAGAACAGCTGGGACAGAACTATGCCTTGCCCAAGGTCATCCAGCAGCTGCAAGTGGAGGAGTGGGGAATCAAACCCGGTTCTCCCAGATTAGAGTCCGCATACTTAACCACTACACCAAACTGGCTCTCAGATAGGATGAGCAATGACTATTAGCCACAGTCTCTAAATGGAATCTCCAGCTTCCAAGGAAGTCTGTCTCTGGCTGTGGTTAGATGTGCCATGTAGAGAAGCGCTCCCATTTCATCCGTTGGTATTTGAAACAGAGTCGCTCGATCAGACATCCCAGTATAATCTGTTTCGCTGCAGGTGCAGCCCATCACTGCGCAATCAGATATCATGTTTGGGTGAGTGGGGTTTTTTGCCTTTTTCTGCATAAATGAGGAATCAAACCCCCACACAGAGATTATGTGGGAGTTTGATTCCTCTTTTATGCACAAAAAGGCAAAAAAACCCACTCATTATGTGGTTATTGCATATTGGGACTGATTATGTGGGACTGATTATGTGGTTATGTGCATATTGCTAGGCGAGCAAAAAAAATGGTGCTTAGTTGGGATGGAATGGGCAGACCATCTTGACAGCTTGAGAGTGTGCTGGTGCAATCAGATAGTGGAAAGTCTGTCTCCAGGTAAGTACCCCCACTCCCTGCAGGTTGCCAAGAAGAACCTGGCAACCCCACCAAGCGTCGATCCTGCTTAGCTTCCGCAAACTGACAAGATCAGGTTATACTATACTGCCTTCCATCCCACATCACCTACTTCCCGGTCCTTTTAACTATCAATGGCAGGGACTGAACCTGTGACTCTGTGGGCAAAGTGGCTCTTCCACCAATGAGCTGTGGCTCAAAGAAGGAGGAGGATGAGGAGATTGGATTTATACCCCACCCTTCACTACCCGAAGGAGTCTCAGAGGGGCTTACAACCTCCTTCCCTTCCCCTCCCCACGATAGACACCTATGAGGTAGGTGGGGCTGAGAGAGCTCTGAGAGCACTGCTCTTGAGAGAACAGTTCTGAGAGAACTGTGACTGACCCAAGATCACCCAGCTGGCTGCATGTGGAGGAGGAGTGGGGAATCAAACCCGGTTTTCCAGATTAGAGTCTGCCGCTGTTGACCACTATACCAAACTTGTTGTGCGGCTGTAGGTGGGGCTAAGAGAGTGTGGAGAGACCCACTCTTGAGAGTACAGCTCTGAGAAAGCTATTACTGACCCAAAGTGATCAAGCTGGCTGCATGTGGAGAAGGAGTGGGGAATCCAATCTGATTCTCCCGATCAGACTCCTCCGCTCTTAACCACTACACCAAACAGGGCTTCTGTCTGCAAGGCTGAAGAATTACTTTTAGAGAGAGACAAGAGGCGGGACCCGCGATACGGTGGGGCAGAAGGAGGTCCACAGAGGAGGAAGCAGCCACAGGTGAGTCTTCTCCCCCACCCCACGCCGGCACCCATGGCAAGGCCTGGGCCCACCAATCCTTCTCTCTCGCTCCCCCAACAGTGAGGCCCAGGGCCACTGAACCTGCTTCCCCCCCATGCACCAGCGGCAAGGTGTGACTGGCTTCTAGCTGCCAGGTCCACCGATTCCCCCCTGCCATGGGCACCGGTGGCAAGGCCTGAGGGGCTCTCAGCTGCTTTGCCCACTGATCTCCCCTCCCATCCCCTGGCACCGGCAGTGAAGCTTGGACCAACCACTGGCCAGCCACAGTTGCCAGAGTGTTCTCTGCGCATGCGCAGGGAATGCTCTTTTAGTTTTGGGGGGATTTAAATATCCCCTGAATATTTTTTTTTTACTTTTAGGATTTTTCTGCACACCTGGGGAGACCCCCAAGTGTGCAGAAAAATCTCTGCCCCCCCAAGTGCCCCCGGTGTGTGGATTTAGATATCCGCACGCACGGGGGCACTTGGCTATTAGATATATAGATATAACCTTGTTCCCTGACATTTTGTGATTGGCTTCACCGCCTGTGGCAGCCATTTTGTTGCAGGCGTCACCTCTGGTGGCAGCCATTTTGTGACTGTGTCCCTGTGCACGAATTCCAAAGGCCCCATAGACTCAAAAAGGTTGGGGACCCCTTTCTGTAGATGCCGGGGATTGAACCTGGAACCTTCTGCATGCAAAGCAGGTGCTCTACCCTCCCCCTAAACTACTACCCTTGTGTTGCCAAGTGCCACCGGCCATGCATAAGAATGGATTAATTTTACACTCAATTACGTGATCCATTTAAGCAAACTTTCCCTTCCCCGCCCTGCCCTTTTGAAGCAGCTTCCAGGCAGCTTTCCACTGATATTGTGCTCCGTTCGAGTGACATAACTCTTTAGCAGAATTTATTTTTAAAGAAACCTCAAATGAGATGATGGAATGACATTGGCTCGCGAGCCTTACTCCCAAACCGACTCATTCCGTAGATCCCCATTATTTCCCTCATTTCAGCCTCATTTTGGCCTTTACTATACAAACCTCCCTTTGCTTCCAACCCCCTCCTTTGCAACAATGGCTTCCTCGAAATAAGAAAAAGGGCAAAAGGGATAATGTAAGGAAGATGAGAATAATGGATGCAAAGGAAAGCCACTGATCATGTGATATGCAAGGAATAGGCCTTTGCAACCTCCATTATCCTACGGAGAAAGAAAATCTCTAAACCGGTGCCTTTATATTCTCAAAGACTTTCATACTCTAACTGGCTGCATGTGATAGTTCCATTTATGCGATACTATGTATGCCTTACTCTATATTTTTTTAACTAGCTAAGGCACTCTTCATTTCTGTCCTTAATCTTCTCGGACGGCACGGCCTGGTACTATTCCTGTGTGCAGAGCAACCGCCAGGAGATAGCATCTTCCATTGTATGTCAAAAATACAATCACGTTTTTGCAAATACCTCCTGCGTTTCCCATCACTTTGTCCAAGTGCTGGAATCTAAAAGGGCTGTTTTAAGTTGCAAGTGCAGATCGTCACTTAGGGAGGGGTAAGCCGTCGTCTCCCTGTTTAAGAAATTCCGCTAGTCCTGTCAAAATGTTTTGGGCTACCTTTTGAATTTCCACCTGAGGGAAAACTGCCCAATGAGCTGTGGACATGACTTTAAGTAATTTCATGTCGTTGCTATTGGGGGGGGGGGGGGCTGTGCTGATCATAGCGAAAGTTTTTCAGCTTCCTTTGAAGTTTTGCAGAGGTTTTGCTTTCATTTAGTTATTACTAAGTTTTTGGACTGTCAAGTCCCCAGTAGAGGCAGGGGATCTCCCACCAGATCCCATTTTATTTCCAGTATCTATTTTTATTAATTTTTATATTACATTGTATACGTCTTGTTGTATGCATATATGCATGTAATAAATCGTCTCTATTTACAACACGAAAACGAACAAAAAAAGAAGACATTCAAGTTACTTATTTAAACATGCATTACTGAAGGTTTCGAGTCTAGATTTCTATCTTTACCTCTAACCATTCATAAGCAACTATTCCACCTTTTCTTAAATACATCTTCATTGTTATAAATTCCTACAAGACTCAATCTATCCATTACCGCTAAGTCCAAAATTTTAGATATTACCCTATTTTTCGCTCCATAAGACGCACCTGATCATAAGACACACCTTGTTTTTAGAGGAGGAAAACAGGAACAAATGAAACAGAAAGAAAGAGAATGAGAGAGATAAAGGAAGGAAGGAGGAGGAGAGAGAGAGAGAAAGAGAAAGGAAGAAAGAAAGGTGGGGACAGAGAGAGAGACAGAAAGACAGACAGAAAAAAGGAAAGGAAGGAAGGAAGGAAGGAAGGAAGATAGAGAAAGGAAAGAAGAGAGACATGGGCATGCCATGCAAAGCCAGGCCTTTCTGTGCAAAGTAGCCACGGAGCTTAATCTGTGGGCGGGGCTTTCTGCTGCTGGCTGTCTTAAAGGGGAAAAGCACTTAAAGGGAAAGAGTACTTAGCCTGGTGGGGTTTTTCCTGCCGTTTTCCTTTTAAGTCTTAACAGCTCAGGCCCAGCAGGGAGGGGCGGGGAAGGCTGGGATGCCAGCCTGAATGGCGTTCCCCTGCGTTCCTGCTGAAGAAAGAGCCCTGTTACAGGTAAGAAAAGCTCCATATTCGCTCCATAAGATGCACACACTTCCCCCCCCCCCATTTTTTTGGGGAGGAAAAGTGCATCTTATGGAGCGAAAAATACATTAAGTCCTCTCTAGAAGGACGTTTTTCTAACTTTCAGGTTTTGGCTGTTGGGATCCTCGCTGCTGTTACAATGCAAGTAATTAAACAATTCTCTGTTTTCCGTTCCTCCGGAATTATAGTCAATCTCTGGTAACAGCGGTAACTTAATCTTCAAAATGTCTCGTTTGTTATTGTTATTGTTCTTCTTGTTGTTATTTAATGCAGAAGTTCCTACCGGAAGTGACAGAAAATGGTTCTAGGAATCACTGGAAATTCTATAGCTTTACCATAGAGTCTCTGGTAAATCCTAGACCTACCCTTTTTCACTTCTGGTAAAAAACTTCCAGTAAGTACATGAGGCTTCATTTAAAAAAAATAAATAAATTCCTCCATCGCTGTTCCAAGAGATGGCGGGCAGTGGGATCAGGGGGTGGAGTAGAACCGCTAGATTCAAGTCTTAGTAGCACCTTAGAGATCAACAAGGTCTTGAGGGTATAAGCTTTTGAGAGTCAAAGTTCCCTTTATTAGATACGCAAGACCTGGAAAGCATTTAGTGTTGCGATGTGTTGGAATTGCTTCAGCTGTCTTCTTGTGCGTGGGGGGGAGGGGTCATTCTTGTGGCTTTTACACAGCTTCTCACTTGTTTGAGAGCCAGTCTGGTGTAGTGGTTAAGTGCGCGGACTCTAATCTGGGAGAACCGGGTTTGATTCCCCACTCCTCCACTTGCACCTGGCTGGATGACCTTGGGCTCTGGACCAGCTGTTCCCTCAAGGACAGCTTGGGAAAGAGCTCTCTCAGCCCCACCTACCTCACAGGGTGTCTGTTGTGGGGAGGGGAAGGGAAAAGGAGTTTGTAAACCGCTCTGAGACTCTTAAGTGAGTGAAGGGCGGGATATAAATCCAATCTCTTCTTCTTCTTCTTCTTCTTTGATGTTTAGCCAAAGCTGCTTTTCTTTTCTTTTCAAGTAAAACGTTTTTGGGGTTTTGTAAGCCACTTTGGACCCCCAGTTAAGAGAGAGGCAGGTTAATACTTTCAGATATATAAAAATACGATAACCACAAGATTTGCAGGTGTTTATGTGTGTGTGTGTGTGTGTTCGTACCTGCAGGTGTGCATCAGTAGCAGAGAAGTGACACAAGACGAAGAAGAAGAAGACCGGATTTATACCCCACCCTTCGCTTGGAGTCTCAGAGCGGCTTACAATCTCCTTCCCTTCCCCTCCACAGACATCTTGTGAGGTAGGTGGGGCTGAGAGAGCTTTTTTCAGAACTGTCCTTGAGAGAACAGCTCCGACAGAACTATGGCTTGCCCAAGGTCATCCAGCAGCTGCAAGTAGAGGAGTGGGGAATCAAACCCAGTTCTCCCAGATTAGAGTCCGCCCACTTAACCACTGCACCAGACTGAAGCCCTGTGGCAAAAAAGGCACATGCTTCAATTCCAGAAATAATTTAAATCCCCAACTGTAAGCCAAAACCAGCCAAAAAGACACAAGGCGATGTGCAAGCTTTTATGCTCTCCAGAACTCTTCACCGTGCGGGATGTGAAAAACGAAAAAAGAGGAACAAGGAGGATAAAAGTATATATTTTTAGGCCATGGGTTTAAGACCTCTGTGAAATGTCTGGCTGACTTCAGTGGGCACAGAGTGTTCTATGGGAAGAAGAAACCGAAAAATGGAAACAAACTATTTACATTTTAATTTTTTAAGAAACCCAGCTATTGGTCAAGTGTCTTTCTAACACCAGACATGAAACTCAGAAGTGATCAAAATGTGGAATTTGCTGCCAGAGGATGTAGTGATGGCCACAGGCATAGACAGCTTTAAAGGGGATTAGACATATTCATGGAGGAGAGGTTCACCAGTGGCTACTAGACATGGTGACTATAGGGACCCCCTCCCCCCGGGGTTCAGAAGCAGTTTACCTCTAAAGCCCAGAGCTAGGAGGCAGCAGCAGGGGAAGGCCTCGCCCTCTGTGCTCTGTTGTTGGACCTTCAGAAGAACTGGCGGGCCAATGTGTGAGACAGGATGCTGGACTAGATGGACCCCTGGTCGGATCCAGCAGGGTTCTTCTTAAGTTCTTAAGTTTTAGAAATTCTGAGGGAGGGAGGGAGGGAGGGAGGGAGGGAGGAGGAGATTGGATTTATACCCTCCCCTTCACTACCCGAAAGAGTCTCAGAGTGGCTTACAATCTCCTTTACTTTCCCCTCCCCAGAACAGGCATCCTATGAGGTATGTGGGGTTGAGAGAGCTCTTTTGAGAACTACGTGTGAGAGATCAGCTCTGAAATAACTTGTGACTGACCCAAGATCACACCAGCAGCTACATGTGGAGGAGTGGGGAATCAAACCCAGTTCTCCCAGATTAGAGTTTGTGCTCCAAACCACTACATCAAACAGGAAGGAAGGAAGGAAGGAAGGAAGGAAGGAAGGAAGGAAGGAAGGAAGGAAGGAAGGGAAAATCCACTCATCACTAAATTCTGAAGGCTGTCATCCGAATCTCTTCACTAATTGCCAAATATGGCTCAGAACAATCGACATTTGCTTGAGTACTGTGAACTGTATGCATTCCCCACCCCCACCTTTGTTCTCGGTCTGTTAAAGGTCTCTGAGACACAGCATATGGCTTTGCCATCGTGCCGTTTCAACTTTGCCAAATGGAAGGCACGCAAGGAGTGCCAGTGGAAACCAGGCAAAACATTCGGATCCAAATGCGCAGCGGCATAATTGACTCGACAGAGCCAAGCTTTGTCATTTGTCCCGCAAAGGGGTGTATTTACAATAAAACCAAACAGCTTGCAAATTGAAAGCCGTTAGTTTTGTTTTCTCTGGTGGGCATTTAGCCGAGAGAACGATGTCAGGCTACGCGACTCTCCCACCCAACCTGATTGGTAAAGTGTTTTCACATTCACCTTTATAGGTCTCCTAATGTTCATCACATAGCCCCAGTGTTCCAAAGTAAGATTAATTTAAGCAGAATGGATTCCCCTTTAAACGCGTCGAGAGATGTCACGGCGCTTCGGTTTCCATGCTGACTGAATTCGTGCATTCTCTCTGGTTTGAGCAGAGGCCGATGTTGGTTTGCCGTGCTGCGTGTGCGAAACAAACCCAAGCAGCCAGCATGCTGATCCCTGCCACAAACCTTTAGGGTAGGATGTGGAGACGAAACGTCGGACAACCTGACGATCCAGTCGGGATTGTTATGTTGTTGTTGTTTTTTTCCTCCCCTCTGGTTAAATGGCTGAGGCATTTGACGGACAATGTACCCCAGCAATGCTTCACTTATTAAGAGAAGGCTTGTCAAACAAGCTGAGAGCCCCGCATAAAAGTGACCTCTAGAGTCACCTCCCATTAAAATGAAGATTTGAGATTCCTTCTGTGTATGCCAGTGTCAACATTAAAGAATCGGCATGTCTTTCCATCTCTGCTGACGTGCCACTAGACCACTTAACGGAAAATTGAGAGAGTATATTACAGGGTTAGAGAGCAAAGTTCAGGGGTCACTATCGTTCTCATTAAGAGATGTTTCTATGCGCTGCCCATAGGTGGAGAAATCAATACATTCCGTCTGAAAATGATCAGGGTTAGTAAAGAGTGCTTTAATTGGGCTGATACCATTTATGGAGAGTGCGTGTTTATGAGGGTCTGTGACAGTAGCCGGCAAGACAGGTTGATGACTTCCATGTTCCTTTGTGCGATGCGATACGACAAGGGAGGTGATGGGGAACTCTGACATTCTGGGTGTCCCTCGGGTGAAAGGCGAGAGAAGCCTTTGCGTTTGGTCAAGAGCTGGACTCTCAAATTGGGATACGTAGTCCACCGGCCTCTTGAAACTAGACAGGGCCGTACACCACGTGGCTGCTGATTCTTACTGCTTAAAACTAGTTGAACTATCACATACCCTATACCCAGCCATTCACTAACAATAACAGGAGTTTAGTAAATATTTATTTATTTATTTTTGTATTTATACCCCACCCTCCCCGCGAACGGGCTCAGAGCGGCTAACAGAGGCTAAAAGCCATACATATCATTACAATTTAAAACAGGTAAAAACAATACAATAATAAAACTCCGTTGATCAACAACATAATTACTTTCATAACTATAATCCCAATTAAAATGCTTCTAATCTCATCAAGATGGCATCCTGTCTAATAGGGGAACTTCCAACCAGCACTATCGGACTGGTCTGCATTCGGGCCAGTTTCCGTTGTAGATGTTCTTACAATGTTAGTGTTAGTGGCGGCTCCTAACCAAAGGCCTGGCGGAAGAGCTCCGTCTTGCAGGCCCTGCAGAACTGCAGTAGGTCCCGCAGGGCCCTGATTTGTCCTTTGTCTTGAGCTTGGGGGTGTACTGTGAGGGGCTCTCTGGTGGATGATAAGAGTATTCTGCCTGGAAACCAAAGTGTTGAGTCCAAGTGAGAAAGGTGGACTATAAATGATGTACATCCATATGTACCTACATGTTCCATCAAGGTCCCACAACTGATTTATGGTGGTGACCCTGGGGCCATGAAGTTTCCAGAGCAAGAGATGAGCACATTTGTCATGGCCTGCCTCTGTATAACAACCCCTGTCCTTCTTGGTGGTCTCCCATCCAAATACTAACCATGGCAGACCCCGCTTAGCTTCCAATCTCTGACGAGACCAGGTTAATGAGGGCTATCCAGACTGCTAGTTGTCATATTAGAAAGGGGGGGGATTTCCTCATCCATTCTACAAAGTGAACATGTTAGAACTCAGGTACTTTTTAACGGAGATCACGCTGACACCGCTCTTTGCAGCGCTGATCCCATAATAGCAAAAATAAACCTGTCACAGTTCTATTTGGGACCTGTTGTGAAACCTTTAATTCTCACTGTAATTAACAAGTGAAAGAGCTTGGAGGGAATTAAGTTTTTAGGGGGTTTGTGACTCGGTTTGCTAATAGTGTACGGGTAAGATGGGGTCTCTTTGGAATGTGTGCCTTTTTTAAAAAAAAGAAACGCACAAAAATACTAATCCAGGGGTCTGGTTTTGACGGACAAATTATGCGCCTTTTTTTTGTTTCATCGGTAATCCATAATAACGCCACCAACTAGACCCGCCTGTCGTCTTACGGACAGCTTAAAAAGAACCTCTCGGGAGATTATGGACCAGTAGCCCTAAGGGACCTTTGGAATAAGCGATACCTTATTTGTGCAAAAGATTTCCCCCCCACCCTCTCTCCGATAACTAGAAATTAAGCTTGCCTGGAAGAAATGTAAATAATGTTTCACATTTGCATATTGAATTACCATTAAATATTATGTGCACACATAATCACATCAAACATTTCAGAGCTTCGGATCTGGGATAATGCCCAGGCATCTATATAACACCTTTCATCTCCAAAGAGTGATACCAACATTATTTACGTATTCATGTAACACCTCGTCTGGTCTAACACCTCCGTTTTCATAGGAGGGAAACCTGAAGTCAGGAAGAATAGTTAGGGGGGGTTCCTAGAAGGCCAGCAATAAGATCACCAGCTTCCAGGTGGAGGGCTGGAGATACCAAAGGATTACTCCTGATCTCCTGATGACAGAGATCGGATCCCCTGGAGAAAATGGCTTCATGGGATGGACTTGGTGGCATTAAGCCCCGGTAAGGACCTTCCTTTCACCAAACCCCAGCCTTCCTAAGCTCCAACCCCAACCTCTCCAGGAATTTCCCAACCTAGGGTTGTTAGCCCTTGCAGCAGGATAGTATTTGTAGGATCCTGAAAGAGTACCCCAAAAACCAGGGTATTCAAATGTCCCATGTTTAGGGAAGAAGAAGAAGAAGAAGAAGAAGAAGAAGAAGAAGAAGAAGAAGAGATTGGATTTATACCCCGCCCTTCACTACCCAAGGGAGTCTCAGAGTGGTTTACAAACTCCTTTCCCTTCCCCCTCCCCACAACAGTTTGTGGTGGTTCGAGAAGAAGAAGAGTTGGATTCATACCCCGCCCTTCACTGGGAGTCTCAGACCGGCTTACAATCTCCTTCCTTTCCTCTCCCCACAACAGACACCCTGTGAGGTCGGTGGGGCTGAGAGAGCTCTGAGACAACTGAATAACCAACAATCTGCAGTTGGGTGTCTGTTGTGGGGAGGGGAAGGGAAAAGGAGTTTGTAAGCCGCTCTGAGACTCCAAGTGAGTGAAGGGCGGGGTATAAATCCAATCTCTTCTCTTCTTCTTCTTCTTCAATGTGTAGTGGTGATTACAGTATCAGACTAGGATCTAGGAGACTCAAGTTCAAATCTCTGCTCTGCTATCCAAGGTGACCTTGAACATTGTTTTATGAGTATCTATAAATTGTCTGGGAGATAATTTCGGAAAACTACAATGTCCAGTTTTTGGGTGGAGAACAGGTGTGAAAATTTAACACAACCAAATAGGAAGTTGACAAAGCTCACTGGTTAGAGGACATGCATGTTCTGAGTGAATAGCAGGGGTCCTCAGCCTTTTCAAGCCTGCAGATTGTTGGTTATTCCCGGTAGGAATATATTCGAGCAGGGTAAAACAGTTAAGCATCAGCTGAGTACAAGACTGAGAGTCTGAGTCCATGTGTATTTAAAAGGTAAAAATTTACTATACACCTAACCTGGGAAAGGTAAACAGGATACAAAACAACAACAGAGCTAGATTCCGACATCTTTACAGCTAGAGATCTAAACAGCTAGAGAGCTGCAACTTGAATCATGGCGTCTCCTCTCTGAACAAGAACAAAGGCAGAGAGAAGAAACTATAAAATGCAAATAGCTAGTATATGGTTTCCAATCAGGGAGTTAGGGCCCTAACAACGTTTCCCGGGCAAACTGTTGTGTATACAGATTGGTTACAAACAAACATGTGACTTCCTATGGCTAATACAAACAGCAGCAACCCAGCAGATACACTGAAGTGTTCTAACTTGCTACACCCAATACAGATACCTTTGGAATTCCAGCAGAGGGTGAGGGGCACAGCGACAAAATGGCTGCCACAAGAGGCGGTGTCAACCACAAAATGTCAGGGAATGAGGTTATGTGTAACTCTAACAGTAACTCTTCAGCATTCCAGGTGCAGCTTCTGTTTAATAGGATGCCTTTTTAAATAAACAGTAACTCAGTGAAGATCTTTGTGTTGTGGTGGCAGCTGCTGCAACAGTTGCAGAAGCAACTTTTTAAATATATATCCATATATCTATATATCTAATAGCCAAGTGGCCCACCCCTGTGCGGATACCTAAATCCGCACCGGGGGGGGCACTTGGAGGGCAGAGGGGGGGTTCTGCAGGTGGGGGGGGTGACCCCCCCGCCTGAAGAAAAATCCCAAAACTTTAAAAAACTTTTCGGGGGATATTTAAATCCCCCGAAAAGTAAAAGAGCTTCCCCTGCGCATGCACAGGGAACGCTCTACGAACTGCCGTGGCCGGGGGGGAGGGGGCAAGCGGCGGGCCCGGCAAGGCCCACCGGGACTCTTTGGGGGGTGGGGTGGGGGAAGTGGGCGAGCTCCTTCTCTCCCCCCCCCGCGAGTAACGCGGGTCCCCAACTTGTATATATATCTCCACAGCAAATCAGCAGCCCTGATAGGCAAAAGCCAAATCTGACCCTGCCAACTTTCTGGGAAAAAATAAATAAATTGGTGGATGACAGGAAAGGTGGCACACT
Organism: Lepidodactylus listeri; assembly: GCA_029233225.1. Taxonomy (NCBI): domain Eukaryota; kingdom Metazoa; phylum Chordata; class Lepidosauria; order Squamata; family Gekkonidae; genus Lepidodactylus; species Lepidodactylus listeri. The sequence goes on from JARCFY010000021.1 coordinate 11,033,876, forward strand.
AGAGTGCCACATAGGAAAACCTGGTGTATAGAATTCCATGACTCAGTTCCCAGCAGCAGTCAGGGGAAGCGGGACTAGGGATGGGCATGAACCAGCTCATGAACTTCAGTTCATAATGAATTTTGGCTGGTTCATGGTTTGCAAACTGAAGTTCATGACAGGTCAATCAGCACAAACTTTCAACAAACATTCAAGCAGTTCGTGGAAGTTCATGCCGGTTTGTGACAGACTGTCTCTGCTTAAACAACTGAGGGGGGGGGGATTCTCCAGCACTGGAAACACTATTGTCAGTTTCAAACTAATCATGTCAGTTTCATGAGCCCCCCCCCCTTTTGTTGGCATTCTTTTGTATTCACCTCCTTTTTTTTAACGCAGCTTGCAAAATCCCCCCCCCCAAGCTTGGATTTGAAACTCTGTACTTTGATATTAGTCATTTTAAGCTTGCAAAGCCGGTGGCACTAGGTTCTGCTGGACACTAGAACATCACACTTGGTTCTACTGAGCTTCCAAACTACCACCTCCACTTGGATTGTGATACTGTGCTTGACCAGTCTTTTTGAACTGGCATTGCCAAATTGGTCCTGGGTTCTGCTGGGCACTCTGTACATTGCACTGGTGCTGCTGGGCTTGCACAAATACCCCCATTCAGTATCTACTGCAGAAATTCTCTAGTTTGATCTTAGTCCTGTTGGGTTTACACTGCCACAGTGGCACTGGTTCTGCTGGGCATGTTGCACTGGTTCTGCTGAGCTTGCAAAAATGCTCCACACCTTCAGTTTCTACTGCAAAGATTCTTGGGGCTTTTATTCTGTTCTGCTGAGATTTGCCGTGTTTGTCTGAAGCAGTAAAACAAAGTTTGAGTCCAGCGGCACTTTTAAGACCAGCAAAGTTGTATTCAAGGCATGAGCTTTCGTGTGCACACACACACCCTCGGATACATTGAAATAATACACTGCCATGAGGAGATGTGTGTGCACGCGAAAGCTCCTACCTTGAATAAAACTTTGTTGGTCTTTAAAATTGCCACTGAACTCAAACTTTGTCCTGCTGTGTTAGACAAACACGGCTGCTGACCTGGATCTAACTTCATAGAAGGCAACGCATTAAGCCACATGGAATGGAACTCCATCAGCCTTGCAAAAGAAACTTGCACAGGTACCTGAGGAAGTCTGCAGGCACACAAAAGCTCATACCTTGAATGAAACTTTGTCAGTCTTAAAAATGCCACTGGTGGTTCACGACCCTGGCTTTCTGCTCCTCACTGCTCTTTGCGGGGAGCAGAAAGCAGTGGTTTCCCCACAAAAAAGTAGGGGGGGCAAAAGCAGGGGTTTAAATGGCTCAGAGCTATTTAAACCCCTGATTTCTGCTCTTCAGTTTGATGTAGGGGTTAAGAGTGGAAGACTCTAATCTGGAGAACCGGGTTTGATCCCCCACTCCTCTACGTGCAGCCAGCTGGATGACCTTGGGTCAGTCACAGTTCTCTCAGAGCTGCTCTCTCAAGTGCAGTTCTCTCAAAGCTCTCTCAGCCCCACCTACCTCACAGGGTATCTGTGGTGGGGAGAGGAAAGGAAGGAGATTGTAAGCCGGTCTGAGACTCCCAGTGAAGGGCGGGGTATGAATCCAACTCTTCTTCTTCTTCTTCTTCTCAAACCACCACAAACTGCCTTAACATTTCCGGAAGCACGTGATGACTTTTCAGTTCAGGAACCACAAACGGATCAAAATTCATCGTGACATTATGTTCACGATCCAGTTCATGCCCATTCCTAGTAAAAATGTGACCCTAGAAGAACAAATCCGAGTGCCAGGAATGCATTTCATGTGGGACTCCTCTCTGCTCATCCTGTCTGCATCATTCACATGAACGCTGCATGCTGGCGAGCTATTGAAATGTACAAGTCTTGTTTCCAGCAAGCTGACAGGTGGACTCTAGAGACAATACAAAACCCCTGCCTGGTTGGTCTAATTTTAGGCCTGCCAGAACTGACAGGATCTCTTTGAAAGAAATCTATACTCTTTTCTCACTGAGCTAAACAGCAGTGGGTTTTTTTTTCTCCTTTCCTGTTCTTTAGCCTGCAACCATAACAACACAAGAATTTCCTATGCTGGATTGGACCAAACAGCCTTCTACTCCCATATTCTGTTTTTCAACATCCGCAAGCCAAATGCCTCTTCGAAGTTTGCAAGCAAATAGAGGTGGGGTTTCCCATTTCTTTTCCCTGCTGGTTTCTCACCAGTGCCACACCCCCAAAATTCCGACGTTCAAAGTTGCTTATCCCTTCTGCAAATCAAACTGGTGACTCTGTATTTCCTCTATTCAAATTGGTCTTGCACAGTGTTTGCATTTTGCGACACTACTTGCTCATCAATAAATCAGCTTTATTCATTATACACACATAACTTTAAGGCAGTTTGTGGTGGAAGAAGAAGAAGAGGAGGAGGAGGAGATTGGATTTATACCCTGCCCTTCACTCAGAGTCTCAGAATGGCTTACAATTTCTTTTCCCTTCCTCTCCTCACAACAGACACCCTGTGAGGTAGGTGGGGCTGAGAGAGGTCTGAGAGAACTGCTCTTGAGAAAACAACTCTGAGAGAGCTGTGACTGACCCAAGGTCACCCAGCTGGCTGCATGTGGAGGAGTGGGGAATCAAACCCAGTTCTCCTGATTAGAGTCTGCCACTTTTAACCACTACATCAAAATGGAGAGCCAAACCCTATGACAAAGAATATATAAATACACATACAGAGCCAGTGTGTTGTAGTTTGAACGCCCGTATCCGCCAGCTCAAGGAGCAGTGTCCGTGGGTTCAGAGGAAGTTTTTGAGATGCAATTTTGTCAATTTTCCCAATAACTTGTTTCCAGAAGGATTGTATTTCTGGACATTCCCACCAAGAATGTTAGAAGTCGCTAACTTTGCCACATCCTTTCCAGCGGAGAGGACTATAAGTCGAGTGCATATGTTGCAGATGTGCAGGGGAGAGGTACCACTTCGTATGTAAGAACCAAGAGCTAGCATCGAAGATCAGCTTGGCTGAGCACCTGCCAGAGCCCAAATCCTGACAGAAGACCCACTCATCAATGTGCATTATGCATTCTCCACTAGGAGCAAAGGTGCGGAGAACTTGAACCAGATCTGGGAGACACAGATTCAAATCCCTGCTCTGCCACAGAAACTCAGAGTAAGACCTTGGGGAGGGGACATGGCTCACTGGCAAAGAATCTGCTTGGCATATAGAAGATTCCAGGTTCAATCCCAAACATCTCCAGTTAAAGGATCTGGCAGCAGTTGATATAAAAGACCTCCACCCGAGACCCCAGAGAGCTGCTGCCAGTCTGAGTAGACAATACTGACTTTGATGGACCAACTGTCTGATCCAGCATAAGGCAGCTTCATGTCTTAAGAACATAAGAACATAAGAGAAGCCTTGTTTGATCAGGCCAGTGGCCCATCCAGTCCAACACTCTGTGTCACACAGTGGCCAAAAATACCAGGTGCCCTCAGGAGGTCCACCAGTGGGGGCATGTGTTCATGTGTGTTTATGTGTCACACCCCCACACACCCCATACACATCTTTCAGCTTAAACCCTTCACTCAGAGCTGGGTGGTGGTTATGGAGATAAAATGGAAGGAGGGGAGAAGGATGTTGTAAGCCTCCTTGGGCCCTCCTGGGGAAGAAGATATCTAACATAAATGAAATCAAGTTCCAGTTGGCTTATGGTGACCCCAGCAAGGGGCTTTCCTTTACCATGCTGCCTTCCCTTTCTGAGGTATGCTAGACTGACAAGAAAAGTTCTCCGCACCTTTGCTCCTAGTGGAGAATGCATAATGCACATTGATGAGTGGGTCTTCTGTCAGGATTTGGGCTCTGGCAGGTGCTCAGCCAAGCTGATCTTCGATGCTAGCTCTTGGTTCTTACATACGAAGTGGTACCTCTCCCCTGCACATCTGCAACATATGCACTCGACTTATAGTCCTCTCCGCTGGAAAGGATGTGGCAAATTTAGCGACTTCTAACATTCTTGGTGGGAATGTCCAGAAATACAATCCTTCTGGAAACAAGTTATTGGGAAAACTGACAAAATTGCATCTCAAAAACTTCCTCTGAACCCACGGACACTGCTCCTTGAGCTGGCGGATACGGGCGTTCAAACCACAGAGATCTCGAAGCTTACTTCTACCCAGGGGTCATTTCATAGAAAAAGAGGTGCAGGAGCTCATTAGCATAACTCATTAGCATAACTCATTTGCATATGCCACACCCCCTAACATGCCGGAAGTGTGTCAGAAGGCAACACCCACTCCTCAGGCTCCACTCCACAGGTGAGTGAAACTGACCTGCTCTTCCTCCGTTCCCTTCCCCATCCAATACTTTGTGCAATAAAAATAAGCACAAAGAACACACCCTCATTCTCTTCCTGCTCCCTTGAAACCACTAGGTTTCAAGTAGACTTGAGATACCCAGGACACGTACACCACCCATCCCTTCCCCTTCCCCTCCCCACAACAAGACACCCTGTGAGGTAGGTGGGGCTGAGAGAGGTCTTTTGAGAACTGCTCATGAGAGAACAGCTCTGAGAGAACTTGTGACTGGCCCAAGGTCACACCAGCAGCGGCATGTGGAGGAGTGGGGAATCAAACCCGGTTCTCCCAGATTAGAGTCCAACTCCTGACCACTACACCAAACTGATGGGGTGGAAGCTGCTGAAGGGTTGGTGACATTTCTCCAGTACTTATGTGCCATGTGCCCAGATAAAAAATGGTATACTTAGAAAATTTATATGCCACCTTGAGCAAGTCTCTGGAAAAGCAGCACACAGTCATAAAAGGAACAATGATAAAATTATCAATATTAAAACAAAACATTAAAATCAATAAAGACCCTAGCAGGGCTTTCCCCGGGGCGCTGCTCTGCACTGCTCAGGGAAGCCGAGGAGGGGGCGGGGCTTGGTCATGTGCCCGCCCCCTGGGCTCCTCACTCCCGGAGCTGCGCTCCTGTGCGCTCCCGCTCCAACGGACCCCTGCTTCTACCCTGCTGGCAACGGCAAGGCTGACAATCACGGATAAGCGGAAGTCATCTAGCCCTCCAGGTATAACAACACGGAGAAATAAATGCTGGGACCATTATGTGATGGACAGGATCGCTGCGACTTCTGAAGAACGACTAGGCAGAGCGTCAAAATCACATTCGGAATTTGTTCAAACTCGGTTCCCCTTCATTCCATACGTGGCAGAAAACAGTATTATTCCCTCCAACCCACTTTATGTTAAATGGCTTCACTTTTAAAATTTCCAGCCATACAATCACAATTGGTACACTCACTACATGTATACTAGAATTACACGCTGAACACTGGTAAAACGATCTACATTATTATATGTCTTTAAGATTTGTTCTGGCGTTTCTTAACTTGATGTTGTATTGCAAGATGCTGGATGTTTTTGATAGACTGTTTATAATGTTTTCTGACTTTTATCAATAAATATACTTTTTTAAAAAGAAGTTCCTCAAGAATTCCTGAATGGTCAGCAGTGATGACCAAGCTTCCTTGAATGGGAGAGGGCCATCAATTCCTGAACTCCCTGTTCAATGCCCTCCTCTTCAGAGTCTTTCTTTGTAATCTCCCTCCTAAGTACTAACCCTACTTAGTTTCTGAGATCTGACAAGACCAGGCTATATCATGCCTACTTCCTTCCCAAAGTATCTCAGGAGATAGATAAATATTAAAATAAATGAAATATGGAACATATGTTCATCTCTGCTAAGGAGGGCGTGCTCCTTTATCACTGAAGTGAAGGTTTCCCTTGCTCGAAAGCCAATTGAATCTGACTCTAAGGGGCGGTGCTCCTCTCCATTTCCAAGCCGAAGAGCCAGCACTGTCCAAAGACTTTTTCCATGGCCATGTGGCCAGCATGACTAAACACGGAGGCGCACGGAACTCTGTTACCTTCCCACTGAAGTGGTTCTGAAACTGGAGGTTCCACTCATGTGTCACAGCTAATGGCCGCTGATCGACCTCTGCTTTGCACATCTGCTTAATTCTTTTCTTCTGAAGCTAATGGCTATCACCAGCAACTTGTGGCAGTAATTAAATAGACACAGTGGGACCGACTGCTTCTTTTTGGCAGTTTAGAAATGATTGCCAGTCAGCTTCACTGGGTGACCCCTGAATCATTATTTTTGCTCATGCTCCACTGAAAAGCAAAATTGGGAAGTTTTTTTAAAAAAGCATACAAGTAGTAATTCTAGAAATGGTTTGGCACCTGGTGGAAAAATAAACTGCATATGTATTTTCATTCTAATAGCATTCTGGATATACAGCTAAGGGCTATTAGTTGTACTGTTATATCTTAGCTGGTCTATCAGTCTGACTGTCTGTCTGATTAGACGTATAGATATCTGATTAGAAACAGATATAGAAATCCATTCAATTTATAAATATATTTAATTTAAGATGGGTAGCTGTGTTAGTCTGTCTGTAGCAGTAGAAAAGAGCTAGAGTCCAAGAGCCCCTTAAAGGGTGATTCCCCACTAGACCTGAGATCCTGGTTCAACCCTGTTCCCGGACTTACATTCTACACTGCACTTGAGTTCACCCCTGTAATTATCTTGGGGTATTTTTTGTTTCCACATTACATTGGGGTCACCCACACTTGGCCTGGGATAAACGGATGCTGTTATAGCTAGGAATAAATGCAAGGTATTGTGCCGCGAGTTGAACTCTGACAAAACCAGGGATGAGCGCCACGTGTGGAAGGGACCAAACACTAACCAAATTTGTGGCAGGGTTAGAAGCTTTTGTGAGTCGCTGCTCACTTCTTCATTTTGTTAGTCTTTAAGGTGCTACTGGACTCTTACTCTTTCCTACATGTATCTGTTCGTTGATTTTTTTAGCCTGTCGTTCCTCAAAGGAGCTCGGAGCAGCATACAAGTTTCCACTGTCCTCCATTTCACCTTCACAATGCCCCCGTGAGGTAAGTTAAAATGGGAGAAACCAGACCATGCACTGATTTAGCCAGCTTCATTGCTGAATGTGGATTTGAGCTCAGGGTTCCCTGGTCTTTGGCAAAACTCTCTTGCATAGCATCCTGGAAGCAGTACTTTAGCAAGAGGAGGCACCAAAGTGAAAATTACATCTTCGTTTTCATATCAGTTTTTATATCCCGCTTTTTCTCCCCAATGGGGAACCCAACTGCCTGACATTGTTTCCCTCTCCTCCATTTCATGCTCCCTAGAACCCTGTGAGGAAGGCGAGATGGAGAGTGGCTAGCCCAGGGCCACACAGCAAGCTTCCGTGGCAGAGTGGGGATTCAAACCTCCTAAATCCTAGTTCAACACTCCTAAATCCTAGTTCCTAAATCCTAGTTCCTAAATCCTAGTTCAACACTCCAACCACTACACCGAATGGAACCTCCATCATGCCCCGGGCGTCACCTTTCCAAAAGTTTCATGGCTGTGGTAAGAATGCTAGACCCGAAGGACTATGGAGGAATTCACATACCATTGGATACTGCACTGTCATCATTGTTCATCGCCTGGATTAACAGTGACCTCCTAAATGTCCAGGGGTCATTTCGTAAAAAAAGAGGTGCAGGAGCACATTAGCATAACTCATTTGCATAACTCATTTGCATATGCCACACCCCCTAACATACCGGAAGTGTGTCAGAAGGCAACACCCACCCCTCAGGCTCCACGCCACAGGTGAGTGAAACTGACCTGCTCTTCCTCCATTCCCTTCCCCATCCAATACTTTGTGCAATAAAAATAAGCACAAAGAACACACCCTCATTCTCTTCCTGCTCCCTTGAAACCACCAGGTTTCAAGTAGACTTGAGATACCCAGGACATGTGTACCACCCATCCCTTCCCCTTCCCCTCCCCACAACAAGACACCCTGTGAGGTAGGTGGGGCTGAGAGAGGTCTTTTGAGAACTGCTCATGAGAGAACAGCTCTGAGAGAACTTGTGACTGGCCCAAGGTCACACCAGCAGCTGCATGTGGAGGAGTGGGGAATCAAACCCGGTTCTCCCAGATTAGAGTCCAACTCCTGACCACTACAGCAAACTGATGGGGTGGAAGCTGCTGAAGGGTTGGTGAAATTTCTCCAGTACTTATGTGCCATGTGCCCAGATTAAAAAAGGTATACTTAGAAAATTTATATGCCACCTTGAGCAAGTCTCTGGAAAAGCAGCACACAGTCATTAAAGGAACAATGATAAAATTATCAATATTAAAACAAACATTAAAAACAATAAAGACCTTAGCAGGGCTTTCCCGGGGGCGCTGCGCCTCTGCACTGCTCAGGGAAGCCGAGGAGGGGGTGGGGCTTGGTCATGTGCCCGCCCCCTGGGCTCCTCACTCCCAGAGCTGCGCTCCTGTGTGCTCCCGCTCCAATGGACCTCTGCTTATGTCCACCCTGAACTGGTATAGTCTCATTTTCAATCTAGTTCTGTTCCATGTTCTTTGCCTTGCTGGTTGCTAGCCATGCAAATAGTTCTGAGAAGAGGGGAGGTAACAGCACTGATGTCATAAGTAGAGGTGTGCAAAAAAAAAAAAACCCGGCCCAATTCGGATCGGGCTGAACCAGGCCGAATCTGATTTGGCCACCAAATAACCCCCGAATGTCAATCTCGGCAATGCAAGCCGAATGTCAGTTTTAGCCCCATTAAACCCTATGGGCCATTGAAGTCAATGGCAAAAACTCATAGGGTATATGAGGGGCCAGGGGGAAGGGGGTTTGAGGGAGAGACGCCAAACTCTCAGGGTAGCTGCTGGATATATATACCCAAATACCTACCAAGTTTCAAGAAGACTGGACCACGGGGTCCAATTCTACAGGTCCCCAAACAGGTTGCCCCTAATCCCTCCATTGTTCTCTATGGTGGGGGGAAAAATCTGATTTGGCCCACGGCTGCCCGAAAGGCACATCCCTAGTCCCAAGGGCTTCCCTGAAGGAGAGGGAAAGAATGAGATTCTTTTAGGCAGGTCCATCTTTATTCCCCTTCCCTCTGTTATTCATCCCACTGTTGACATTTGAATTGTAATGTCCTTGGGGCGAACGAGAGTGGGTTTTTCCGTTTGGCTGGGTGTTGTTTATCTGCCTACATTGCTCTGTAGAATGCCATGGCTCCCGATAAACAATGTATTCAAATATCTGCTTCTCAAACGCCATGCTACCGTTTAAGTATACATTAGAACGGCTTAAACGTGGAAAAGACCAAAAAAAAAAAGGCATCATTTGTGAGAGAATTGTGTGTGTCAGTCTGTAAAGTCTGAGCAGGAGAGGATGAAGTGGCAGATATATGTGAGGCCCCCAGAATATGGATTGGAACAGACCATGGACCATATCTCTTAAATCCAGCGACGGATCTGTATTTTTGAAGAACTGTTGACAATTTTCAATCAATTCCTCCAGCCGGTGTTGTCATGATTTCCCACTACCCTCTGATGGATTTTCCCAGTGCTCATTCTTTCATGTGCGTTTTCTCCTCTGTCTACTACATCTGCAACTATTCCCCATAGCCTTTTATTGCTACTTCTATGCTCTTTCATTCTGCTAAAAGACTAACAGATACCAGTCTTTTGTCAGCAGGCTTCCTTCTTCCTTGATGCTCTGTCTCTCACACACACATACCGAAAATGTCTGCCCCTACCCTAAAAACCTGCCTTTGTTTGTGGTGCGGTTGGTGCAGCTGATATAGCAAAACGCACATGAGACATGCGTCCTGCAAAACAATGAGCAGCGTGGAGGGGGGGGGGGATCTGGAAAATGTACAGATCACTTCCCCGGGGAGAGGAGATGGTCAGAGAACCCTGAATCGAGATCCTCTGAAAACAGAAAGAGATCCGATTCAGAGAGCTAGTTTGGTATAGTGGTTAAGAGTAGCAGGAGCAGGACTCTAATCTGAAGAACTGGGTTTGGTTCCACGCTTCTCCACATGAAGCCAGCTGGGTGACCTTGGGTCAGCCACAGCTTTCTCAGAGCTCTCTTCGCCCCACCTACCTCGCAGGGTGTCTGTTGTGGGGAGAGAAATCACCTTGATTGTAAGCTGCTCTGAGACTCCTTCGGGCCGTGAAGGGTGAGGTACAAAACTTCTTCTTCTTCCTCTCTTCCTCCTCCTCCTCCTCCTCTTCTCACTATCATCCGGAAGGCAATGATTTTATCCCAGTCAACGTCTATGGTTGGGGTTGCCAGGCCTCCCACTATGGGAAAAATAAAAATAAAAGTGGTGCTGGTGTCTGTGCTGGTACATCTCTTCTGGGTACAACCTGGAAGTAACAATGGGTAGCTCTAGGAATCACTAAAAACTCTTTGGTTTGTCATAGAGTTTCCCAAAATTCCTAGAACTACCCATTGTCATTTCCAGGTTGTACCCAGAAATGTCACGGTGCTGTTGGTGATATCAACAACATCACATGTGCCCCCATTCTCTGCCCCTCAACCTTCCTGCCAGTTGCCAGGCTAGGGTCCTGGTTAAAGCTGGAAAAGCCAGACTGGTGCCCTCAGTGGCTATACAGGTATCTAGCTCTGGAAGGTGAATTCTCTCGTTCAGGGTCCTCGTGGTCATTGCTTCAAGTTGAGAACTGGACGTGGAGAAACAGGACCTGGAGAGCAGAAGGTCCTGCTATACTACCCAAAAAAAAGGGCAGAAGACCAGGCTCTTCTTATTTATTACCAGGCCTGCCCAAATCAACAGGCACTGTATTGCTTCCCAGTCTTATAGAACAATGTTGCACAGCCCTTTCCCCAAAAGTGGCTCACTCGCCAACTCTGATTTGGGAAATTCCTGGAGATCTGAGGCCCAGCCTGAAGAGGAATTCAGGAAAGGGAGGGAACTGATCAGCAGTGTGGCACCAGAGTCCACTCTTCACAGCTGCCGTTTTGGTGTAACGGTTAGGAGCGCGGACTCTAATCTGGGAGAACTGGGTTTGATTCCCCACTCCCCCACATGCAGCTGCTGGTGTGAGGCGCAGCGCCCCGGTGCAGAGGCGCAGCGCCCCGGGGAAAGCCCTGCTAGGGTCTTTATTGTTTTTAATGTTTTGTTTTAATATTGATAATTTTATCATTGTTCCTTTTATGACTGTGTGCTGCTTTCCCAGAGACTTGCTCAAAGTGGCATATAAATTTTCTAAGTATACCATTTTTTATCTGGGCACATGGCACATAAGTACTGGAGAAATTTCACCAACCCTTCAGCAGCTTCCACCCCATCAGTTTGGTGTAATGGTCAGGAGTTGGACTCTAATCTGGGAGAACCGGGTTTGATTCCCCACTCCCCCACATGCAGCTGCTGGTGTGACCCTGGGTCAGATACAAGTTCTCTCAGAGCTGTTCTCTCAGGAGCAGTTCTCTCAGAGCTCTCGCAGGGTGTCTGTTGTGGGGAGGGGAAAGGAAAGGAGATTGTAAGCCGCTCTGAGACTCCTTCAGGTAGTGAAGGGTGAGGTATAAATCCAGTCTCATCTTCTTCTTTTCTTCTTCTCCAGGGGGACTGATTCCTGGAGTCTGGAGATCAGTTGTTCTTCCAGGAGAACTACAGGCCCCACCTGGAGGTTGGGAACCTGAGGTTGGGGTGGTGAGATTCCTTGCTGAAGCTACAGAACCCCTGAGAGACTCTTCCTCTCGGTCCTCCAGTGATGCATCCTGAAAACACACATGTTCTCAGAAAAGAAATCTGACTCTCCTTTGACAGAACTTTAACAAATTTAAGAATCATTAAAAGGCAGCTTCCCACCACCCAGAATCTGGCTGGCCATTGCCAAGAGTCCAGTCTTAACTTTTAGCAGCTCTGCGTGCAACTCCAGACACAAGAGGAGCAAACTCACCCATCCATTTCTATAGCATCGCCAAAACAACCTGTTGCCAGCTAATCATACAGCTTCCCAGAGCAGTTTTGGATACAGTAGAAGGAGCTGCAGTTGGTAGAGGAAATCTAGGGCAGACATGTCAACCATATGGCCCAGAGGTGGTGGAACTAGCCCATCCAGGGCTTTTATCTGGCCCATGATCAACTGCAGGGAACCTAGTCCAACTGTGGACAGGAAGGGCCTATTTTAAGATATTATACCACCTGCTGAGGTCCCTGCCTTCCCCAAGTACATGCCCTCCCCAGTCATTCCCCAGAATTGGCAACCACAAGAGGCAAGGAGGGCTGATTTGGCCTCGAGCTCTGCTGAGGAGGAATATGGGTAAAATATCTTCGTTATCTGGCATTACATTTTATTGGCACACATGGCCCGGCCCGACAAAGTGACATTTGTGTCAGATCCGGGCCTCATAACAAGTGAGTTTGACACCTCTGATAGAGGGCTCTGGAGAACAAGCAGGTATGAACATGGTTCTCTCCAGTTCAAGACACTGTAGGATTTCCTTGGAACTTCCTTGGACAAAAATCATGGCAGGATGCAAAGTTTACATCACATAGCACAAACCCATAACATTGATCTCATTCTCCTTTTCTTCTTTCTTTGAACTGGATCTCAGCTTTGCTCGGTGTGGAAAGGAGGAGGAGGAACAGAAGAAGAGGAGGAGGAGGAGATTGGATTTATACCCCACCCTTCACTACCTGAAGGAGTCTCAGAGCGGCTTACAATCTCCTTTCCCTTCCCCTCCCCGCAACAGACACCCTGTGAGGTAGGTGGGGCTGAGAGAGCTCTCTCAAGAACTGTCCTTGAGAGAACAGCTCTGAAAGAACTTTTGCCTGACCTAGGGTTACACCAGCAGCCACATGTGAGGGAGTGGGGAATCAAACCCAGTTCTCCCAGATTAGAGTCTGTGCTCCTAACCACTACATCAAAGTGGCTCTCAAAAATAAAGGAAAAAAACTGGGTGGGGGTATAGGAAAAGTGCACAGACCCTTCATTCCTCGCCATGTGCCCAAATGCATACCAAGATGGGGGCAGGGGGGAGAAACTGGGCTACACTGATGATAAGTATTGGAGTCGGGAGTCCATGGAATAGTGAAACAGCTAGATCTTTATTGCTGGTCCGGATGAAGCATACAACCCAGGGCTCCAAGCCCTCCTTTTATGCTGGTCAGGGACAATCCCCTGACCTCACCCAACTGGCCTGATAGGCTATTAGAAGTCTATTTACATTTCATAGGTTCCCTGGGAGAAACCTAGGTACAGGATTGGTGGCCGGTTTGAATCCACCTGGCCTTTGTTCTACCTGGCTGAAGCTCAGGTAGTTTCTTGGCCATGTGCTCTGGCCATGCTCTGGCCATGTGCTCTGGCCATGCGGTCGCAATGAAGAGAGCACATGGCGACCGCATGGTCAATACATAACACCCCTCCCCCCATAGTCCAGAACCCCTCTGCACACATAGTCTTTGAGATAGTCCGGGCGTCTGCGCTCACGTCCAGAGCGCCGGGGGGTTGTAAGGCGGGGCGTGTTGCTAGTGTCGGCAGGTTGTGGTGTGGGTAGTTGTTCTGCTGGCGGGGCCTGTCTGCTCGGGGGTTGTTCAGGTGTGGATGGTGCGACTGCTTCGTCCGCGGGCAGGAGCGGCATCTCCGCAGTCTCCGGATCAGGGTCTGGCGCTGCTTCTGGAGTCGTGTCGATGTCATGGTCTGTTGGTGCAGGGAGTTCGGGGGCCTGGGTATCATCGTGGTTCTGGGTACGGCGTCGAATCTGGTCAATGTGCCGTTTCCAGACTACGCCATCTTCCGTAAGGACCTCATAGGAATAAGGCCCTGTGACTCGGACGATCCTCGCGGGGAGCCATGTCGGACCCCGTGCGAAGTTCTTTGCGTATACGGGGTCTTCGGGAGCAAATCCTCGGGCAGCTGGCCGGTCCTCCATTGTCGGGTTCCCCTCGATTGCTCGGTCGGGATGTAGGCGGTCCAAGACGGTTCCCAGTCGTCTTCCCATCAGAAGTTCGGCTGGCCGGCGCCCGGTCCCTGAGTGGGGTGTGTTCCGTTGGCAGAACAGGAACTTGTACAGCTGCTCTTCCCAGTCGCCATGCTCCATCTTCTTTAACGCGTCCTTCGTTGTCCTCACCATGCGCTCGGCCTGGCCATTGGTTGCGGGGTGGAACGGAGCGGAGCGGATGTGGCGCAGACCGCAGGCTTCCACAAACTGTTGAAACTCGCCGGAGGTGAAGGCGGTCCCGTTGTCGGTCACGAGAGTTTCTGGCATTCCGTGTGTCGCGAAGATCGGCCAGAGACTTCTTAAGGCAGCGTTGGTGGAGGTCGAAGCTACCGGCACTACCTCAAGCCACTTGCTGTAGCTGTCAACAACGATAAGAAACAACCGGCCCTGGACCGGTCCCGCGAAGTCTAGGTGCAGGCGGGACCAGGGCTTGTTAGTAGATTCCCAGGATCGGACAGGAGCATGTGGCGGATCTGGCCGTGACTCCTGGCATTTGGTACACTTCTGGACCCGCCCCTCAATGTCTTTGTCCAGGCCTGGCCACCATACGTAACTCCGGGCCAGAGCTTTCATGCGCACAATTCCCGGGTGAGCCTCGTGGAGGGCCTCTAGCACTCGGGGCCGCAGGGGCCCGGGGATCACGACTCGAGATCCCCATAGCAGGCATCCCTTGTGGGCCGATAGTTCGTGCCTGCGTGCCGTGAAAGCGGCAAAATCTGGTCCCGGTTTTTCCGGCCACCCCCTTCCCACCCAGTCCGAGACACGGGAAAGGATGCGGTCCCGCCGCGTGCGACGGGCCACATCTGATACCTGTACGGGGCGCTCCGGTAGATCCTCTAGGAGCGCGACGTGGAAAGCGGGAGCCGGATCAGGGTCGCAGGACGGGAGGGGAAGACGGCTGAGGGCGTCTGCATGACCCATCGCCTTCCCCGGGCGATGTACCAATTCGTAGGAGTAGCCTGACAAAAAAATTGACCACCGCAGGACCCGCGGGGACAGCATGTGAGGGGTCTGCCTGTGGGGGGCAAGGAGACCCAGCAGCGGCTTGTGATCTGTGGCCACGGTGAACGACCGTCCGTAGAGATAGTCGTGAAATTTCCTGACGCCAGCTACGATTGCTAGGGCCTCCTTGTCGATCTGGGCGTAGTTCCGTTCTGCCGACGACAGGGTCCTGGAGTAGTAGGCAACCGGTACCTCCTTTCCGTTGGGTAGCTGGTGTCCCAAGACCGCCCCAACGCCGTAGGGGGATGCGTCGCAGGCCAGGATGACAGGGAGCCTCTCATCAAAATGCGCTAAGACCGCATTTGAAATTAATAAGTCTTTGACGGCCCGGAAGGCTGCATCATGCTTGGGACCCCAGGCCCAAGCCGCTCCCTTGTCCAGGAGACGATGCAGGGGTTCAGCGACCGCCGCCTTGTGCGGAAGGAAGGCGTGGTAGAAGTTCACAAGTCCCAAGAACGCCTGGAGTTCCGCCTTTGAGGACGGGCGGGGTGCACCTGTAATTGCCACTACCTTCTCCTTTGTAGGGTGAATGCCGTCTGCGGTGACTTGGAACCCCAAGAAGGTCACTGAGGAGACTCCCAGGGTGCACTTGTCTTTTCGAACCTTGAGACCCGCGTCCTGGAACCTTTGCAGCACCATCCGGAGGCGAGCTGCGAACGTGTCGGCGTCCGGGGCGGCGATGAGGACGTCGTCGAAGAACGGCTTCACTCCTGGAACATCTTTTAGGAGAGAATCCATTAGATTTTGAAAGATTCCGGGTGCTACGCTGACCCCAAATTGGAGGCGTTTTACCTTGAACGCTCCCTTGTGAGTCACAATCGTTTGTGCCTCGGCCGTTGCTTCGTCTACGGGAAGCTGCTGATAGGCTTGGGCCAAGTCTAATTTTCCAAATATTTTGGCACCCGCGAGGGAGGCCAGAACATGGCTGACCACCGGTACCGGGTACGCGTGGTCCTGTAATGCCTTATTAATTGTACATTTGTAATCCGCGCAGATGCGGACTTCCCCGTTAGCTTTGAGGGGGGTCACAATGGGAGTCTCCCACTTGGCATGGGAGACTGGCTCGAGCACCCCTTGTGCCACGAGCTTTTCCAACTCTGCCTCCACTTTGGGCTGGAAGGCGAGTGGTGGCCGGCGGACGGCCACGCGGATGGGCCGGACTGCCGGGTCCAGGTCGAAGGAAACCGGGGGTCCTTTGTAGCAGCCCAATGAGCCATCGAAAACGGCGGGAAATTCCTCGCAGATGGATGAGAAGTCAGTAGAGCCCATGCGGTGTATTCCAGTCCACTGCACTCCGAGCGGCTTGAACCAGGCGCGACCTAGGAGACTGGTTAGATTGCGCTCCACCACGAGAAGGTCCAGCAGGCCATTAAAGGCATGGTACTGGACCCGGACCCTGGCTAGCCCCTTAATAGCCACTGGGTTTTTCTGGAAGTCCCGGAGGACCAACCCAGCCGGCAGCCGCAGCCAGCGTGCCCCCTTCGGGCAGAGGCGGCGGAACGTAGCTGCGGACACAATTGAATATGCTGACCCTGAGTCCAGTTCCATGGAGCAAGGAACTCCCTCTATTCGGAGAGACACGGAAATTGCGCCCGGGATGGGCTGAGGCAAGTTCATTACCGTGGCCGTGGGAACGACACTACCCACTTCTTCGAAGTTCGCTGCTGGGGCACGGTGGCTGTTCCTCAGGCGGCAGGCCCGGGCGAGATGTCCTGCTTTCCCGCAGGCGCGGCAGATGGCATCACGGAAGCGGCATGTCCGTCTGTCGTGGGGGTCCCCACAGCTGGCGCACGTTGGGGCCTGCCTGTTGAGGGAAGCAGGAGAGGGAACAGAGACAGATGCTGGGCGCCGGCCCTTGGGCCTGGGGACGCCGGGCTCACCCTTCTTCGAGCGTGGTTGCATCCGGTGGACGTCCTCTTCTTCGCTTGAGTCGGGTTCGGGAGGAGCCGCCTGGTGGACTTTGGTGGCTGCCTTGTCCTTTTGCGTTGTCTCGAAGGCTGCCGCAGTTTCGAGCATCTTCTCCAAGGTTGGCTCCGGCATTGCAATGAGGCGCCGGCGGAGCTTGGCTTCCCGGACCCCTCCCATGAAGGCGGTCTCCACGTGGTCATCCATGTGGCGGAATTCGCAGCCCATGGCTAGTCGACGGAGTTCAGCCAGGAAAGTGGCGGCTGACTCCCCCGGCTGCTGCTGGCGCTGTATGAACTCCCAGCGCCTGGCCAGTTTTGATGGCTTCGGGGTGAAGTAATCGCCGAGGGTCTTGGTGAGCACGTCGTAAGACACCTCGGTGGGGTCTTGCGGGGCTAGTAGGTTCTGGGCCACCCGCATGACCTCCACCCCTCCGGAACTCAAGAGCCAGGCACTCTTCAGGTCCGCATCTGTGATTCCGCGGACCTTAAAGGCACAACCCAGCGTCTTGAGCCAGGACTCCCACGTCTCGGGGCGAGACGTATTGAAAGGGGTAATTGGTCCCGGAGCGTTTGCCATATTTACCAGAGCAGGAGCGGCGGCGGCTGTTTGAGCGATGTCCTCGTGTCCTGCGGCGGTGCCGGGGAGCGCTGAGGCTTGGCGCTGGCTAGTGCCGGAGGATTGGGCTCAGAGCGGCTTGCGGCGAGGCGTTGGAGCGCTGGAGCTCGGAGATGCCTGCGGCCGGCGGGACGGAGCTCGCTGTGCTGCTGTGGTCTGCTGGAGAGTCGCTCATCGGGATCCCATCCTCGTCGCCACTGATAAGTATTGGAGTCGGGAGTCCATGGAATAGTGAAACAGCTAGATCTTTATTGCTGGTCCGGATGAAGCATACAACCCAGGGCTCCAAGCCCTCCTTTTATGCTGGTCAGGGACAATCCCCTGACCTCACCCAACTGGCCTGATAGGCTATTAGAAGTCTATTTACATTTCATAGGTTCCCTGGGAGAAACCTAGGTACAGGATTGGTGGCCGGTTTGAATCCACCTGGCCTTTGTTCTACCTGGCTGAAGCTCAGGTAGTTTCTTGGCCATGTGCTCTGGCCATGCTCTGGCCATGTGCTCTGGCCATGCGGTCGCAATGAAGAGAGCACATGGCGACCGCATGGTCAATACATAACAACTGAGTTTCTCTGGGTCCCTTCAGAAGTGGGTGCGGCACACCCCTTGAAGTTCCAGGGTGCCCTTAGCATAGTTCAGTATTCACTGCTGAAGGCCAAAGAGCATTGCAGTTAGGTCACACAAAAGGGACCTATGACAGAAAAAGAACAAAAAAATGATATCGTTAGATTCAGGTAGGTAGCTGTGTTGGTCTGAAACAGCAGAACAAAAATTCAGTCCAGTGGCGCCTTTAAGACCAACAACGTTTAATTCTGGGTAAAAGCTTTTGTGTGCATGCACACTTCATCGTGGTATCTGATGAAGCACGCATGCACTCAAAAGCTTATACCTAGAATAAAACTTTGTTGGTCTCAAAGGCGCCACTGGACTCAAGCTTTGTTATGATCATGTTAAAAACTCTTAAGAACACATTTTTTAAAACCCCAGTATTTCCATTTATAATTAATTTGACCTTCACACCATGCTTTGTGGATGAACTCCTTGAAGCATCCCCATTTTCTTGATTTCCATAACTTTGATTTTCATTTCCCCTAAAGCGTATTGCTGTCGTCATGAGAACTAGAACTAAGTAATCATCAGATGGGAGTGGGTGTCGTATAGCCAGGAGATCCGAAGATTGGCTGGCAGCCTGAAACTCTAGCTCTTTTTGTGTTGAGTTAGGTTTATTTGGGGGGCTGAAAGAACTGTGACTGACCCAAGGTCACCCAGCTGGCTTCAAGAGGAGGAGTGGGAAATCAAACCCGGTTCTCCAGATCACAGTCTGCCACTCTTAACCACTACACCAAACTAGCTCATGAGAGCTGGAAACTTTGCTCTAAAACAAATGGAGGATACGATTCCTAGAGGTCTAACAAACCCATTAAAAAAAAAATCCTTAACAGATCACTTATGGACTTTACAATATTGCTGTTTCTCAGTTATCTTCCTCCCCCCCCCCCCTGTTTTTGGTAGATTAAAATTTAGGGGAAACTGGGGGGGGGGGAGAGACATTTAGGATGTGAAGTCAAAAAGACAACAAGAAGCTGGTAACAAATTACAAGGTAAATTTCATAATCCTTTTAATAAATACATGAATATTTGCAGAGGTTTTTTTTTTTTTAAAAAAAAAACCCAAAATCCAATAGACCGCTCTGCAAATAACACACAATCTACATTAATCCAAACAGGAAAGCATTATCTCAAACTGGGTTTCAATGAGAAGTCTCAAAATGCTTATAAAACCCTATAATTTTTCCACATTGCCGGGAAGGGGGGGGGGGGGAGAGGAATTACCTGACGCTGAGAGGATTCATAAATAAGATTCTCTACCCTTCGAAAATCCTAACCTGCATTTCAAGCTCAGTTTCCCACACCATGTTAGAAGCCACAGGAAAAACCAATGCCTTGAGTTCCATCCAGGCATCCAGGTCATTCCTCAAACTTTGATGAGGATTCTTTTGTGCTCCCAGAATCCCTTCTGATTTTTGAAAATCGGGCTGGGGAAAGTATAATAGAACCTAAAATGGATTTTCTGGTTATTTTGCTAGCCGCTGCAATTATTATTTTTTTTCCTTGGTGGGATATATCTCAACGCAACCCCACTTTGGCCGATTTGATGGATATTAGCATTAGAACCCACATCGAAGAAGAAATTGAAGAAGAAGAAGAAGAAGAGATTGAATTTATACCCTGCCCTTCACTTGGAGTCTCAGAGCGGCTTACAAACTCCTCTCCCTTCCCCTCCCACAACAGACACCCTGTGAGGTAGGCGGGGCTGAGAGAGCTCTGAGACAACTGTCCTTGAGAGAACAGCTGGTACAGAGCTATGGCTTGCCCAAGGTCCTCCAGCAGGTGCAAGTGGAGGAGTGGGGAATCAAACCCAGTTCTCCCAGATTAGAGTCCATGCACTTAACCACTACACCAAACTGGCTCCCTCAAACTGGCACCAAATGAGAAGGGAACATTCACTGGAGAAGACCCTAGTGCTGGGAAAGATTGAAGATCAAAGAAGAAGGGGACGGCAAAGGATGAGATGGTTAGACAGTGTTATCGATGCAATGAACATGAAATTAAGTGAACTCCAGAAGATGGCGGAAGACAGGAGGGCCTGGCGCAATGTGGTCCATGGGGGTCGCAAAGAGTCAGACTCGACTGCGCGACTGAACATCAACAAAGGAAACCTTAGCATGGCAGAATGGTAGATATTCTTGTTCCCAGGGAAGATGTGGGGAGGAGGCCAAGATGGAGGACACGACTTGAAGCAAAGGTGCATGAGAGTAAGAGGACAGAGTACCTGTGAGGAAGAGGAGATGAAGATGGCCTCCCTGAAGAGTTATGATATTGGAATAATATGGTATTGGAATGGGGTGGGCCTGTTGCCCGTCTCCTCCAATTTTGTTGTTGTTGTTGAGGAACGTTTTTTATTAGTATTAGTATTATTTCTTTATTGAAGGGATTCAAAGGGTACAAGCAGTAAAGGGTGTGTTACATATTAGAGATACTTAATAATATATTGGAATACAAAGTGAGAGACTTAGCAATTCTTAAACATTCCAGTCACATTAAACTAAGGTTAACTCTAGAGTTACTACTGTTTATATCGGACATCAGCGACCGATCTTGGAACTAAGCTGAGAAAAGGTGGGTTTACTCCTTATAAGGAGAGATATATGGAGGAGTTGTTTGCCCAAGATTTTGGGAGTGTCGCATCTTTACGTTCAGAGTATTTGTTGATGATAGGGTACCATCTGAGCATTGGGTTTTTGCGGGTGTCGTTTCCGTAAAGATTTTCCGTTCTTTCAGTTATTTTATCGAATATAAAATAGTCCCATACCTTGGCTAGCCAAGTGGAAATTGACTGAGCCAAACACATCTTATTAGCCTCATCTGGGGACCTGCTGGATGGATGTTTGCTAAATGTTTTGACTTTGTCATCCACTTGGAGATGAGGCAGGCCATAGAGTGCGGCTGATGAACTGCATTTGATTCAGTGCAGAGACGATGTCGAGCGTCTAGTCCCTGTTGTTTCAGCAGCCCCCCCCCAAAAAAAATCCTGCTTCTCTGTCACTTCTTGCCCATTGCAAAGGGACCCTGTGATTCTTTGATTGCTCACCATTTCCAGTCACCTCGTACCGAATTTCCCCCATAAAATGTTCCATTTTTTCCAACACTTCTTCATGCACCAATAAATCAGAATTTTATGTTTTTTGCATATTCTGCACATCAACAAGATACCCTGTATGTACGGTTTCCATATACCTTGTGTATAAAATCCACATACCACAACACAAACTACTCTATAAAACCAACAGTGGAAAGCAAACAACTGGAACTATTGCCAAAATACATACAAATACCAAAAAAAACCCCATGACATTGGCTTTTCTCTAATTTAGTAGCGCAGGGGTGGCCAACCTGTGGCTCGGGAGCCACATGCGGCTCTTTCACACATATTTTGCGGCTCCTGGCAGGGCGGCTGGGGAAGCAAAGGGGAGGCATGCTTTTTCTCTCTTTCTCCCTTCCTTCCTTCCTTCCTTCCTTCCTTCCTTCCTTCCTTCCTTCCTCCCTCCCTCCCTCCCTCCCTCCCTCCCATCTATTTGCTTTCCTAGTTTCTCTCTCTCTCTTTCTTATAACCAGTTTTCCTCGTTTGTTTTTATTTTTGGCAGTCCCATTTAACGTTAATAAAAAGCAAATTTGCATATTTTTAAAAATAAAAACGTGTGTGTGATATTTGTTCCTGTCTTGCGGCTCTCAGACATCTCTATGTGGCTCTTACGTTTATTCTATGTGGCTCTTACGTTAAGCAAGGTTGGCCACCCCTGTAGTAGCGTCTTGCTGAGAGATGTAAATTTAATCAGAAAGTCCCTCTGATGACAATTTTGGAAACAGGGTTTTGTTTTTTTTGCGGGGGGGATGTTTCAAAAACTACCTAAAGATCTTATGGGACTGGTAAGTAAATGGAAGCACACCCAGGCCTGAACTCAAAAATTAGGTTAATTGACACGTTACATCTAGCTAAGTATAACTTCACTAGGTCCTGTAACAATGTGTCCTGTTCCACCCATCCAATCCCTACAAATAATCTCAGGAGGCATGCTAGAGGGGAAAAAAAATATTTCTGAAGTAAGAGAAATGAAACCTATAATGGTAATGAGCCTGGGGCCTAGCCTATTCAGGACCCCATAAAATGTACCCCCGCACACACAAAATACCCTCCCTCTCTTATGACTAAAAAGACAAGTTTAACAAGATATTTGTTCTGGTTTTCTTTTCTATACAAACTTCATGAGAACTGCAGCACTGCTGTCAATGCACATCTAATGACACTGGTTTTCTAAACAAGGGGCTTTGCGCCTTTGCCGTGCATAGGAGCCAATTTCACTGTTCTCAAATACAGGCCGACTATCCTGATCATTCTATCAGTTTCTAAGTCTGTCTTTGCTCATTTTTTTTTTACTTCCTGTCACTCACTCACACCTCTCTCCCCTTTCTCATCAGATCTACTCTTTGAATTTGGATTCCAAACTATAAAACCACTGTAAATCTTGCCGTGGTCTCTGGTGATTAATTTCTCTAGGACTTTTGGCGGTTACGATAACCCTTTTTCTGAAAGGAACATATTGCATTTAGAGTTTAAAAACCCCAATGGAGAGGGGAGATTTATCATTTTTTTTAAAAAGAGCTTCAATAATAGATGGAATTTGCTCAGGTTGCGGCCATATTGGGGGGGGGGTTTCCCTCCAAAGCTTCTCTCTTGCTTTTTAAGCATTTTTGATGCCACATTCTGTTTAAAAGCATTGTTGCTGTTTGAACGGGTGATCGGATTGGGTTTCTAATTAGGAGGAGCTGACTTTTTCCGTCTCTTCTTTCCCTCTAATCATCAAGAAACCATCTCCTCATGGACTTTAAAGTGGAGAATCTTGCCTCTTTATTTTTAATATTGAAATTCACTTTTTTTGCAGTGCGGCGCTGGATGAGCGCCGCAGTGACATCCTGTCATTAACCAAACCCCACCGCCAACATCTCCAGCCTCACTAGTTCTGCAGCACCCTCTTTTCTTTTTTAAACGAACTGTATCTCAAATCTGTGCTGAATAACTGGTGAGAAATAATTATTTGCTGAGTTATTTTCATAATCATTAGTATTATTCCTCTAGATTGGCTGGATTCTCCATTCCCCTATCAGTCTGTTTTGTCTAAGCCAAAGGAGCAATAAATGCATTAAAACCACAGTGTGAGCATAGATAATAATAAAATCTTTATTCCCTCCCTCCCTCCCTCCCTCTTTCTTTCTTTCTTTCTTTCTTTCTTTCTTTCTTTCTTTCTTTCTTTCTTTCTTTCTTTCTTTCTTTCTTCCTTCCTTCCTTCCTTCCTTCCTTCCTTCCTTCCTTCTCTCTCTCTCTCTCTCTCTCTCTCTCTCTCTCTCGAAACTTCAAGGATGGGCCCAGAAGCAAATCTTGCATCAGCAGGAAACTCAAAGGGTATTCATCCTCCTGACATGGGTAGTACATTTATTTCAGGTTTAGATGCTCCTATAATAATGTGATGGTTTTAGTCTTTTTTTTTAAAGCACACTTCAGCTGGAAAACACCACATTTTTACAACAAGGCAACCCCTGCGCTTCAGGGTGTCCCCCCCCCCCTCCCCTAGCTCTGCTCTCTCACCTTACCCAGGTGCCTGTTAAATCGGTATTAATGACAATATCATTCTTCGGCAGTCATCTCCGGCTCACAATTTGGTTTTAATTACCCACCGCGTTGTCTTTCCCCCTCACTGACAGCCATTAAATAGGGAATGACACCACAGCCATGCTGGTGTTGAATAGACACTTCATCAGACCAGTTGGGGGCTTTGTGGGTGTACGTGTATGCCTGGATTTTTTTTTTTGTATTTTTGAAATGAAAAAACCCCCACAACCTCCATATCGCAGACTGCACTGCCTCCTAGTGGCACCCAGGAGAAAAGGGGCTTTTTCTGTTCTTTTTCCCCCCTCTTTTTTTTTTAAAAAAAATATGTTTTGATAGCTTAGTTAGCAATGCTTTCTTCGGCTAATTTAGAGCTCTTGAAAAAATAGCACTGTGCTTTAAGAGAGAGAGAGAGAACGAAAGAAAACACTTACAGATTAAGGCCGTACTGAAATGTCTCTTCATAGACATCTCAGCAGAAACTTTGATGTAGTATTTAAGCCCGACCTGACAGTCAATCCTGGTTGTTCAGAGGCAAGAACCTTGCTCATTCAAACGTCATTCCTTGAACTCAATGGCTCACTAAAGTGAACCTGGAATTCCATTCTGAACTCTGTATTCAACTCCATTTTTCCTTATATTGAGTCAGAATCTCATATTTAAAAGTGGTTTTTAAAAAAAAAAAAATAGGCAGCTCAGTTACCCATACAAGTGAGGGAACGTCTCTTTGTTTGAATTACAAATAAGATTTTTTTTCAAGGTGTACTAGAAACTCTGAATGCATTACACATTCAACATGACATGAGCCAATCTATAATGTGACAGATCAACAAAGTATTCCTCCAGGATGAAAAAAATAATACGTACCCCTGAATGTCAAAACCTAAGTGGTTATTTCTTTGAAAATGGTACTTTCGTTTTAAAAAATATTTCACTTCATATTTCTCTAAATCAAGTCCCTTGTTCCTTGTTCCAAAATTTCTTCAAATCAAAAACCTGCGCTGAGACACCTTTCTTTGGAATATTGCTGGGTGTTACCCAGCAGGCTGTACAGAGGTGAAAAATTCAAGGTCATTACACCATTAACAGACAATGTTAACCTTGCTTTGTGCCATCGTTATAGGTGGCAGAAGGTGGTCCCGAAGCCATGCTTGTAAGGCCCGGATCCTACACCCTTCCTATTTTCCTGCTAATGGCATAGAAGAAAGCCTATTAGAAGGAAGCAGCCGGAAGAACTGAGAACAGTCTACGGGCAAAACAAACAGGGCCTCAATTCTCAATTCAAAGCCAAACCTAAGGGTGAAAGAAATGGTTTTCTCGTGCTTCCAAAAAGCAGTTCCTGCAAATCAAAGTCTAACAGTTAAGCAATTATACTGCTAGATTTATTAATGTCTTCTTCTTCGGGGGGGGGGGGAAATACTGGAGGGGAATGCACTGATAACTGTTAAAGAGCAAGCCCTTCAAAGCTTTCGGCCCTTCCTGTCTGAAAGTAGAAGCTCATATGAGAAAGCTATCCACAGAGCCTTAATCTCTGATCCAGGTTCTCCTATATTGGTTTACAGCTATATTGCACCCCGTTAGAATGATTTCTTTACCTTCCTAATATGAAACTTGATGCTTGGGAAATCTGATAAGGGAGTTTCATTTCCCTGGAAATTTATTGCTTCTCTTTCCAAGTGCAAGGAAACCAAACAAGTAAAAACAATAAGCAGCCCGTTAGAATGGGTATTAACGAGGGGTCACTCTTTTCTCATGTAAAATGGGAATGGAAGCCAGGGATGGGGGGGGGGGGGGGTATGCAAAGAATCTCCCAAGCTAACCGGGCAGGGCCCTTCCCCAAAACTTGGCCCTTAGAAAGAATCCCAAACTGCAGGGCAACAAAATAAATTTGTTACAAAAGCAAAGGTTTGAGGATGGAAGTTGAGATGAAATCCAGCTGTTTCGTGTTTTCATCTGAAACAACCAAACGGTGGAATCCTTAAATGGGTGTCCAGTGGCAATGAGATCTCAATCTAGATGAAATGAAGGTATTACTCTGGGAGGAGCCACTAGCCCTTTGCCAAACAGGGTTGCTCTGTCCCTGAAGGACCAGGTATGGGACCTGTGGATTCTTCTAGATGTAGTGTGGCTTCAGTAAGCATGCCTTGTTGCCAGAGATTCTGAGAACTTCATGCCCGACAAGTTTTGACAGGTTGACATACCGTTTTGGACACCCTCAATCATTTATGAACTGAGGCGCAAATCAGCTTGGTTTGTAGGGTTGCCAAGTCCAGGTTGGAAAATACCTGGAGACTTTGGGGGTGGAGCCAGGAGAGGGCGGGGTTTGGGGAGGGGAGGGGCCTCAGCATGGTACAGTGCCATAGAGTCCACCCTTCAAAGCAGCCATTTTCTCCAGGGGAACTGATCTCTGTCAGCTGAAGATCAGTTGTAAAAGCGGGAGATCCCCAGGCCCCACCTGGAGGCTGGCAGGCCTATTGGTTTGCCTTCACGGTTTACCATTTGGCTCCAACAAGGCACCAGTAGTTGTGTGTGGGGCGGAGTTCATTTCCTTCACCCTCACAGTTGCCCTTGCCCTACACAGTAGGCAGAGTCAAACCAATATCATGGACGATGGGGCCAGGCCATTAAATGATGCTGGGGGAAAGACTACAAAACTATGGCTCCAATGTGGCTGTGTGAAATGTGCATGTGCGCACTGCTTGAGATGCAGACCAAACAATATGATTTAAAATATATATATATATATATATATATATATATATATATATATATATACATAGCATTTATTTATTAAATGACTGTTTTTGTCCATTCTTTGTTTAATGAATTGGCAACAAAACTTGGCAAGACCGGAGGAAGAAGTGGGAGGGTTATTTGGGCAGTGCATGGATGTAGGAAATAACCTGGCCACCGAAAAAAGTGAGGTCTGAGTCATGAACGTGTATGCTAGAATAAATTTTGTTAGTCTTTAAGGTGCCACCAGTCTTCTGTTTTAATAGACTGATACGATACCCTCCCCCTTCCAACTGCTGATGAAATGGAAGCAATGATAATACTCAGGAAGACAAAATACTTCGGAAGGAATGCTTGGGAGTAATCCTTAGAAAGAAAGAAGGCAAAACGGACTGATCTTAAACAGAATTAATCGAGGAAAAGGGGGGCTGTTGTTCACTTGTAGAGCAGAAAGCCTCGGTTCAGTCCTTAGCCTCTTCACTTAAAATATCTTAGACTGCAGCTGTTGAGACAGATCCTCCGTGGCTTGAATCCTTGGAAAACTGGTGTCAGTCAGAGTACATGATAATGATCTAAGGCTGAGGACAGACTGGCAATGTAAAGCGGGACAGCCCCGCATTGGAAGTGGAAGAAGGGAGCACGTTCAGACATGCGCATCTGTCCGTCGGCTCCATTTCGCACTCACCCGTCTCCCACTCGCTTTCCATCCGCTTTAACAGGACACCGGGAGAAACCGGTGTCCAGGGGCCGTCTTGCGCTTGCCTCCCGCTTCCAGGCAGTGTGAACCGGAAGAAGGCGGGAGGCAAGCGGAGGCGGCAGTGTGAACGCGGCGTTTTGCCAGTTTGCGCATGAGCGCACATGCGCACATGCGCAAATTGCCGAAACAGCCCTATCACGAGCTGCGGAGGCCGGCCCACGTGAGGCCACTCCGCAGCAGTCTGAACGCTCCGTATTGGCACTGTTGCGCAATACACCGGCCGGTGTGAACGGCCAGCCCCGGGGAGTTTTTCCCCCGCAGCAGTTTCCTCCGCATTCATCTTGCTCCAGATTGCCAGTCTGTCCTCAGCCTAAATGGACCAGGGGTCACTATATGGATTTGGAGTTGGAAAACTGAATAGGTCAGGCCTCCAACAGACATGATGCTGTTGTGGGGAACCAGAAACCCTTTGGTAGAAGCAATGTATCAAACAGCTCAAAACTGTGTTCCCTTGCACACCTAATACAATAAATGTTTTTTGAACACCAATGTACGGAATCCAGCTGTAAATTTTCTCCAGGTCCACCTCTCTTCCTTCATTAATTTCACCAAGGGTCCAACCTTGTGCCTGATTCTTTTCACTTCATGGGCTTTCAACAAAATGAATTGGTTTGGATTTTCGAAAGTGGCTTGCATTGCTGGTCCTACTAAGTGTCTAATATGAAATTACTCAAGAATACCATACAGATAAAAAAATGCAGCCATATATTCTTCAGTTCTACATTAGAGATGACAATATAGGGGGGTTTGAATTGAATTTCCAGGTGTTTATAAGTCAAATAGCAGTCGAGGGGGGCCAGATTCAGATCTAAAACATAACACAGTTTGGTGAGAGCCAGTTTGGTGTAGTGGTTAAGTGCGCGGACTCTAATCTGGGAGAACCGGGTTTGATTCCCCACTCCTCCCCTTGCACCTGGCTGGATGACCTTGGGCAAGCCATAGCTCTGTACCAGCTGTTCCCTCAAGGACAGCTTGGGAAAGAGCTCTCTCAGCCCCACCTACCTCACAGGGTGTCTGTTGTGGGGAGGGGAAGGGAAAAGGAGTTTGTAAGCCGCTCTGAGACTCCCTTGGGGAGTGGAGGGCGGGGTATAAATCCAATCTCTTCTTCTTCTTCTTCTAACACAGTGAGAGAAGGGGTTAAGCCTTCCATTAACCGGTTTCAGAGATCAAAACCAACCCACACTCCCTAACATATTATTATTATCCTTGGAGGAAATATGCATTACATGTGTATTTGAATTTTTCTGATGATGAGGAGGAGGAGGAGGAACAAGCACAGAATGGAACAAGTGACATTTACCTAAACCAATTTACCAGTATTAGAGATGTAGAAAGGTATGGGAGGTACAGCCAAATCTCATCCCATCTCAGAAGCTAAGTAGGGTCAGGACTTGGACAAAGGACTACCAAAGAAGACTCTGGAGAGGAAGGCAATGGGAACCCACTTCCAGTTCTCATTTGTCTTGAAAGCCCCTCACTGGGGCCGCCATAAAGTTAGTTGTGACTAGAGGTGTGCACCAAAAAAAATTGGAATTTTTCGGGTTCGGATCTACCAAACCCGAAAAATTTCAGTATTTGCCAATATTCCCGAATTTCAGTATTGGTACAATACTTAGGTTTGGGAATTATTGGCCTAGTCAAATTTATTCGGCTCAATTATACCCTACGGGGACTGTTCCCTATCCCTTTCCTTTCCTCGCCCAGCAAAGGGATTCCCTGAATGGATGCTGAATATATGGCATCCATGCAGGGAATCCCTGTTCAATCAGCCAGATCATATTGAAAAATCTGATTTGGTTTTCGGCAGGCCTGAATAATGCCAAATGGGCATTATTCAGTTTGTTTTTCGGTTCGTTCGAACCGAATGCACATCCCTAGTTGTGACTTGACGGCATATATTGATCTATATTGCATGATTACTTCAGCTGTGGCATCATCAGGGGTCATTTCGTAGAAAGAGGGGTGCAGGAGCTCATTAGCATAACTCATTTGCATATGCCACACCCCCTAACATACCGAAAGTGTGTCAGAAGGCAACACCCACCCCTCAGGCTCCACTCCACAGGTGAGTGAAACTGACCTGCTCTTCCTCCATTCCCTTCCCCATCCAATACTTTGTGCAATAAAAATAAGCGTAAAGAACACACCCGCATTCTCTTCCTGCTCCCTTGAAACCACCAGGTTTCAAGTAGACTTGAGATACCCAGGACATGTGCACTGCCCATCCCTTCCCCTTCCCCACCCCACAACAAGACACCCTGTGAGGTAGGTGGGGCTGAGAGAGGTCTTTGGAGAACTGCTCACGAGAGAACAGCTCTGAGATAACTTGTGAATGGCCCAAGGTCACACCAGCAGTTGCATGTGAGGAGTGGGGAATCAAACCCGGTTCTCCCAGATTAGAGTCCAACTCCTGACCATTACACCAAACTGATGGGGTGGAAGCTGCTGAAGGGTTGGGGAAATTTCTCCAGTACTTATGTGCCATGTGCCCAGATAAAAAATGGTATACTTAGAAAATTTATATGCCACCTTGAGCAAGTCTCTGGAAAAGCAGCACACAGTCATAAAAGGAACAATGATAAAATTATCAATATTAAAACAAAACATTAAAAACAATAAAGACCCTAGCAGGGCTTTCCCCGGGGCGCTGCGCCTCTGCACTGCTCAGGGAAGCTGAGGGGGGGAGGGGCTTGGTCATGTGCCCGCCCCCTGGGCTCCTCACTCCCGGAGCTGTGCTCCTGTGCGCTCCTGCTCCAACAGACCCCTGGACATCATCACACACCAGCTTCAAGATATGACCTCCTTTTCTGTCAGAAACTGGTGCTTCTCCTACAGCAAGTGGTCTTTATTGACCAAGAGGGTACTGCGGTACATTCAGGTTATTGTGTGCTAATCCTTGTAGGAACTGGACATGTGCTCCATACAACAGCAGGCTGCTCTCTCTCTCCCTCTTTCTCTCTCCCTCTCTCCCCCTCTCAAAAAACTTCCCGTACGTTCCTGCCCTTTCACAGTCATTAAGTTTTGTTTTAGATTCCAGTCAAATGTCATTTTCTTCCCTGACTGGCCGCTGGTTATATTAGAATATAAAATTAATCTCGGGGGAGAAGCCGGCACTTAAAATTATTGCTACTGTTTAGCTTACTAATGTGATTTCCTCTCCGTGACCTTTCCATTTGATCCTTTGACGAACCAGATCAACAAACACACTTGTGTGGAAATGGAAGCTCTCGGAATACTTTCCCTGAGCCTCGGCAGTTAGCCTGAAACTTTTCATAGGCCCAGGGTTAATTTTCTTCCCTCTCGTTTTGAGACAAGCTTTTATAACATTACGAAGAGCATTTAGGACGAATACTGTACACACGGTGGAACACAGACTGTAGAGTTCAAGGACTGCATACGCAGTTTGGTGTATAGGTTAAGAGCAGCGGAATCTAATCTGCAGAACCAGGTTTGATTCCCCACTCCTCCACATGCAGCCAGCTGGGTGACCTTGGGTCATTCACAAGTTCTCTCAGAGCTTTCTCAGCCCCACCTGTTATGGGGAGAGGAAGGGAAGGAGATTGTAAGCTGCTCTGAGACTCCGAGTGAAGGGCAGGGGTATAAATCCAATCCTCTCTCTCTCCCTCTCCCTCTCTCTCTTTTCTCTCTACCTTCCACTCACAGGGGTCAATATTTTATTCGTTTATTTATTTACTTCATTTATACTCTGTCTTTCTTCCCAATGGGGATTCAAAGCAATTTGCATCATTTTCTTCTCCTTCATTTTATCCTCACAACAACTCAGTGAGGCAGATCAGGCCAAGAGTGTGTGTTGCCCAGCAAGCTTCCGTGGGGCCAACGTATCTGTAGGACCACTTCTCCCAATATGTCCCCCAAAAAGCCTTGTGCTCACAAGATCAGAACTTACTGGCAATCCCTGGTGCAAAAGATGTCTGGGTGTCCTCTACCAGAGCCAGGGCCTTTTTGGTCCTGGCTCCTGCCTGGTGGAGCTCTCTGCTTGGAGACATCCATGCCCTGAGGGACCTAGTACAGTCCCTCAGGGCATGCAAGGCAAAGATGTTCTGCTGGGCCTATGGCTAAGGACAGCAATGGTCGGCCATCGCATCCTGCCCATGACCCGTCCGACAGAGGAAGGAGCCGCACACTGAACACCATAATCAGATTTGTCAGTGTTTTTTTTTCTGATATGGGCGGCATGTCTACATCACTGCCCATGTGACCTGGAAGTGATATCATCACATTGAGAATGTTGGGGTGATGCTCTGGTATTTGGGCAAAAACTCTATGGTAGAAGCCAAATTTACCATAGAGATTTGCCCAGATACCAGGACGTTGCCCCCAGTGTGATGATGTCACTTTTGGGTCACATGGGCAGTGATGTAGGCACGTCACTGTATGTCAGCTGGACGCCCCCCCCCTCCTGCTCCCAGTAAGTCCCCCCACAAAATACCTTGCCAGTTGCCAAAAGGGACCTGGAAAACCCTCTCTCATCTAAATGTTCCACTTTCCGTGTTCCCAGTTGAGGATGTGGAGTGTGGCATGAGTACTTTTCATGTGTGTTAAAACATTGCAGACAATCATATGAATTACGTGGTTTAAAGGATCTTTAAAAATCTTTATTCCATTGTGATGTATTTGCCCCTCTCCTCTCTCTTGAAACTGCAGAGATTTCAAGTCCTGCGAAGCAGCTAAATATAAGTCCAGGAGCACCTTAAAAACCAACAAGATTTTCTGAAGGGAGTGTCGACTCTCGAGAGCTCATGCCCTCAAACTCTTATTGGTCTCTAAGGTACCCCTGGATTCGAATCTAGATATTCTACTGCAGAACAACACAGCCACCCTCTCAAACCACATCTTGTGTGAGTCATTTCTGACTTTCTCTTTTTTTAAAATAAGAATATTTGAGTAAGTTTTCAGAAAGAAGAAAATAAAAAGTGAGAGTGTTACAAATCGTCGAAGTGTCAAGCCATATTTCTCATACATAACAAAGTTAGTTAGTACCGTATTTTTTGCTCCATAAGACGCACCTGATCATAAGACGCACCTTGTTTTTAGAGGAGGAAAACAGGAAAAAATGAAACATAAAGAAAGAAAGAGAGAGAGAGAGATAAAGGAAGGAAGGAGGAGGAGAGAGAGAGAGAAAGAGAAAGGAAGGAAGAAAGGTGGGGACAGAGAGAGAGACAGAAAGACAGACAGAAAAAAGGAAAGGAAGGAAGGAAGGAAGATAGAGAAAGGAAAGAAGAGAGACGTCGGCATGCCATGCAAAGCCAGGCCTTTCTGTGCAAAGTAGCCACGGAGCTTAATCTGTGGGCGGGGCTTTCTGCTCCTGGCTGTCTTAAAGGGGAAAAGCACTTAAAGGGAAAGAGTACTTAGCCTGGTGGGGTTTTTCCTGTCGTTTCCCTTTTAAGTCTTAACAGCTCAGGCCCAGCAGGGAGGGGCGGGGAAGGCTGGGATGCCAGCCTGAATGGCGTTCCCCTGCCTTCCTGCTGAAGAAAGAGCCCTGTTACAGGTAAGAAAAGCTCCATACACACTCCCCCCCACACACTTTTTTGGGAAGGAAAAGTGCGTCTTACGGAGCGAAAAATACGGTATTTTAGTAATATTTTACCCTATTCAGAATTATCATCTTTGCAACCTTACATATTGTTTTCTAACTTTCTCAAAGGCAGACTCAAGTGGTGTGTTGGTCTGAAGCAGCAGAACAAAGCTTGAGTCCAGGGGCACCTCTAAGACCAGCAAACTTTAATTCTGGGTATCAGCTTCCGTGCGCACCCACACTTCTTCAGATACATTGAAACAGAGTCACTAACTATTACATATAGTTAGCAGGTTGAGAAGGATGTTGCCAGGAACAGCCAGTTAGAGCTAAGATTGGATTAAGGCAGTTGGTAAGACCTATAAATAGAAGCAAATAGAAGCAAAAAAGCAGTGGCTATTAGCCACAAGGTATAGATAGGAACTCTCAGTCTTGAGCAAGTGATGCTTTGTATTCTTGGTGCTTGGGGGGGGCAGCAGTGGGAGGGCTTCTGGTGTTCTGGCCCCACTGCTGGACCTCCTGAGGGCACCTGGTATTTTTGGCCACTGTGTGACAGGGTGTTGGACTGGATGGGCCATTAGCCTGATCCAACACGGGCTCCTCTTATGTTCTTAAATATAGCTAAGACTGGATTAAGGCAATTGGTAAAGCCTGTGACTAGCAGCAGATCACCATACAGCCCAATAAAAGTTTACAAACAGATGTGAGAACTGAATGATAGCAGCATGAGTAATGAGATAAGAAACCAATATCTCTGTTAAGCCCTGGGGGTTCCATTGTCCTGAGTGTGGCAACAACTTCAGGAATCTCCCATTCCAGTCTGTTTTCTGAAATTCCTCTTCAATGAAACAGCTACTTTGAGGTCCCACATTGAGTGTTCTGGGAGGCTGAAGTATTCTCCTACAGAGTTTCGTTATTTTTGGAGTCAGATTTGTGTCCATTTATCCTTTGGGATAGGGTTTGACCTGTTTACCCAGTGTTCAAACTGAAACGGGCCATAAAATCTCCCAGAATTCTATTTTTTAATATATATTTTATTGAATTTTTTCAAAGCTAACATTTACATCATTCCTTCATTAACGACAATGTAACATCAAATCTCCCAGAATTCTTGAGATTTGGCAAGGGGACAACTCAGTGCACCAAATGCATGTGGTACCCTTTACAAATGAACAAACATATCCCATGAAGACAGAAAGTTCCAGGTGATAGGTGTAACCTTTAGATCAGGGCTTAGTCTGATGCCGCCAACAAGTCAACATACCTGAAAGCCAGCACAGTGGAACGATCAGAGAGACAGATGAGAGTCCAGGAGCTCTGGGTTCAAATCCCCCTGCTGCCTTGGAGACTTGTCGGATGACTTTGGGCCTGTCACACATTCTCAGCCTAATCTACCACATGGGGTTCTTGTGAAGATAAAATAGAAGAGA
This sequence comes from Lepidodactylus listeri, assembly GCA_029233225.1. Taxonomy (NCBI): domain Eukaryota; kingdom Metazoa; phylum Chordata; class Lepidosauria; order Squamata; family Gekkonidae; genus Lepidodactylus; species Lepidodactylus listeri. Next base: position 11,067,949 of record JARCFY010000021.1, read on the forward strand.
CAAGAAAAATGCAAGCCATTTGGGGTTTCTGTTGGGGTAAATAAGTAAATGAAAAGCCTTGAAGTCCACCACTGAAATACATACCATCAGTTAACCTCACACTCAGACTTCAACTGTCATCTGGGAAGGCCCACTGAGGGTTGCCGTCTCCCCCCTGGCCACTGGCGGGGGGCGGGGCGAGTAGAGTTGCCATCTCCAGGTTGAGAAACTCCTGGAAATTGGGGGATGGACTCCAGGGAGGACAGGGACCTCAGTGGGGTACAATGCCACAGAGTCCACCCTCCAAAGCACCCATTTTCTCCAGGGAAACTAATCTCTGTAGTCTGGAGATGAGCTGTAATTCCAGGAGATCCCCAGGTCCCACCTGGAGGCTGGCATCTATAGACGCACCTAAGAAACTCAGCCTGATAAAGCCCACAAAAACTTTACAAAGCTGTAGCCTTTTTGAGGTAGGATGTAGGAGCTACAACCAAAAATACTCAAGAACGGTTTCCAGTACTGACACAAAAAGAATGCCCCTGCTTCAGAGAATCCGATTCCCCGTTGGGTACAAACTGGGAGAGGTGGACCTTCCATTCCCGGAAATGTGTTTTTTTTCTAGCACACCCTGTCTTTCTTTTCATTCTCTGGCAGCCTTCATAGTCACTATTGTACTAAAAGAGACCATGGGTCACTTGGCCTCTGTCTTGGAGAGCCCCGTGGAGAAGACACGGGAGGATTTTGTCCATCCTCAGCCGAAGTCCGGTTCCATCCCTTCCACTTTTCTCCCTCCCCCCCCCTCCAAGCCAGCATCTTTTGGTAAAGCTGTGTCCATCCCCACCGTCCATCCTGCACTTTTCCAGATTGTCATTTAAGCACTCGGACACTCCGGGGGACCGTGTGTCATGCTGAGATAACGCCGTCCTCTGAGTGCTTCTCACAATGGTTTTCGGTGAGCTGAAGAATGACATTATCCCAGCAAGACGCTTGGCCTTCACCTTCCAGATGGAGACCCACCTTCAAAAGGTTGCCCATCCTCGCGGCTTAAAATAATATTTTACAGTCCCCGCTGCTTAGGATTCAGGGGAAGACGGGAAGGAGGGAGAAAATGCTTGATAGCTGTGAAATTTGTAAAATGCCCATTAGACTCGGCAGAGGGACGACGCTTGCATAAGAAGCGGCTTGGAGATCCTTCTGGGCGCTGCAGATTTTAAGCATAATGCATTCTTTCCTCGTAGGAATGGTTAAGCATTCGAGGCGCCTTGAAATGCAGGGGACATGGGGGGTTATGCAAAAGGGGTATTGCCTGGGCAAACCGAGCCGTAAAAGGACTGACGTGGCCCGAAGCGGCAACTGTGGCTTCCGCTGTTCCATTTTGCTCTTCCCGAGTACGGGGCCAGGCAGGGAGCTGTAATGGGGAGAGACGAAGTCCCAGAGCATTGCATTCAGGAGGTCCTAGGGTCAGTTCTTCACATCTCCCATTAGATAATCTAAGGTAAGTGTCAGGAGAACACCCTGAAGAGCCTTTAGCAACCAAAACACACAGTGCTGAGCTAGATGGGCCATCAGTATGGCGTGATATAAAATTGTCGTATGCAGGGGTCATTTCATAGAAAAAGAGGTGCAGGAGCTCATTAGCATAACTCATTTGCATACCTCATTTGCATACGCCACACCCCCTAACATGCCGGAAGTGTGTCAGAAGGCAACACCCACCCCTCAGGCTCCACCCCACAGGTGAGTGAAACTGACCTGCTCTTCCTCCATTCCCTTCCCCATCCAATACTTTGTGCAATAAAAATAAGCGTCAAGAACACACCCTCATTCTCTTCCTGCTCCCTTGAAACCACCAGGTTTCAAGTAGACTTGAGATACCCAGGACATGTGCACCGCCCATCCCTTCCCCTTCCCCTCCCCACAACAAGACACCCTGTGAGGTAGGTGGGGCTGAGAGAGGTCTTTGGAGAACTGCTCATGAGAGAACAGCTCTACAGTACTGCAATCGCACTCAACATTTAAAGGAACACACACACCAAAATTTATATGCCACCTTGAGCAAGTCTCTGGAAAAGCAGCACACAGTCATAAAAGGAACAATGATAAAATTATCAATATTAAAACAAAACATTAAAAACAATAAAGACCCTAGCAGGGCTTTCCCCGGGGCGCTGCTCCTCTGTACTGCTGGGGGAAGCAGAGGAGGGGGCGGGGCTTGGTCATGTGCCCGCCCCCTGGGCTCCTCACTCCCGGAGCTGCGCTCCTGTGCGCTCCTGCTCCATCGGACCCCTGGTCGTATGAGGCTTCAAGCATTTTGTGGTGGCAAGAGACCCCTTCATGTCCTCAGAAGTCTTAGCTTGTCAGCAGAAGACTATTATCTGTACAATTCCCTCAGTGTGTGAGCCACTACAGGGCAGTGGTTGGAGAGCCAGGTTCCAATCCTTAACTATGAAACTCACCAAGTCAACTTACCATTTGAAGAAGAAGAGAAGAGATTGGATTTATACCCCACCTTTCACTACCCGAAGGAGTCTCAAGAGCGGCTTACAATCTCCTTCCCCTTCCCCTCCCCACAACAGACACCCTGTGAGGTAGGTGGGGCTGAGAGAGCTCTTGCGAGGACTGCTCCTGAGAGAACAGCTCTGAAAAAAATTGTAACTGGCCCAAGATCAAACTAGCAGCTGCATGTGGAGGAGTGGGGAATCAAACCCGGTTCTCCCAGATTAGAGTCCGCACTCCTAATCACTACCCTAAACCACACCAAAATTTGCCCTCCTGTGACAGGTAACCCCCCCACCCCACCCTCAGCCCCATTCCCTTGCTCCCAAGAAATTGAGGTGCGGGAGGGGGACGGCCTCCATAGTGATGATCTAGGAATTCTTCTATGTATTTATAGCCTTTACAATAGAGATCAGGGGAAATTCCTAGAGCATCCACTAGAAGTGCCATCACATCCTCTCCAAACCCCACCCTCTTTAGGCAGTGCTGCCAACCGTATCGCCAAGTAGCCTGGAGCCAGTGACTTTCTCTCACAGACTACCCTACCCTACAGGGCTGTTGTGAGGACAAAGCTGGGGGAGAAGAGAAGCAGGTATACCAACTCCTTGAAGGAAGAATGGGATAAAAACGCATAGAAACAGACTGAGCCTAGGCATCTTGTCCATGTGGGCAGCAAAGCTTTCCATGGAGTGTTCCAGTTCAACTTGCAGAGCTAATAACCAGATCACTTGATCTCCTTCCACATTACAAAACCAAAACTCTTTCCGGCCCAGAGTAAACTCGCAAATCTGGAAGAGTGATCTATCTAGCCATCGATCCCTCTGACATGTATCATCTATCTTGCATTGTGTCCAAAATGAACATCCAAGGGGGCTAACAAATATGAATAAAATAATACAGGATAAAATAATACAGAAACCAACTAGACAATCAGAGGAAATAAAATGGCGGCAGGCTGGAGCTCCTATGGGGGGCTTAAAGCCATTGGCGGGGAGGGGGGGACTGAGCAGATGGGAGAGCCCTTGGTGGAAAGTTCTCCACCAGCAAAAGACAGCCCAGCCACACACACACAAAATTGGTATGTTGTTTTTTTAATTTTTGTTTGTTTCCAATGGGGGAAACATTCAGCCCAGCGAATCTCGTCCCCTGCTGCCCAAAGGGTCAGACTCGAGCAATCGTTTGACTGCATCATCTGCTGTCTGTGTTAACCGGGCCAGAGTGACAACAGATCAACTGAACGAGATGCTCCTAATGTCACCTCATGCAGAGTTCATGACACTCTTCTAAGCCCACCAGGCTCTGAAGATGGCTCCTCCCTCCCTGTGGCCCAGCGGGGCACATCCTTTCTCCTAGCACCTTGCGGATTCACCTCTGGATCACAAGGGGCCCTCCTCAGCGGTGCCAGAGCTTCCCGTTCAGAGGAGCCACTAGGCACTCCTTGACGGCTGCAGCTCTGACGGTGATCCTCCTCATCTCAGCAGGAACATCGTCCCTTCTTCGTCTTCTTTTCCTTAAGAAGGCACAGCTTTGACAGGCCTGACACTTTCAGCGTGTGCTCTGTGTGTGTGTGTGTGTGAGTGTGTGCTTCTGTTTGGTTTGTTTTAAATTCCTCGCCTGTGTTGCAGGTCTAATCACTCTTGCAGCTCAAGGAACAGGAGATCTTTCAAAGTGGTAATTAGACAGCTGTGCTCATTAGCTCCGTGGGCAACACTGTTCAGATCTCCTTCATCTTTGTTTCCTTGTTTATTAAGTGCACAGAGGGAAGGCGGAGACGAGGAGGATGCCCCGTTGGGAGTGGCTCCCTTGTTGCCTCCAGACCAGCTTCCTTTGGTCGCACTGCCTGATGCGAACGTCTTTGGCAAGGGTGGAAAACTCTCTTTGGCTCTTGGTAGCCCAGAGAGTAGCTATCCAGATCTCGGCAATGGCCTCAGAGTGTGGACTGAAAAATCCATACATTTGGCCCATGGACAGATGGCGGGGTTTTTTCCCCCTGAAAGTCTGGGTTCTCCAGGGGAAAAAGTGATATATAAAAAACAAAAAGGGTGGGTGGGTGTAAGAAATAATAGAAGCAATGGGGGAAAAAGGAAGTCACCAAGATGCTGGGATACTGTGTTATGAAGTCTTGCTGACTATTCGAGGAGCTGTTAATGTTGGAGTGAGCGACACAGCATGCCTGGACATTGGGGGGGGGGGCACTCCATCACTCTAAGGTCAAATCTACATCTGACTTTCCTGCTGGAATCATTCTAGTTTCAAAAAAAAAACCCCATCTATACCTGTTTCTAGTTTCAAACCATACTTGTTCTAGTTTAAAAAATTACTGTTTACATTCGTTAATTGCCCTCCTGTGGTCAAGCTAGCATTTTACCGCTTTAAACAGATCCTGTTGCTTAATGCTCTTCAGATCCGGGGAGTAAAATGCGAAACCAGCGTGAAACGAGCGTAGGAAAAGACAGCAGTCAAACTACTTCAGAGCGGAGGTGTAAATTGGGCCTAAGTGTGGCAGGGCTCATTTCGTAGCAGGAGCTCCTCTGCATATTAGGCCACACACCCCTGATGTAGCCAATCCTCCAAGAGCTTACAGTAGCCCCTGTAAGAAGAGCTCTGTAAGCTCTTGGAGGATTGGCTACACCAGTGGTGTGTGGCCTAATATGCAAAGGAGCTCCTGCTACAAAATGAGCCCTGTGTATAAGTGTTATCTCCTTGAATGGGATGCCTCTTTTTGTCTTAGCCTGACAGCTGCCCTCTGACCCCGCCTCCCTCCCCCTCTCTCTCCCCCTCCTCTCCCTCCCTCATCACATGGCCTTCCATGGAGACACATGTCTCGGCAGATCTCAACCTGTAGAGACAATGCCCTCATACTCCCACACACGTGATATGGCACAAGCTGGCCATTTGTGATAGGGGAACGGACTCTTCAGGTTAGGCCTTTTTCTCTTCTTTCGACTGCAGCCTGAATGTAAACTGGATCTACTTGAATGAATATAAGTTGCCCTTTTTTCGCAATATGCTTATTGAGAGATTTATTTATTGCACTCAGTACCCTGCTTCTATGACTGGGCAAAACTCTGCTATATTAACCGAAGACCCCAGTAGTTAAGCAAACCCGACTAAGCAAAAAAATAATAATGGAAAAATGAGAAAATGAAGACAAGGGGAGGGAGTGGGAAAAGGTGGGTGGATGCGGAAGGGAGCGAGGAGGCAAAGGCTTTCCCATCCCCTTCAACAAGATCCTTTTGCCTGGAGATGCCGGGGATTGAACATGCCACAGTGTGCAAAGCAGACGCTGTTACCCTGAACCACAGCCCCCGTTTAGGCTTTTCACAGCAGTAGCCTCAAGCTAGGGCATAAACCTCCCCAGCTGCGGACTGAAGATTTTCCTGACTGTGTTGTTCTTGCTAAAGCTGCATCGCTGTTCCGTCCTGATTAGTCCTGGGTGAGACTGGCTTTCTGAGTCACATTCCAAGGCTGTCTTCCAGAAGGCATAAGCAGATTTCACCCATGCGCTTCCATTATGTCCCTGCATTGTTTGGTGTGCCACGTCCCCTGCTTAGGCTGAGGACAGACTGGCAAAATGTAGCGCCGCGGAAGCGGGGCAAAAAGACCCGGGCCAAATTGTCCCGGGGCTGGCCGTTCCCACTGGGCAGACGGAAGCGGGAGCATTCCGGGGAGGAGGCGGAACGGAGCGTTCACACTGCAGGGTGGCTCCTGGTGGCGGGTTCATATTTCATATTCAATGAAAGGCGTCATTGTCCTCAACCAAAATCTCTGCCTTGCAGGCCCTGCGGAATTGCCCAGGCCCTAGTTGAGGACAGCTGGATATCCTTAGGGGCGGGGACCACCAGCGTGCTGTTGTCCAAAGAGTGCAACACCCTTCCGGAGACATTACAGAAAAGACAGCCCCATAGATCCATTGGTCCCCGACAGCTCAAGGCCTTATTGGTCAAAACTAAGACCTTGAACTTGACTCAGTATTCCACTGGGAGCCAGTGTAGCTGGCGCAGTGCTGGATGTCTATGTGCCGTCCATGATGTCCCATGAGTTCAGGCTTGATTGGATCTAAAACCTGTAAAGAATGCTTGAACTGAGCCGGTTCTTTCTCAGTGCCCTTTATCGTCTGTACTAGATGTTCGTTTGAAGATTGGGCTTCTCCGCTGGAACACCGAGCCTTAACTCGGACTGATATCCGAGAGTTGATACCCTTCAAAGTTTTTAGTCTGCGGGTTCACATTTCATAATGTCTTTAAGGCATCTGTGCTCTAGCATGACTCACCGTCTCCCCCTCTCCTCCTGACTTCTTTTCCATTTGCAGTCTCTTTTGCACTCCGCGTCTGGTGTTGCATGTGGGGGTGAAAGATAATTTAAGTGCCCTCCACGGCTCTCCTGTCTGTTATTGCACAATCAGAGAATCCAGTGTCACATTAAAGCGATTCTTATAATATAATCAAAGTCTCGGTGCTGTAGCGTCCTTCAGATGAAACAAAGTAATGAAAATGTATTGACCCTCCACTCATACTTTCGGAAGCGGAATGACTAAGCAATATTGGAACCGCCGTGCGGAATGGCATCAGCATTGATTATGAAATCAGCGTTCCAAGAGTCACTTTGGTGACTGATTAAAGAGTCATATTGGCAATATGGACTCTTTTGAGTAGGCAATGGACAGAAACCTGATAGGAAAGAATTGCTCTCCTCTGTTGTTTAGCTTTCCTTGACACTCATCCTTAAAAGAAAAATAAATGGGATTGGTGCATTGACCAATCCAGGGGCTAGATCCAGAATGAAGAAGAAGAGATTGGATTTATACCCCACCCTTCACTTGTAGTCTTACAAGTGCGGCTTGCAAACTCCTTTCCCTTCCCCTCTCCACAAGAGACACCTTGTGAGGTAGGGCTCATTTCGTAGCAGGAGCTCCTTTGCATATTAGGCCCCACCCCCCGAATGTAGCCAATCCTCCAAGAGCTTACAGAGCTCTTCTTACAGGGGCTCCTGTAAGCTCTGGGAGGATTGGCTACATCAGGGGTGTGTGGCCTAATATGCAGAAGAGCTCCTGCTACGAAATGAGCCCTGCCTAAGTGTGTAGTTGTATGTAAGTTGGGTGCCATTAAGGTAGATACTCAGTTCACAGTTGGCAAGGTTGTTACTGAGATGGAAACAGGAGCATTCTATTTTTTTTCCTGGACTTGGTATAAGCCACCATTTACAGTAGTAGCCAGCCAAAATTTCAAGGTCCCTAGCCAGTATTTCCTCAGTCCTTTCAACTGATTTGTGTCTTACTGTAATCGCCATGCCATCAGCATAAGCAAACTTCCTAGATGTTGTCTCGGGAACATCAGAGATGTAAAGATTTGAAAAGAACTGGAGTGAGGACTGAACACTGGGGTAGACCACTATTCAGTTTTTTCTGCTTGCTAGTTGACTGACCCATAATTACTTGGAGAATTCTAATGTTCAGGGTGTTATTTAGGAGTCAAAATAATGTTCGGTGGGGAGAAACTTGCAAAAACACGTACAGCAGACCATCTCTCCAGACCGTGTCATAAGCGGCAGTCAGATCGACAAAAACTGCTGATGTCTTAAGACACTTCTGGTATCCTGCCTCAGTGAAAGTTGTTGAGCTGAGAACCTGGTCTTCACAACTCCAATGGGGTCTAAATCCTGCTTGCTCTATCGGGACATGTTTGTTAATTCTGTCACTGATTCTGTTCAAGATTAGCCTCTCAAGGAGTTTGTAACAGGAGCTCAGAAGGGAAATAGATCTGTAACTTTCCTCCAGGTGTTTTGGTTTTCCAGGGCTGTGGTCACACACACTAAATAATCCACTTTCAATCCACTTTTAATGCACTTTCCAACTGAATTTTACTGTGTGAACTGGCAAAATCCAGTTGGAAAGTGCATTGGAAGTGGATTGAAAGTGGATTATTTAGTGTGTGTGATCACAGGTTTCAGAATAGCAATTATCTTTGCTTTCTTGAATTCTTTTGGGTGTCTTCCTGTTCTCATGATGTCAGTGAGAAACTTTGCAAGCCACTTCTTAGTGAGCGAGCCGCTGTTGATTGATCTGGAACTCAATATGGATGCAGTCAAAGCTGGTGCCCTTCCACTCCTGACATCCTTAGTAACCTTTAAAATCTTTTCAGCTCCAAAATCCCCTGACATCTCACAGCCTTCAGGGCAGACACATTTCAAAATCTGGAGTTCTTTTTTTTTAAATCCTGATTGTAAAATCTCGATCCTTCGGAGCTCTGGATAGGGATACCAGTTGGGCAGCTACCCAGTCTGATGTTACCTCCAGATTTCCTTGGAGCACAGGTGGGCTTGCACCTAGTTTTTTCAACAGGCTCTGGGCTTTCGTATTGGAATGCCTGAACTCCAAATTCGCAGTTGCTTTGGTCCATTTTTTGTCTATGTGCAGCATGATGTTCATGGAGAAGTTCATTTGCTATCTCTGGGTCTTTGCTGTCAAGGAACTTTTGATACAGCCTCCCTGATCGCTCTAGCCTGGAATATATTCTTTCCGATATCCTTGAGGAATGTGCCTTTTGGCCACAGATATAACAGCTCCACAAATTGGTGGTAGTTATTATATGTTTGAGGGACCCATCCAAGACACCTATCCAGATCTTCACTGAAACCTTTCCAATTCATTGGAAAAGACCTGATAACTGATATTTGGATTCCTGGCTCAAGGATTACAGGTTGATGCTGATTGTGTGGGAAAGCCTCAATAACACAACTGACAAGGGCTGACTTCTCCAGTTAGAGGAAACAAATGTTAAATCAGGGGCCAAGGACAGACTGGCAATCTGCCCCGGGAGAGCTCCGCTTGGGAAGCAGGGGAAGAGAGCCCGTTCAGACATCCGCAGCTGTCCCTCGGCTCCCTTCTGCACTTACGCACTTTGAAGCTGGTTTCCTCTCGCTGTGTCCAGGGGCCGTCTTCCGCATGTCTCCCGCTTCCAGGCAGTGTGAACCGGAAGAAGCGGGAGGCATCCGGAGGCGGCAGTGTGAACGCGCAGGCATGGATATTTGCACATGAGTGCATGTGCATATATATCAAAATATATCGTACTGCCTCCTATCCTATAGCGTAGCGCACATGCGCACATACGCCACCAGTGAAACGCTGCCTTGCGAGCCACGGAGCAGGCTCCGTGGCAGTCTGAATGCGCCGTAACAGCATTCTTGCGCAATACACTGGCCAGTGTGAACAGCCAGCCCCGGGGAATTTTTCCCCCCAGCTTTTGCCTCCCGATTCCTCCCGCTCCAGATTGCCAGTCTGTCCTCGGCCAGGGTTGGATTCTGTATTCCGTGCTGCTGATCTGACAGTGCCTGAGTCTTTAGCTTTGAAAATGAGATGCAAGCCATGTTCTTCAGCCCAATTGAACAACTGTGTAATCTGACAAGATTGGGCTATACGATGCAAACTTTCCTCCCCAAAACAGCTGCTGTCAACAACGCTGTGATGTTCCTTCTGGAAGTGATGACACATCTCTCTAGGAATTGCTAGAAACTCCATGGTTATTTCCAGGAAGCTAAGCTACACCATTGGTCCGATGGCCATTTTTAAAATTTTCTTCCACCACTGGGAAATCAAACGTGGGCGTGGGAAATACCCCACTTGTGTCTGCTCTACTCCTTGACTTTTCTGGCAAGAGTTTATTTGTTTGGAATATTTACGTGCGGCCTTTCAGAGAAACTGCTTGGGGTGACTGCAAAAATAAAACATAATATAAGTCATGAACAGTGAAAAGCCCAGGTTGAAAAGGCAAGCATTAAAAACCCAGCTGAGAACATTAAAAAAAGAACATTTTATGAGAACATAAAAAAGAGGACAAAACAACTTTCTAGGCGGCAAATGACACAATTCTCAGGCTAGAAGGAGACTGCAAAATTGATGCCACGCAATCAAGCCTCTAATTAAAAGCTGGATGAAAAGGAACAGTTTGGGCTGACAGCTAAAGAAGAGTAGGATAGGTGCCGGGTGGGCCTCAGAAGGGAGGACAATCCACTAGTGAGGGGCCACCACTGACAAAGCACTGTCCCTAGGTTCCACTCACCTCACCTCTGAAGGCAGAGTTACAGAAAGCAGGGCTTGTGAGTAAGAACTTCTGGCATGCTGGACAGTATAGGAGGCGTCTGTCTTTCAAGACCTCTGGGTTCCTACATTACAGACCATAGTTCCCATGGCTTTCTGTCTCCTGTAAGACTGCTTCATATATTTTTAAGTGAGAGGACCACAGTGTTGCATGCAGAAGGTCCCAGGTTCAGTCCTCCGTATTTCCAGTTGAAGAATCGGGATAGATTTCTGTCGCTGAGAGGTGGTATATCAAGTAAGATTGCTCGGCCTCCCTCCCCAACAGGAGTCCTCCTACTGGCCACTGCTGTTGCCAGCCTTTGCACCAGTACATCACTTCTGGACACAAGCCGGAAGTGACAATAGCTAGTTCTAGGGATTGCCAGAAACTTCATCGTTTTACCATGGAGTTTCTGGTGATTCCTAGAGCCACTCATCATTGTCATTTCTAGGTTGTGATGTAGTGATGTCAGTGACATGTCCCTTCCCCCAAACCCTCCTGCTGGTTGCCAGGCCTGGCTTGGCAACCCTTCTGTAAAGGGTAGACCTCGCCAGATCTTTGATCAGAAAGATGATGATAAAGAAGAAGAGACTGGATTTATACCCCGCCTTTCACTACCCAAGGGAGTCTCAGAGTGGCTTACAAACTCCTTTTCCCTTCCCCTCCCCACAACAGACACCTTGTGAGGTAGGTGGGGCTGAGAGAGCTTTGAGAGAGCTCTGAGACAGCTGGTACAGAGCTATGGCTTGCCCAAGGTCATCCAGCAGGTGCAAGTGGAGGAGTGGAGAATCAAACCCGGTTCTCCCAGATCAGAGTCCACACACTTAACCAATAATCCAAACTGGCTTTCTGAAACTGAAGCAGGCAAAGAAAGCCAGGAACTGATATGCATATATCCATACTGTGTAATATGGGTTTGCCATGGAAAATTCAGATTTGAAATTGTCGAGGCTTCACATCGAAATGGATGGCCTTGGTTGACATCCCTTCATTTGCCCTGATCCTGCCAACACGAAAGAAGAATAAGCCACCCCTTGTCCAATACTATCAAACAGGTAAGACCACCCCCACCCACCCTCCGTCAGCGATTAAATACCACCAGGTGTTTGCCAACTCAATGTAAAGCAGCAACAACCAAATCAAGTCAAATACTGGGATGCTCAGCAAACATCTGAGTGGCCAACAAAACACCCAGCAAGTGGTTGACATCAAATTTTGCGACGGGGAATTTGGGAGCGCCGGCGTCTTTTCTGTTCTTCCCTCCCTTTATCCTGCCTGCCGCCGGTGCCTTTGCTTCTTTGGAGAACGGTGTTGTCACTCTGAAGCGCCGTGCTGGCTGCTTACCGTGGCCTTTTGCTCCCGGATTTCTGTTCCCTGCTGCCCTACACAGGTGAACAATAAGTTCCACTTCCAACAGTGGCCGGCCTCCTCTCTTACCCCTTGCCGGCAGGATTTTCTTCTGTTTGATGTGATATTTTTTAGTCACGCTGTGTCATAATAATAAGAGCAGGAACACGGGGGATCCACCGTCCCGACCTGCATTCAGTTGCCATGGTTGTCTCCGTCTTGTGTTGTTGTGGCGGCTCTGGAGGACCGACCACTGCTGGGTCGACTCCTTGCTTCCTATTTCTTTAATAACATTCCCTGCCTCACTACAAAGTGAACAGCGGTGCCTGATCTCTCTAGTCGAGAGACCGCGTCCCCCTGCATGGAAGGAAGATCAGCTTTGCTCGAAAGATACGTGAGGTTATATTTATTATCTGGTGTGTGTTCCAGTTACGGGGACAACACTCTGATAGTTCGTGGCTCCTCTTTCTCCCTCTTCCCAGTCCTCGATCGATTGGTTGGTTCCCCAGGCTAAGGGCCTAACTCTGTGTCTTGCCTGCGGCCCCGTGCATGGATAGCACAATACCGTTTTGCACTGTTAGTGTTTTTAACGTGCGCTGCATTTTCAATACTTTGTTCCTAAACTGATCGTTTATTCTATTAGTTTGTCTGCAGCAGTAGAAAAGGGGCCGTGGTGGCTCAGAGGTTAAGGCGCTGAGCTGCAGACCCGGAAGGTTGGTAGCTCAGCAGTTCAAGACCCGAGTGCTGCATGACGGAGTGAGCTCCCATCTCTGGCCCCGGCACCTAGCAGTTCGAAAGCAAGAAATTGCAAGTAGATAAATAGGTACCGCTTTGGTGGGAAGGTAACAGCATTCCGTGCACCTCGGCATCTAGTCATGACCACGGAGAAGTCTTCGGACAGCGCTGGCTCTTCGGCTTGGAAACAGAGATGAGCACTGCCTCCTAGAGTCGGATTCAACTGGCTCTTGAGCAAGAAAAACCTTTACCTTTACCTACCAGTAGAGCCAGTTTGGTGTAGTGGTTAAGTGCGCGGACTCTAATCTAGGAGAACCGGATTTGATTCCCCACTCCTCCACTTGCAGCTGGCTGGATGACCTTGGGCAAGCCATAGCTCTGTACCAGCTGTTCCCTCAAGGACAGCTTGGGAAAGAGCTCTCAGCCCCACCTACCTCACAGGGTGTCTGTTGTGGGGAGGGGAAGGGAAAGGAGTTTGTAAGCTGCTCTGAGACTCCCTTGGGGAGTGGAGGGCGGGGTATAAATCCAATCTCTTCTTCTTCTTCTTCTAGAAAAGAGCCGGAGTCCAGTAGCACTTTAAAGACTAACAAAATTTGTGGCCCCAGACCAAAGGGTTAAGGTTACACTGGATAACTGCTATGGGCTGTAGGAGTCAGTTTTCCTCTGCTGTTTAAGTTGGTTATTTAGATGCGAACTTTTTTATTACTTTAGTGCAGACACAAGGCAGGCATGGTATATGACAATCTTGGTGGACCAAAGCATCAAGGGCTGGCTTGAAGGCTGCATTGCCACTTGGTAGCACAACCTAGTTGGGGCCATGGTGGTTCAGAGGTTAAGACACTGCACTGCAGACCTGGAAGGTTGGTAGTTCAGCAGTTCAAGACCCGAGTGCTGCATGATGGAGTGAGCTCCCGTCTCTGGCCCCAGCTCCTGCCAACCTAGCAGTTCAGAAGCAAGGAATTGCAAGGCGATAAATAGGCACCGCTTTGGTGGGAAGGTAATATCTAGTAATGCCGGCCACATGACCATGGAGAAGTCTTCGGACAGCGCTGGCTCTTCGGCTTGGAAACAGAGATGAGCACCACATCTCCAGAGTCGGACTCGACTGGCTTCCGAGCAAGGGAAACCTTTTGCCTTAGTGCAACCTTAAGTCCGAGTTACACCATTCTGAGCCCACTGAAATCAATAAATGTGAGAGGGTTGGGAAGGGGTATCTCAGCTTAAGACTGCCCTGCCAGAGGGGAACAGTGGATCAAAGAATACAGTTGCCGACGTGTGTGCAGCTCAGCATGAGCATTTCATCCATGTGCTCTCTCTGGTTCGACAAATAGGCCACAGGGGCAATTTTCTGACACTAGCAGTGGGGTTGATATACAGAGGGAAAGTCCTCCATCTGGCATTGGGGGGGAGAGAGTAAGAAGATGTCTTGATTCCCTTGCCGATTGCTTACAAGAGCAATCTCAGACTGGTTTCTGAGGCCAGAAAGACAAGAAGCAGAAGGCCAGCCCTCTCCCACTGCACCTGGCCCTAAACCCAGGGCTCCGTTGGAGCAGGAGCGCACAGGAGCGCAGCTCCGGGAGTGAGGAGCCCAGGGGGCGGGCACATGACCAAGCCCCGCCCCTTCCTTGGCTTCCCCCAGCAGTGCAGAGGCGCAGCGCCCCGGGGAAAGCCCTGCTAGGGTCTTTATTGTTTTTAATATTTTGTTTTAATATTGATCATTTTATCATTGTTCCTTTTATGACTGTGTGCTGCTTTTCCAGAGACTTGCTCAAGGTGGCATATCAATTTTCTAAGTATACCATTTTTTATCTGGGCACATGGCACATAAGTACTGGAGAAACTTCACCAACCCTTCAGCAGCTTCCACCTTATCAGTTTGATGTAGTGGTCAGGAGTTGGACTCTCATCTGGGAGAACCGGGTTTGATTCCCCACTCCTCCATCTGCAGCTGCTGGTGTGACCTTGGGCCAATCGCAAGTTCTCTCAGAGCTGTTCTCAAAAGACCTCTCTCAGCCCCACCTACCTCACAGGGTGTCTTGTTATGGGGAGGGGAAGGGAAAGGGATGGGTGGTGCACATGTCCTGGGTATCTCAAGTCTACTTGAAACCTGGTGGTTTCAAGGGAGCAGGAAGAGAATGAGGGTGTGTTCTTGACGCTTATTTTTATTGCCCAAAGTATTGGGTGGGGAAGGGAATGGAGGAAGAGCAGGTCAGTTTCACTCACCTGTGGAGTGGAGCCTGAGGGGTGGGTGTTGCCTTCTGACACACTTCCGGTATGTTAGGGGGTGTGGCATATGCAAATGAGTTGTGCTAATGAGCTCCTGCACCTCTTTTTCTACGAAATGACCCCTGCCTAAACCTCAATGAAGGTGGTTCTTGGGGTTGCTAGGTCCCACCTGGCAAGTGGCGGAGGAAGGGGAGGGGACTTACCAGGAGAAGCAAGGAGGTGCATCCAACCACAGCTATGTGTTTACATCAGTGCCCACATGACCTGGAAGTGATGCTACCACTTCTGGGACACTGGGGGTGACGCTCTGGTATTGGGGCAAAAGCTCTATGGTAAATTTGGCTTCTACCATAAGAGTTTTTGCCCAAATACCAGAGTGTTGTCCCCAACACCACAGAAGCGATGCCGTCACTTCTGAGTCATGTCGGCGGTAAGTTCCCCCCTGCCGGCCAGCTGATTGGCAGCAGGGAGGTAGGGCCTTGCACCGGGGGACTGCCACCTCCATCGGTGTGTGTGTGTGTGTGTGTGTGTGTGTGTGTGTGTGTGTGTGTCTGGCAACCCTAGTGGTTCTACCTTATAACCTTCTGTTTTTGCTTTTCCATAGTGTGCTTCTGTTGTTACCTCCAGGCTTCCTAACATTACAGTGTACCGTTTTTTTTTCCTACACTGATGCAAGGAACTTGCAGTATTACCTGCTGTGGTGTGTGCTGCTATACACAGCCCAAATAACTGAGAAGGGACAGAAAAACCTGCAGACTTGGACCAGAGGCCTTGCAGGTACGCCTGTAGCCAGGATTTTTTAAATCGGGGGGGGGGGGGGCCTTTAAATAAGTCGGGGGGGGGGGACCCGCACACACTCTTGCACACACACACAAGCGAGCACCACAAATAAAATTAAAAAATGGAAGTTGGGAGGCCTAGGCTGGATGGGAAGTCAGGGGACCTTGACAGTAAGTCGGGGGGCAGGCTCCAAGATGCCCCATTGTAGCTACGGGCCTGCTTGCAGGTCATTGAGTTGATTCCTTATTGTCCCTACTTTCTGGACCCCTAATTGGGACAGGAGATATCAGAGAGAATTGTCCCATGTTGGGGATCCAGTGACCTTAAAGAGTCAGTCCTAGGCCACTGTCTTCTAGATAGCTTTTTGGGTTGGATCCAGACTAACTGTTCTCCCAGTTGGATGGAATCTTACTTCAGCTCATTCATCTCCACAAAATGCTGCCCTTGGGAAGCAGGGGATCCTGAGGAGCAACGTGAAGGTAGGCCTCCTATATACCCACCTGGAGTGGAGATTTACCTGCTCCCAGTCCCAATTTCTCATCCTTGAAGAATTGAGGTGAGGGAGAAAATTGCCTCCATATGGTGTTGTTCAAAAATGGTAGGAACCTGACAAAAGCAGAAGAGATTAGGAAGAGGTGGCAAGAATGCACAGAAGAACTCTACAAGAAGGATCTCAATGCCCTTCACAACCACGATGGTGTGATCACTGACCTCGAGCCAGACATCCTGGAGTGTGAAGTCAAAT
This sequence comes from Lepidodactylus listeri, assembly GCA_029233225.1. Lineage (NCBI taxonomy): Eukaryota > Metazoa > Chordata > Lepidosauria > Squamata > Gekkonidae > Lepidodactylus > Lepidodactylus listeri. Next base: position 11,084,332 of record JARCFY010000021.1, read on the forward strand.
GGGCCTTAGAAAGCATTACTAACAGCAACGCTAGCAGAGATGACGGTATCCCAGCTGAGCTATTCATATGTCCCAAACTCCATCCTCCCCAGGCACCATCTCCAAAATTTCCTGGTGTTTGCCAAAGGCGGGATGGGAACCCTCCATGAGGACCATCTGCAGAAAGAAGAAAGAATCAGTGGGATTTGCCAATTTAATCTGGATCTCAACCCTTGGAGATCTGCTACACATTCCTAGACTGGGACATTTGTTAGTAAAACAGCCAAGCCATCATAACCAGGCAGCGATCCCTTTCCTCCATTCATTTTGCTGGAAAATATTAAACTTTTTTAAAAAAATGACAAAAGTGCATTCTTTCTGTGGCAGGGAAGGGCGGGATGGACACCTCAAAATAAATAAATAGATACCTAAAGGATAAGATATAGGATGCAATATGGAGAAATGGAATTTTGCAGCAGAAGAAACAGTGTGGCATTCTTTTTTTTTAAGCGATCTACTTCAAAGCAGTTCTTATTTTTGCAGCTTCATGCCCGAGCTTTACTTCTCTCATGTCGCTGTATATATATACACCAAACATACAGGCGCTTTCAAAAACACCAAGAATTTGAGATAAAAACGCTCTCAGCCTGCGGCACGAGCGCGCGGGGCTTCATGAAAGTACAGAGGGATGAGAGCTTTTCAATCAATTTGATGAAAAATTTAAGTTAATTAAAAGAATGCTCCATTTTTCCCCCTAGAAGGCGACACTGATCTTTATTATTAATGCATACTAGTGTTTCATAACCGTGCATAATAAAGGCCCGGAACGCCAGACTCCATTGCAACCCAAGCTTAATTTGTTGCGAAATCTTTTCTGGAATTCTTAAAGGATGCCCTTTGCCACAGCATCCTTGATGCTCTTCAGCTAATTCCTAACTCCTAGAAGATGCCTCATTTTCAACTTGCACCTGAGAATTAATTTAGCAGATTGTAATTTTTGTGTAATATATATGTATTCTTCTTCTAAAAAAAAATTAGAAAACTGTCATTGATAACCTCCTTTTCGGCTTTCTACATACATTCGGTTATTTCTCTCTCCGCTAATGGAAATATCACAGATTTGAAGTGTTCCTCGGAAGCCATAGGTGAGTTTTTTTTGAAGGAAAAAAAAGAATGTTTGGACTTTAAAAAGGCTCCGGTTGTATTTCTCCCATGCTTCAGAAATCCAGATGTGATTTAATGAGGTGACGGAGGCAGAAAATGAATGCCAACCCCTGACACAAATGGAAGGGTCCTGTGGGCACCTCTGGAGTTATGCCAGGGGAGAAGAATAAAGAGGTACAAAAGGCCTATAAACAATTTCTTCTACCTTTTCCCATGAATCCCTCAAACTCTCCTATTCATTACCTGCTCTGGTCTGGCTTCCACCATCTTGTGGTTCCCCCACACGGCTCCTACCAATGTATTTCTTATTTTATTTCATTGTAAACGTTTTTATGGCGCCATTCCACCCACCCAAAGCAGCAAACAATCAACACCATTAAAACAGTCTCTTCGAAACACTTTTTTTGGTTTGTTATCTTTATTAGATTTTTTTAGTCGCCATTCACCCGGGGGGGGGGGTTCTTGTGGCAACTTACCACACTTGAAAGCAACATCATAGGTTGTCAAAAACCAACAAAATCAAATAATACATGTACAATTGTTAAAATATATGACTCAGCCCCATACTACCAGAGAGCCAGTCTGGTGTAGTGGTTAAGTGCGCGGACTCTAATCTGGGAGAACCGGGTTTGATTCCCCACTCCTCCACTTGCACCTGGCTGGATGACCTTGGGCAAGCCATAGCTCTGTACCAGCTGTTCCCTCAAGGACAGCTTGGGAAAGAGCTCTCTCAGCCCCACCTACCTCACAGGGTGTCTGTTGTGGGGAGGGGAAGGGAAAGGAGTTTGTAAGCTGCTCTGAGACTCTTAAGTGTGTGAAGGGCGGGATATAAATCCAATCTCTTCTTCTTCTTCTTCTACCATCAAACCAGTCCAGTGTATCTAGTTAACTTCCAAAGGGCAACCTGAAATAGTCAGCCTTACAAGCCCTGTGGAATTTAGGCCAGGACTGTAGCTATGATGGGGTTTTGGGGGGCTCTGCCCTCTTTCTTAAAGGCACATTCCCCAAAAGAATGTATCCTGTAAATGCTTGTTTCAATCATTTTAAAATGGCATACACTCCTTTAAGCAGAGTGGGATGCTGTAGCTGACTAATTCCCACACTGAGACAGGGGGTTGGAGTAGGTGACCTCTGGGATCCCTTCCAACTCTGTGTCAAGAAACTGTTCTCCTTTAGGAGAGTTTTTTTCCTGCCTGTTAGCTTTCTTGACAATAGAAGTCATCACCCCCACCTGCTGGTTTGTTATCAGAATTGTTACTTAGGCTGGCGGAAGTAATTAACTTTCAGCAGCTGAGAACTGTCGTCTAAAGTGGCTGACAGCTTGCAGTTTAGAGATCTATCCTGGTTAACAGATGACCGCAGAGTAGTGAGGCAGGTTTGCATGGGAGTAGGCAGTTGTTGAAGGGATGTTACTCCCAAGCCATATATGACTTGAAAGGTCAATGCCAACATTTTGAATTGGGCTCAGAAGCTGACTGGGAGGCAAAGATGGAACAAGGCTGGAGTAATATGGTCCCAACGACCCATTCCAGTCAGCATTCACTTGTTTAAGGTATACACCTTTTTAAGGGAAAGGACGAAAGGGACAATTGCCCCAGACCATATGGGAGAGACATTCTGTGATGATTCCAAGTTTGGGGGGCTAGGAGCCTCTCCCCTACATGTCATCATGCCTCCACTTGTGCCCCCCTTTGAGCCCACATTCCCCCAACCACCCGGGTGCCTTCTGCATCCACTTTGCAAGCTGTCCCACCTCCAGCAGCTCGCACCTGATGCTCACCCTTACCCCACCGGCACTTAAGGAAGCATATGCGACCAATAGCATGGATGTCACAAGCGTTCAGATGTTCAGAAGCAAATAGGTAGGCAGAGGAAAGTCTTGAGTGTGAGAACAGTGAGCTCCACTGGAAGTCTGGGCCTCACCTGCTGCCTTGGGGTACGGCGATGCCAGCTCCGGGGCCTAATTAATTGCTGTGTTTCCATGTGTGGTTTGATCAGAACAGCCAGTCCAGTCACTGCCAATGAAACCTCCAGGCTGCAGATACTTTCAGGAAGTTGGGTGGCTTCCACAGACGGGCTTGTTCTTATTGCCTTGTGTGACCTGCGAATTTAACAAACGTATTTATGTACCTCTCTCCCCAGCGAGGACCCGAAGCTGCCTCTGACATCTTTCTCCTTGCCCCTATTTTATCTTCACAATAACCGTGTGAGGTAGTTTAGGCTGAGAGTGTGTGACTGGGCCGAGAGTGTGTGACTGGGCCACCAAGCAAGCTGCCATGCCAGAATGAGAAGACAAAGATGATGAAGATGAAGAAGACGACAAAGGTGATGAACATGACAAAGACGAAGAAGATGAACACAGCAAAGATGAGGAAGAAGAAGAAGAAGAGTTGAATTTATACCTGGCCCTTCGTCTCCCCTCAAGAGACACCCTGTGAGGTAGGTGGGGCTGTGAGAGCTCTGAAAGAACTGCCCTTGAGAGAACAGCTCTGAGAGAACTGTGACTGACCCAAGCTCACCCAGCTGACTGCATGTGGAGGAGTGGAGAATCAAACCCAGTTCTCCCAGATTAGAGTCCACCACTCTTAACCACTGCACCAAAGGATTTTAACCTGGGTCTCCCAGAAGCGACCGCTGCACCATACTTGTTCAACATACATCCACTAACATCTTTCCTTCTTCTTTCAAATAGCTTCAGTCATGCTTGGCTTATATCCTGGCTGGGAAGGTGAGATGCTCTCAGGCCATAGTAGAAAACAATACCTATTGCTTCAACTCCAGTTCCCAATAGACATGGGTGCCAACTCTGGGTTGGGGAATTCCTGGAGAATTTGGGGATAGAGCAGAGGGGTTTGAGGGGGGAAGGAACCTTAGCAGGGATATGATGTCATAGGGTCCATCATCTGGAACTGCGTTTTCCTCCAGGCAAACTGATCTCTGTCTTATGGAAATCACTTGTAATTTTGGGAGAGCGCCAGGCACCACCTGGAGGACGGCAACCCTACCAGTAGACAGCACTACCATTTTTTTTTCTTTCCGAATCCCACACATTTCTCCAAATTCCCCAGAACCACCCTCTAGCAGGGTAAGCTACAATCGCAGCGAACCCTTCCTAAGTGGTTTCATTCATCCAGTAAGGCAGAGGAAAAACCCGGCAGATACTCCACAAACTCGAGGTGTAATCGCTGCCATTTTTAATCATTACGACTAATAAAATTAAGTATTAAAACGTTCTGTAATAAAATTAAGCATTTCCATATTAGGCAACGATTATTAATAAAGTCCGGCTTCACAAATACGCATAATCAAGACCCGTAAATTAATGCTAATCTTACAGCCCATTTTTTTACCCCCCCCCCCCCCCAAATGTAATTAACGGAAGGCTTGCCTTGCAAGGCAAAAAGAAAATGTTGCGTTTCGGCAACCAAACCCCACGCCGTAAACATCCCTTTTGTCACTCCAGCGCTTTCCTTCTTTGTTCTTCCGACGATATCAGTGGGGGTTTCCTTTTGTCTCATCTTCCCAGACTCGGGACTTTCAGGGGTGCAGCTTGTCACAGCAGTAATATGCTTCGAGCGATAGGGAAAGGGAGAGGGAGGGGAGAATATTCAGCCCTTGACCCCCTGTTCCAATTACGTGAGACCCACTGTGCCTGGGTTACAACAGGAACCTCGGCTAGTCTTCCCCAGCCGGAAGGACGGCAGTGCGGATACAGGCCCTCCAGAAATGAGGGCTGGGAAAACAGGCAAGGAAAAGGAAAATAATCAGGGCTTCCAAAGGGACGTCGGAGACTCCTTTAGGGGGAACCGAAGGCTTCGGCATGCATGGGGCAGCTAATTAGAAGAGGAATAAGTGTGTCCCTTCCTTAGACATCGGGATGGTTTAGCTATACATTTTTAGATTGGGGGGGGGGGGGTTCCCTCTGTCTATATATGTCTACACCTACATGGCAGGGAAGGGGGTCCTCTGTACCTACGATGGCACTGCCTGCAAGGTATTGTCAAGGTGACACCGTTTTAATTATTCAACAGAAAACGATGGGAATGTGCCGCACCGCTCTTGAATATCTATGAGCTGAGGTACCAGGAAGAAATAGAAGCCGAGTCAAATGGAATCTGCAGAGAAGAGAGCGCTTCTCTCTCCTTTCGCACCACAGGGGCCAGGGAGCTGACCCTGAATTGCCAGTGTCGCAGACAGGTACGGGGCGAATGCTCCCGCGTGAGATCAGGGCCCTGTGGGGCCTGTTACCGTTCCGCGGGACCTGTAGAGCGGAGCTGTTCTGCTGGGCCTTGGGTTGAGGTGGTGGGCATCCAGTAGAAACATCTCGACCTTCCCAGCTGAAGACCCCACCTCCATGCGGCCCGAATTGAACAAACTCAGCGTCCAGTAGGGCTGCCAAGTCAGCCCAGGGGACGGGGGATCCCCTGCTAAAGGGGTTCCCGATCTGCCGGCCAGCATTTGGCCGGCGGGGGGAACCCCACCCCCGAAGTTGTCCAGCAAGGACGACGTAATGACGTCACAGGAAGTGACGCAGCACGTTGGGGGCATTGCCAGAGCGTCGCCCTGGCAACGCCCCCAACGTGCAGCGTCACTTCCGGTGACGTTGATGGGCGCGCGCGCTTCGCGTGCGCTCCAGAAGAAACTCCCGGCAGCAGGAGGACTCCCCCCCGCCGGTGAGTTTTCAATACTTGGCAGCCCTAGCGTCCAGCTCCACCAGTATCAGCGCAACTTGTTTTAAAATGTTATTTAAATGTTTTAATTAATTATTTATCATTGCATTTTGTGTTGCCAAATGGCCTAACTATTTAGGATTGCCAGGTCCCTACCTTCTGCCAGCTGGTGACTCCTGGCTCCTCATCTGCATATTCTATGTGTGCGCATAGCATGCGGGTCACAATGACGTCATCCAGGAGTGACACCAGGCACGTTGTTAGGGGGACACTCTAGCATTCCACCAGAAACTCTATGGTACCATAGAGTTTTTTTGCCTGAGTGCTAGAGCATCCCCCTGGCTACGTGCCCGACATGATGACGGCACCTCCAGGTAGCTCAGCAGTTCAAGACCCCAGTGCACGTGACGGAGTGAGCGCCTGTCTCTGGCCCCAGCTCCTGCCAACCTAACAATTCGAAAGCAAGAAATTTCAAGTAGATAAACAGGTACCACTTCGGTGGGAAGGTATCAGTGTTCTGTGCACCTCGGCAATTAGTCTTGCTGGCCACATGACCATGGAGAAGTCTTTGGACAGCGCTGGCTCTTCGGCTTGGAAACAGAGATGAGCACCGCCCCCTAGAGTCGGATGCGACTGGCTTCCGAGCAAGGGAAACCTTTACCTTTACTTTGACTCGCCAATCCTACGCCACACTGGCTTTGGTAGCCTTTCCTTCCTAATAGATGCAAGAGTCAAGAGCTTAAAATAATTCACTAGCAGACATAAAAAACGAAACTTTTGTCCTCACAGCCAAACACTTCTCCATTTGCAGGGGTGTCTTCTGAAACCCCCCCCCCCCAGTTCAGCAACCGTTGATAACTGTGTTGATATGGGCTGCATAGGTACACACATACATATACATCCGCGGATGCAGCCAATATGAATCCCTCTGTTCTAGTGAGGGGTGGGGGGGATTAAGTTGAATTAGCTTCTCAGCATGAAACCATTATGGGCTGTAATTTATTTGAGAAAGTGGAAAGTGGTTGGGGGGGGGCATCCCTTTCTGCTGATAATTTGTTATGTTCAGTTAATAACCTTCTACAGATGGACTTAAGTATACTTACTCACTAAGCATAATATATCTGAAATGTCACAGTGGATTGAACCTAACTGATATGATTAGAGTGCCGGTCCTCTTAGGCCTGGCCTCCGAAATGGTGGCTCAACCAAGAAAGCTGCTTTTGATTTATTTTGCCTGTCCTTTCCATCCCCTTCCACTTGCATTCTTTTCTCCCCCCCCCCCCCTCCCCTCCCCTCCCCTCCCTGCCCTTCCCATCTCCTTTTCAAATTCTGAATGACCAAAGTTCTTCAGCAGTACTGAACATGGCTTGAATTTTGAGAACAGGTTATGGCTGCCACAGGAGCCGGGCAAATCACAAAATGGCCGCCACAGGCCCCGGCTCCAATCACAAGATGAACAAGGGTCTCCCAAAATCTGAGGTGGCTCCAGTCCAAGTGTCCTCCTTCGATGAAGGCGGGGGGCAGCTGTTTCCAAGTAAGTGCTTAGGTCTGCCAACCTCCAGGTCGGCCCTGGAGAACTCCCGGAAATACAACTGATCTGCAGACCACAAAGATTGAGAAAATGGCGGCTTTGGACTCGATGGCCTTATGTTCCGCTGAGCTCCCTCCCTGTCATGGGTCCTGGCTCTGCTGAGGCTAACTATTCCTTAGATGAGGAAGAGGCATGGAGCAACCCAGCCTACTCTGGAATCAGCCCAGAAGAGGAACTTTTACCAGCATCTGAGGGAGAAGAGGCCCCGGCAACTGCACAGGAGGGGCAGCAAGGCGAAGAGACTGAGGTGCAGTCAGAAGGAGAGACTGGTCCAAAGCCTGGCCCAGCACCCCCAGTTGGAGACACCCTGAGGCTAGAATCCCCACCTAGCTCACCTGATTGTCCCAGACGCAGGGCACGCCAGCACCTGAATGTGCGAGAGAAGGGGGCGTGCAGACTGCAGCTGTTCCAAAGACAACATGAGGGGCTGTGAGTCCTGGCAGATTGATTTCCAGGGAAGGGAGGACTTAGTCATAAACAACCATGCTTACCTGCCTCGGTGCAGAAACAACCGTGTGTTATTGGACCTAGTCCCAGTTGCTAGCCTCCGCTCCTTACTCCTTGTTCCTGAAAACTCTGACTGATTACCCGGCTTTCTGCCCTTCGGCTCTGTTTCTCGGCTTGCTCTTATTTATTTATTTATTTATTCGATTTATACCCCGCCCTCCCCGCGAACGGGCTCTTGGACTGCGTATCCAGCTTCCAATGAAGGGTATCCGTGGCAACCAGCCAAATCCAGCACACTCCCCTTCCCAAACCCTGCCCTCTCCTGGTCCCACCCCCCAAATCTCCAGGAATTTCCAGAGCCAGCATTGGGAACCCTTTCAGGAGGTTCCCTGAAGACATAAAGATGGTGCCTTCTAGACTCTTCTGAAGCACCTCCTACTCCAAAGAAGTGGAGAGAAACCAGGAGTGGCTCTTTGCTTTGGGGCTAAGAAGTAAATTGTTGCCAGGAGATAAACTGGGGATGCCCTGTGCCCAAAGATATCATGTTGAGGAGCTTTCCTCTAGGAGCTGCAAGCTCATCTAGGCTTTGGCATTCACAGAGTGCTGGATGTGCCACCCTCCAAAGACGATTTTGTAGGTGGGCACGGTTGGATATTGGAATGAGTGACTCAGCATGCCTGGACATTTGGGGGCGGGGGGACACTACATCACTCTGAGGGTGTATAGGTGTTATCTTCTTGAATGGGATGCCTCTCTTTGTCATCACCTGGGACTTGCCCTCTGACCTCTCTTCTCTCTTTGCCCTCTGACCACTCTTCTCTCTTTGTCCTGGCCATGGTCAGTAGTTGGATGGGAGACCACCAAGGAGGACTGGGGTTGTGACATGGAGGAAGGCAATGGCCATGGTCAGTAGTTGAATGGGAGACCACCAAGGAAGATTGGGGTTGCGACATGGAGGAAGGCAATGGCCATGGTCTGTAGTTGGATGGGAGACCACCAAGGAAGAATGGGGCTGTGACATGGAGGAAGGCAATGGCCATGGTGTGAGAGTCCTACAGAGCCAGTCAACAACAAGTGTCCTAGAGAAGGAAGTCTTTATTGAGAAAGGTCTGTTGTGGTCATCTGCACTTCTTGTGTTAGTAATGGCTGACACAGCCCCAAGCAGGACAATTATACAGAATTCAAAAAAGGAACTGCAACCGATCACCAACCCAAAGAAAAGGTGCTCAAAATACTGGTTTACGGTTCTCAGGGGGAAAGCAGGAAGAACTAGAGTCAGACAGGAGAAGAGATACAAGGGCAGGCACCATCAGTTTCCCAAGGTCAGAGCAGCTCAAAGAGCAATAAGCATGCCTGGAGAAGTATAACATAACATTCCACAGACCCGACGTCAAGGGTTCCCTCATCCCACCTCCCAGGCAGGAGATGGCAGCATTAGCCAGTAGCTGGATGGGACACCACCAAGAAAGACTGGGGCTACAAGATGGAGAAAGACAATGGCAAATAAACTCTGCTCACCTCTTGCCTTGAATGCCACATGCTTGGGCTCACCCATGAGTCAATTGTAAGTTGACAGGATATTTCTCCTCCTTCAGTTGTAAGCCACCTTCAGCAGGACTCTGAAGCGAGCATGGAAATATAGTAGGTAGGTAGGTAGGTGATAGATAATAGGTTGATAGATGATGGATAGATGTTGGTGCTACAAAGTGGGTGGAAGCAAGCTAGTTTTAAATGTTTTATTGTTGTGATGTTTTGATAACATGTTATCTTTTCCTGGTCTTTGACTGAGAGACAGGATTTAAAAAAACAACTCCTGACTAAATGAATGCAAAGATCAGATAAGGTTGATTAATTCTTCCTTTCCTCATCTACTGATGATGCAGGGGGGGAGAGGAGAAATAACTTATTCCGACAACATCATTTCCAAATGGAAGTCACCATGCTTACAAGAGCCAACAGCCTCATGGAACATGTGTCACATTATACAAGACAACAAGGTATGGAATGGAAAGGGGAGCGCATGTTCTCAGAGCTGGGAAAAGACTCTGCATAGAGCAGATGGGGACCGTAGTGGAGCTGAGAAGAGGCAGTGGGAGCGTTTCAGTCTGATTTACACCTACGCAGTGCCACCGGGTCAAGAGAGCGACGCTTGAACGTCAGATTCTTCGGGTGTGTTGTGAGGTCGAGTGTGAGTCTAATAATAATTTGCTTAATTTGAATTCTGCCCCACATGTTCTCAAGGGTTCGGAATGTGTAACAATGGCTGAAGAGGGTGGGAAATACAATTAAAATAGAATACCCAATTAACATGGAAATTATGTCCAAATTAAAATTAAACCATGCGCAGTCCCCAAAGAATGTGGGGCCCATGACATTTAGGGGCCTTGATCCACACTGGCACTTCCCCAAGCAGAGTTACACTTTTCAGAGTTACTGGCCCAAGGTCACCCAGCAAGCTTCCATTGTAAGGATAAGGATTCGAACATGGGTCTCCCAGATCCTTGTTCAACAGACTAACCACTACAACACAGTGGAGCCTATTCTGTTGATGGTATTAGGTTCAATCTGCAACACACATGCCTGTCATGAAACAAAACCCTGAAGCTTCAAGACAGTCATCAAGCACAGCACCTTGTAGAGTCCATTACAGTAGTCAAGCCTTAGCGGCTTGAATTACAGCTGCAAGTTCTTCAGCCCAACTACAAGGTATTAAAGCTCATTTAAATATTATCACAGCTGGAACTAGCAAGCAGGGCTGTGGATTCAAAAGCATTCCAGATCATTGCCTTAAAAGAGAAAGAAAGGCAATTATCGGGCGCGATCATACGCACCCATTTGCGATGCAAGAAGGACGATTCCCCGCCAGCTCAAAGTGGCGTGGTCACACAAGCACATCTGGGAAGCGTCCTGCAACCGGTGTCAAACTGTCGCAAGCCGCTTTGAGCCGACGGGGAATCGGCGTATTTAGCTACCAGTGAAAAGGTAGTCTCAAATGGTTTGCGACAGCCCAGACAGCCATTTCCTGGTGTGATTGTGCCAGCGCAAACAAGTGGCGTTGGGGACCAGGCTTTTTGGTTCGCCCCCCATCCCAGTATGCGCATCATCGGATGACCCTAAGGGTGGAGAGGCAAGTCACTGATCCCTTGTAGAAGCGAATAAGTGCACTGAAAACGGCCAAGGGGAAAAAACCCAACTCGCCCGCAGCTGCGTGTGATCATGCAGCGGCAGTTCGCCCTCACAGGTCCACAGACCTGTGTGATCCCGCAAAAGCGGCAGAAATTGCGCCGGCGCAAATTTGTGTCAATTCCCGTCCGGCTTATCTCGCTCATGTGGACGGGGGCCATCATTTCCATTGTTTGTGTCCATGATGGCCAACCTGTATAGTCTTGCAGTGATGGAGACACTATTATCCAGACATTTGCCTTCCTTGGAAAAACATGGCCCTCAGATGGCAATCTGGCCACATAATATACTTGGCATCAACGATCAGTAATGCATTTTCAGGTATGGGTCTCATATGGTTGAATGAAGAAGAAGAAGAGATTGGATTTATACCCCGTCCTCCACTCCCCAAGGGAGTCTCAGAGCGGCTTACAAACTCCTTTTCCCTTCCCCTCCCCACAACGGACACCCTGTGAGGTGGGTGGGGCTGAGAGAGCTCTTTCCCAAGCTGTCCTTGAGGGAACAGCTGGTACAGAGCTATGGCTTGCCCAAGGCCATCCAGCCAGGTGCAAGTGGAGGAGTGGGGAATCAAACCCGGTTCTCCCAGTTTAGAGTCCGCGCACTTAACCACTACACCAAATGGCTCTCACCAAATGGCATGAAGCCATGGATGGGGAGAATCCTGAGGAACCTATTTATTTCGAAAATACATGTCCTGCCTTTTTTTACATGAAGCCCTCCAGGCAGCTTCCCAAATGCGCTTCAAGGTATTCTCCCAAAGGGAGAGATCGGGAGACATCTTCTTTTCCAAAATATGGGCGAGACTGGATGACGATGAACTTCTCACTCCCGCTGTTTCAACCAATGCGCCATTCTCTCTTGAGTTCAACCAACCTACAGCCCTTCATTTTAGCGTCATTTTCCATTTCCTTGTTCTGATTCTCCCAAAGAAAATGCACACATTCACTCGTGTTATTTGTATATTCGTAAGTCAGCGTTCCAAGGTAGGTGTCTGTGAGGAACCATCAGGGGCAGGATAAACAATCAGGGGCTTCCCAAACACGCACCCCAGTCCTTTCCATCAACAATTCTGTAAAATCACCATCTGTGAACCAGATCGAGATGGGTCGCCATGGGAGTCTGTCTGTAGCAGCAGAAAAGAGCAAGAGTCCAGGAGCGCCTTCAAGACTAACAAAATTTGTGGCAGGGGAGGAGCATTTGTGAGTCACAGCTCACTTCTTCAGGGTGACTCATGAAAGCTCCTGCCCTGCCACAACTTTTGTTAGGCTTCAACGGGCTACTGGACGCTTCGTCTTTCCTATCTGTGAATCAGGACACTTTTTCCGATCTCTGCTGCCCCTCCCCCAAATTGATTTGGTGTAGTGCAGGGTATAAATCCAATTTCTTCTTCTTCCTTCTCCTCCTCCTCCTCTTCTTCTTCCACAGCAGAAAACACAAGCCGTTAAAAAAACCCCAAGTCATTACAAAATACAAGTAGTGTAACAACTAGCCGTAAAACAGAGCAGAGCGCTAAAAAGGTGATAAAATAACCCTTTAATAAAAAGACTGGGTAAAAAAGATGTGTTCAGACTAGTGCCTAAAAGAAAGTAAAGTGGATGCCAGGTGAACCTCAAAAGGGAGGGCATTCCAAAGGCAAGGGGCCACCACTGAAAATGCCCTGTTTCTTGTCATTACTCACCTCACCTCTGAAGGCAGGAGCACAGAGAGCAGGGTTTGAGAGGCTAGGCTGGCCAGGTGGCAACAAAGCAACCTGACTTCTGATGTGTACAGAAATGACATCATCATATCACCAAGGCAGGACACTCTGTTGCTTGGGCTGAAACTCTATGGTAAAGATTGTTTCCACCATAAAGTTTTTGCCCGAAACAACAAAGCATCCCCTTGTCACCAGAAATGCAGTGACACCACTTCTATTGTAAGCTAGAATTGACATTGCATCATTGCCAGTGACAGTGGCCTAGGAGGGTTGTAAAAAATATTCCTCCTTGCACACTGGACAAACTGAGCCTCCTAGAGGGTCTCTGGTGCCCTGTGTCATCTCTATTTTGCATTGGGTCAGGATCTCTGCCAGTTTGGTGTAGGGATTACACATGGGGACTCTCACCTGGGAGAACCGGGTTTGTTTCCCCACTCCTCCACATGCAGCTGCAGGGGTAACGTTGGATCAGTCACAAGTTTTTTCAGAGCTGTTCTCTCAACGGCAGTTCTTGAGAGAGGTCTCTTAGCCCCACCTACCTCACAGGGTGTCTGTCGTGGGAGGGGAAGGGGAAGGGATTGTAAGCCGCTCTTCTTCTTCATCTCCTTCTCTTCCTCCTCCTCCTCCTTAATTTGTACCCAAGCTTACTATGAAGCCAAAACAACCCCACAGCCAAGGTTCTGCTGCCTCCCATTTTCACCCTCATTTTGTCTACCATCGACCCAATTCCAAGACACTGGTTCCGGATAGCCCTACGTGTCTTAAGTCTGTAAAAATCACATCGCACCATTAACAGCCATTACATGCTAGCGGATTTTTACGATCAGAGAACACTCCTTGCCTTCACGGCCATTTGGCCTTGCATCACACGACTATAAATTCACCCCGGCGCTTGTCATTCCTTTTGTATTTGCCCCTTGGATTCCCGCCCCCCCCCCCCCCGATTCTCCACCTCCTCCTTCCATCTTTCTTTCCATGCTGCTCCCTTCTTCACTTACATCGTGTCTCAAAATCCCTTACCTGTGGGGAGGGAGAAACAGTTTGTCAGGCATTCTCTCCAGTGAACAAATCTTTTAGAAGAAGAAGAAGAAGAAGAAGAAGAGATTAGATTAGATTTATATCCCGCCCTTCACTCACTTAAGAGTCTCAGAGCGGCTTACAAACTCCTTCCCCTTCCCCTCCCCACAACAGGCACCCTGTGAGGTAGGTGGGGCTGAGAGAGCTCTGAGACAACTGTCCTTGAGAGAACAGCTGGTACAGAGCTATGGCTTGCCCAAGGTCATCCAGCAGGTGCAAGTGGAGGAGTGGGGAATCAAACCCGGTTCTCCCAGATTAGAGTCCGCGCACTTAACCACTACACCAGACTGGCTCTGGTATATTTATATACACTTTTAAATAATATTTTATTTAATATTAAATGATTTATTTAGCAGGCCAACCGGACGGAATCAAGCTACATCACCTCCTTACTTCTCGAGATCCGGAGATTATTGAACTGACTGCTAAGTTTCTTCATGGTCTTATAAAACGGAAGAAACTTCCTGATCGTTTTGAGTTTCATAAAATTGTAAAGAATTTAATTTTAAGGCTTTCAGAATTTAAAGATTCCTATGAAATGGCTGAATGTATCCCGTTATAATTTAAGTTTCTAAATTCGATACACCTCTGTAAGGGTTTTAGGGTTAACTATTTTCTACAAATTTGGGGACTGTTTTATCTTAATGGGAATTGCTTTTAATATTTTATGCCAATAAAACGTATTTGTTGTTGTTTTTAAAATTATTTGTTTGTTTGTTAGAATTTTACCCCGCCCTTCCAGCAACGCTTTATATGTGAGATGATCCCCCCCCCCCAAAAAACCCAGTGAAATGAATATGGATTTGAGAATCATCCACGTCAAGCCAATGAATGAGAGGGTCAATGTGACTGTATAACCCTCCTTTGCCTCTCCTGGAGGACAGAGTTAAAAGATCCTGCTGGGTCAGAAGTCAAAGCAGTCATTTGCTTAAAGAAGAGCTGTCTAGAATTAATCAAAATGAAACGTGGGTTTTCATCTCTCTCCACTATTCAGAATCTTCCTGGCTCCCCCCTCCCTTCTTCTTCCTTTTGGAAGATATGATGTATTCCTTTATCCCTTTTATACCTTGTCCTGCCGAGGTTTTGTTCAGCTTGGTGTCACGGGCCTTCTCCTCCAGTGTATAGAACCATTTTAATCAGGTCCAAATCTCCGTGTGATATTGGGGGGAGAGGTCGGCCGATGCCGGCACGTTACTACCGGAGCAGCCACCGAAAGAAGAGAGAGACGACCCTTCGTGAAGAGTTTTGAGTTGAAAAGAGTGATTCTATTCACCACATTTTGTCTGACTTTAAAAGGGAACTTAAAAGAGAGACTCCGGCACTCAGAAGGAGAAAACTTTACATATTTTGTTTCACCGTAACCCGAAGAGAGCAAACTATTCAGCTGGAGAAAGCTTTCATTCCTTTTTCAAAAGAAATAACCCCAAAACTGATTAACAACCTGACCCTCACCCTAAAAAAAAAAAGAGTGATCATATTTGGGGGGGGGGTCTATTATTCTGCTGTCTCCCCCCTTTTGGCCTGTTCTAGTGGTCAGGGAGATACCAAAATATTTAAGCATTTGGTGTGATACCCACTTTAAATCAGAACACGGGGGGGGGGGGGGAGTGAGGACTTTTTCTCCTCTTGTAGCTCTTGGTAGAAAACTTTCACCTCCTGGATCAGCCACACTGAAGGTTCAGTATTTCATCCTGTATACGGCGGGGGGAGGATAAAATCTCAACATTTTAGATCCTCAAGAGTCATATAAGTTTGTCCAGGGCTGCAGTGAATACTCTCACCTTTTAATAGGGGGTCAAAAAGGTGACCGGGAGGGGGGGAAGACTGATCCCCCCCCATAGTCTTATGATAGTATGAACGGCCAACATTTCTCCTTCCCAGTTATATGTCACAGTTAGAACCACAGAGCTGGAAGGGGCCACACAGGCCATCCAGTCCAACCCCCTGCTAAATGCAAGATCAGCCTACAGTATCCCTAACAAGTGTTTGTCCAGAAATTGCTTAAAGACTGTCGGTGAGGGGGAGCTCACCACATCCCTAGGCAGCTGATTCCACTGTTGCACAACTCTGACTGTCAAAAAGTTTTCCCTAATATCCAGCCGGTACCTTTCCACTTGTGATTTAAATTCGTCATTGCAAGTCTTGTCCTCTGTTGCCAACAGGAACAACTCCCTGCCCTCCTCTGAGTGACAGCCTTTCAAAAAGAAGAAGAGGAGGAGGAGGAGGAAATGGAGGAGGAAATGGAGGAGGAGATTGGATTTATACCCTGCCTGTCACTTAGAGTGGCTTACAACCTCCTTTCCCTTCCCCTCCCCACTACCCTGTGAGGTAGATGGGACCAATGTTCCTTCTAAGCTGTGGGGTCTTGTGAGCAAAAATTCTACTTTGTGAGCTACAGGCATTAAAGTTGTGAGCAAGTGATTTGGCTACTGCATAAATTAGTTTGCTCGGGGGCCATCCTTCCTGAGCTAAAGCAGAAATCTGTGAGCCAGAGGCTAAAGAACTGTGAGCTAGCTCACACTAACTCAACTTAGAGGGAACACTGGATGGGACTGAGAGAGCTCTTTCCAGAACTGTCCTTGAGAGAACAGCTCTGACAGAACTATGGCTTGCCTCCTCCTCCTCCTCCTCCTGGCTGGTTTGGCTTCTACTCCCGAGGAACCCCCCTCCCAGTTCTCTTTCTTCCCTTTCTTATACCCCGAGCATCACACTTGGCCCTTGAGGTAAATGGCACCCTCCTCTTCTCCATTCCCGCCTCTCCACATCCACGCCCTGCCTTAAGACCCCCGGGCTGCAGAGCCATTGCTTTCACATCCAGGCTTGCCCTGGGACAGATCGCCAAAGCTGCCTTGCTATTGAGGCTACACTGGCTGCACTCTCCGGCCCCTGGTCTCACCTGGCTATCCCCAAGAGAGTCTTGCTTCTGTGCTCAGGGGTGTGTTTTGCCCAGCCAGGTGGGTTGTTGCAAGGTTGCCCACCACACAATAGAATAACTAGAGTGAAGACAAGGGGGAATGTCATTAAAGGACAAACTGAGCTGGATACAAATTCTTAAAAACGGTTGTAATACCATGAGCAGCCAGTTTTGTGTAGTGGTTAGGTGCATGGACTCTAATCTGGGAGAACCAGGTTTGAATCCCCACTCCTCCTCCACACGGAGCTGCTGGGTGACCTTGGGTCAGCCACAAGTTCTCTCGGAGCTGTTCTCTCAAGAGCAGTTTCAGTCAGAGCTCCCTCAGCCCCGCCTACCTCACAGGGTGCCTGTTGTGGGGAGGGGAAGGGAAATGAGATTGTAAGCCCCTCTGAGATTCTGAGTGAAGGGCGGGGTATAAATCCAATCTCTTCTCTTCTCCTTTCAGTCTCTATGCTGGACTGAAGACAAGCCCGTCTTCCTAAAAGGCTTTACTGTCCACTGTGCTGTAAAGCAAGCTCTGATAATGCAATGGGGTTGCAACCTCTGGGTGGGAAAATACCTGGAGATTTGGGGGGCAGAGCCTGGGGAGGGTGGGGTTTAGGGCAGGAAGGGACTTTAGCAGGGTACAATGCCATACAATCCATTCTCCAAAGCAGCCATTTTCTCCAGGGCAACTGATCTGTGTTGTCTGGGGATCAACTGTAATCCCAGGAGATCTCCAGGCCCCACCTGGAGGCTGGCAACCCTAGCAATTGCATGTCCCCCCAGCTTAACACAAGCCCAGTCCAGGGTGTATCTGCCCCTCCCAATGGACGTATTAAATAAACAGCAAAAACACCCACTGCCGCTCGCTCGCTCGCTCGTAGGCTGACATATCCAGGCATCGATCGCTTCCGCGTAGCGCTGACAGTGTGCACAGCTGGTGTATTTTTACAGTATTTGAAGCTCTGTAATTAGCGCCTGTTAAAGAACAGGGAGGGGAAGGGAGGAGGGAAAGTGATGCCTCAGTACTTTGCGACAAATCGCCCGATCCGGTACGTCCAATTCATCAAGGCCCAACGTCGAAAGGCAGATCCCGGCTGTAATTTCTTATGATGTTCTTGTCACCATTACACTTGTCAGCTCCATGATATCAACAAAAGGGCTTTTAGATTGTCTAGTGGGGAATGACTCTTCCTGACAACCGCTGAAGTGAGCCGAGCGTTCGCGAGCACACAGATGTGTGTGGGGTTCCCCTTCCTGTCGCCGTTTAATTTCACTCAGGAGAAAGCCTGGAATGTTAAAATTGGGCAGAGGCAAAATTGGGCAGACCCACCCGCCGGAAGAATTCTTTCCAGGATCATCCTTAAAACGCTCAAAGCTCCTCTCGGAATACCTCAGCCACTTTGCCCAAGAGCGAATCTTCCCAGGTTTGCTTCAGACAGAATTTGGTAGCGACCGCTTGGTGTGTAAAATGTACAAAATATCAATAATGGGTTTCCTCCTGAGAAAATGGTATGTCAAGGCAAATCATGCAGTATGCCTGAGACTCAAGAACATGTTGATATTGTGAGCGAAGCGGGGTGGTTTTTTTGCAATTTATTATCAAATTAGCACTTTGAAAAGAGCGAAATTTCATTTCCTGGCATTCTTTTCAGCTTCTCTCAACATTTCTCGCAAGTCCTGGTCAAGCAGGAATCTCCATGCTCTACACATGTTTTCCTTCCCAAGGAATTTAGGGGAACTGAACAGAAGTTCCATGTTCATCAGAACTCTACCTTAAAGTACCTTATTTTTTTTTTGTAATTATTTTTATTTTTTATAGCAGACAAACAAAAAACAGACAAACATAAATACAGACAAACTGGGGAGTGGTGCTTTCAATTTACATCATTATTTGGTCTAATATGTTACCTTATACATTGTCTACTTGTATATTACCCAGAGCTATTTTTGGGCCGGAACGCACAGGAATGGAGTTCCGGCTGGCTTCCAAGCTGGCCACGCCTACAGCCTCCCCCCCACTTGGGTTCCCCAGGTTCCTCGCACGCCACGGGGCACCTGGGAAGCCAATCCTGGGAGGGAGCTGCTCTGCCGGGGGTGTGGCCTAACATGCTAATGTGTTTCTGCTGTTGGGTGTGGCCTAATATGCTAATGAGTTCCTGCTGGGCTTTTTCTACCAAAAAACGCCCTGGTTGATCTTAAAGTTGCCACTGGACTCCAACTTTGTTCTATTGCTTCAGTCCAACACGGCCACCCACCTGAATCCATCTAGATGGTTGGTGGTATATATGTCCCCTCAGGCAGAGTGTTGTCCCCATTGTCTTTCAGCTGTGTCCTACGGCCCACTGTTCATGGGATGACTGATGCTGTGTGAGTACCGCTGCTTCTATTCTGCAACTTGCCTTGTGTCTCAGGGCAAAAGGCAGGCTATCAATTAAGTAAGGAAATAAATAAATTGGTGGGCTGGGAATGGTGTGACTCTGCTTAAGACCCCAGCGGCAGCTCATTTAGAAAATATAGCACTTTGTCAGCTTAACACTGGCAGTTGTCTGGGTTGTACGACTAAATGACAAAGAAAGGTGCTGTTTTTAAAGCTTGTTACTCGGCGCTTGAAAGAGAAGTCTCCCCCAAGAGCTCTTGGAGTTGTTCCTCTTTTCTTTGCCAGTGGCCTGTGGTCGCCCTGGAGAGGAAATAAAGGTGAAAAGAATCAATAACGCCATTTTCTTATTATTATTTTTTTTTAAGTGACTTGAATTCAGGACCTGTGGAGAGTGCTTGCCAGGTTATTTGACGGCGTCCTTTATGTACGAAGAGGACCATCCCTCTTGTGACTCAAGCACACTCTTGCGAATCGCAACCACTTCTTCAGCTATGTGTGGAAACCCTGCTGGCTTCCAGGTTCACCAAGAACCTCTTGCCTGCCTGCTTATCTTGAAAGGAGTCTTGACCAAGAGATCTGGGCATGGAGGTCTCCAAAGAAGAGCATAAACTTGTTCTTCAAGACAACCACTGCTCAAAAGGTGTTATCATCCTCACTTACCACAGGAACTGCTAAGTTGCAGGTAATGGGGGTTGCAGGTAATGGAGGAGAATCATCAGAACGTAACAACATGAGAAGATCCCTACTGGATCAGACCAATAGTCCATCCTTTCCAGCATCCTATCTGACACAGAGGCCAACCAGTTCTTCTGGAGGGCCAACCACAAGGCATAGAGGCTGAGTCCTTCCATTGATGTTGCCTCCTGGAACAGATTCAGAGGCTGGCTGCCTCTGAATGTGGAGGTTCCCTTTAGTCACCATGGCTAGTAGCCACCGATGGAACTATCTTCCATGAATGGCTAGGCGGGATATAAATGGAACAAATAAATAAATAAATAAATAAATAAATAAATATGACTACCCCCCCCCCCCCTTTTTAAAGCTGTCTATGTCTGTGGTCATCACTGCATCTTTTGGAAGTGAATTCCATATTTTAATCACAAGAAGAAGAAGAAGAAGAAGATGAAGAAGAAGAAGAAGAAGAAGAAGAAGAGATTGGATTTATATCCCGCTCTTCACTCCCAAGGGAGTCTCAGAGCGGCTTACAAACTCCTTTCCCTTCCCCTCCCCACAACAAACACCCTGTGAGGTAGGTGGGGCTGAGAGAGCTCTTTCCCAAGCTGTCCTTGAGGGAACAGCTGGTACAGAGCTATGGCTTGCCCAGCCAGGTGCAAGTGGAGGAGTGGGGAATCAAACCTGGTTCTCCCAGATTAGAGTCCGCGCACTTAACCACGACACCAAACTGGCTCTCTCAAACTTGCTGTGTAAAGAAGTATTTCCTTTTGTCTGTCCTGAATCTACTGCCCATCAGCATCAATGGATAACCTTGTATTTTGGGAGAGGGAGGGAAATTGCTCTTTGCTAGCTCTCTCCACCCTTTCTTAGTTTGTGAACCCAACCTCTTGAGGAGTTATGAATCCACTGAGAATGCCTTGCCTGAACGCTTAAAACCTTGGAGCCAGCATGTGTGGTATGGATTCTAGGGTTGGTATGTTTGCATGAGATCCCTAAACTGTGGACCAAACTCACAAGGGGCTCTCAAGGTGATCACAATTTTCTCAGCTTTAGCTCCCCTAACTTTACTCTGGGGGTGATTATAATAAGATAATAAATGCTTGGACACAGCATGCAATATATAAATCAGCCAAGGGAGCAAGTTTCACAAAAAAAAACACAAAGACTTCCCTTTCAGAGGTTCTGTTAGGGATCACTATTAAAGAGCAAATGGACTGATTCTTAGACTGATCCCTGATTGGCTAATATTGCTCATGTGACCAGCACAGGTCGCATTATCCCTCCTCTAATGGGTTTTAGTTGTCCAAAGCTATATCAGCCTATAGTCTGATTGGCTACATAACATCAAGATGGCCTCCTTTCTGGTACATGATCACTGATTGGCTGGTTTCACTTGAGAAGGGATGAAATTATAATTGCTAAGTTAGGCGAAACAGAAGTCATCATGTGTGAAAGCATCAAATTCCATAGTCATGAGGAAGATGGAAAACATGCTAAGACATTTCACTTATTTTACCCAGGTATTTAGGGCCTGTTGAAATTCTTCCAATGTCAGTTTGGTTTAGTGGTTAGGATATCAGACTAGGATCTGGGAATCCAGGTTGGAATCCCCATTCCACCATGTTGCTGGGTGACCTTGGGCAAGTCAAACACTCTCAGCCTACCTTGCAGGGGTTGTTGAAATAACAGAGCTGCTTTGGGTCCCCATCGGGAAGAAAAGTGGGGCATAAACTAAGTGAATTAATAAATACATTGTTCAACCAGGAAGAACGGAGACCTCCAAGTTAATCTTCACCAAAATTCAGGCAGAATTTGGTAGAAGCATTCCACTGCAGTGGTGCAACTGTAATCGGAAGTGGTGTAGTTCACCTGAGAGAAGAAGACCCTGGTCAAAAGGGTACATATTTGCACTGTTGGTGGGAATGTCCATTTATTGTTAATTTTTGGAAGCAAATCTCTATAGCCATTTAGCAAATCACAGGTTTGAATATACCTCTGGATGCCAAGATCTTTTTATTAAACTGGTGGCCCCCGGAGCTTCCTCAAGGTGATATTAAAGATCTGGTTTTCTTGTTAATCACTGCTGCCAAGGGTGTAATAGCTCAGGGTTGGAAAAATAGTTCTCCCCTTTCGATGGAAAGGTGGTATTCTAGAGTTTGGTCATTCTTTACATTAGAAAAATTCATGCTATATACTAATAAAGAAGCTATGATTTCAGATTTAGTTAATCCACTTGATAAATGGTTCCCATTTTTAAAACAAATGGATATACAACAAGAAATCAGCAAAAAATTGTCATTGTTTAAATGTCAAACGTTTATTAGCAGTATTTGTTAAAAAGGTTTCATTGTCTGGGTGCTATGATGTACAACTTTTCAGGCTTAAATCTGTAGTTTCACATTTTTCTTTTTTTGTTTTTTGTTTTTGTTTTTCTTTTGTTGGTATGTATCCTGTAAAATCTCAATTAAAAGTTATATATATAAAAAAGAAGACCCTGGTCAAAGGTAGGTCCCCTGTACATAGGTGGCTTGAGGAGATGAAATGAGTCAGGGGCAGGGGTATGCTGTGGTGGCAAACAAAAAAACAGACAAAGATAACGTGCATTTCGGAGGCCTAAAAACCCTTTTGTATGTGTGAAGCAAAGTTCTGTTGTTCCCCACAAATATGTGGACTTTTTAACGTGACGCCTCAGCCTTCCTTGAAGCACAAACACAGCACCTAAGAACATATGAGAAGCCAACGGTGGATCAGGCCAGTGGCCCATCCAGTCCAACACTCTGTGTCACCCAGTGGCCAAAAACACCAAGTGCCCTCAAAAGGTCCAGCAGTGGGGGCAGGAAGCCCTCCCACTGTTGCCCTCTTTGACAAGTCCTGAACGACCACCAAGGGTTGGGGACCGAGGAGGAAGAAAACTATGGAAATGCACAGGAAGAACCTGGTTTCCATCTCAGCTTTGTCCTCCAAGGGGGGGGGGGGGGAATGCCAGGACGAATCAGCGGGTCTGCAGGTGAATTTCCTAGTTACACTAGATGAAAGATCACGTAAGCCACTTTGACGGATTGTTAACGTTAGTAAGGTTGAGTGTGATTAATATGCCTGCTCCATCAATGACAGAGAGGGAAAGGTTCTTTTTCAAAAAAAAGTGCACAGAGGTGACCGTCCTCGGATTCATTAAAGGTGCAGAACAGAAAGGTAGAGGAGGCGGACTGCTCTGAGCACCGGAGACATGGCCATGTCAGTTTTCCCAGCTGTGGTCTTCTGGATCAAAGAAGAGGTGCCCCTGATTGGAAACGAAGGAGTGGGCTGGGGCTGGGTGGGCAGGCCTAATACAAACTGGCACCAAGGAGGATTGATAGGGTCCATCTCCCGTCCTTGCGTCAAAGGAAGCAACAGATGAGGATGTGAATGGACAGAGAAGGAGGAAGGTGGCATTGCAAAGAGGCAGACGTCAGCGTGCAGTTTTTCAAACAATCTTTTGTGTGGCTAAAAGAGATGTGTTGAGGGAGGGGCAGAGCAGTTTTGCAAGTCCGGCTTGAGGACAGAGACGTATTGTCTTCAGGTACTAACACTAAGGGTAAGAATTAAAGACTCAGGCCATGATGTTAGGACTTTGTCTGCTGGTGTCCACTTGCAGAAGAAGGAGAAGGAGGAGGAGGAGGAGGAGAAGAAAAATGAGACTCCACACTGGAAATATAAACATTATCAGTTTTGGATGAAGAGTTCTGGAAAGCTTGCACACTTTTGTTTCATTTTTGGTTGATCCTAATGAAAGGCAGTAGTCCGACTACCCTCATCTTGACAGATCATGGCTGTCAAAGAGAATCAGCCCTGGTTACTACTTGGATGGAAGACCACCAAGGAAGTCCAAGGTTGCTATGCAAGGCAGGCAGTGCCAAACCGCCTCTGAAAATCTCTGGCCTTGAAAATCCCATAGTTCTGGGTTCCTTATCTGGTGGCAACTCGACAGCACACTATTATTATATTAATGAACGGTACTATGTGCACTATGGTCTTACTTTTGGACGAATGCAGCTACCTACAACCTCTTCCAACCAGAGGTTTCCCCCCCCAAAAAAAAATTATTTGCTGCAAACAAACATTCATCCAACACATATCACTTGTTGTGGTTAGAATCCAGATAGCTTGAAAGACAGGAGAGGAAACCAACGACAGAAGCCAACGCACATTCTTTTAAATCTCAATTGTCTGTGCAATCTAGCTGGAACGAGGTAGCTACAAGGACCAAAACGTCCTGCAAGGATCGCCTGTTTGGGATTCCAAAAACAGCTTCCCAGACATTAATTTTAGGAGCATCAAGCCCACATTAGTTAAATAACTTGCTTGTTGGGGGGGGGTCTGCTTTTCATGTTTCATGGACTTCATGTTTCATGGATTTGTCGGTCCTAATTCATTCCCTGAGCCTTCATGCTTCTCCATCATGGGTTACCAACTTCTTTTAGTTCAACCAACCACCTTCCCGTCTCCCTCTTGTCAACGCTCTCTCCCTTTGCTATAACAATCCAAGTGCCTCAGAGTAACTGGTCATTCCCAAAGCAGATCCACGGGTTAGGTTATTTCAAAAGAGAGGCACCTCTGGCTCTTTCAACCTCTGCAAAACAGTCCCACCCCCCACCCCCCTATTTTTAACTAGAGGCCCAGAGCTCAACAGTAAAACACAAAATTTTGGTTGAGCCCAGTTCAAAGTTTATTTTGATACAAGATGAGTAATGATAAGGAGAAGGATAAAAATAAAATTAAAAGTATAGAATAAAAATATAAGATTGAGTGCTGATTGTGAGGGGATGGAGACAGGGAGGTAGCTATTAAGACTCAATCAGCCACTTGCATATCCCACATGCCTGATCAGCAATGAGTGAAGGGCTTTGCCAGCTATGGGTTAGCAAATGGCAATCTAAGGGACTAGAATGTGTTTAGACCAGACTGTGGGTGGAACCAGACCTAGCAACATCGCCTCAGACTATGCCCAGGCTTGATAGAAACAGACAGGGGTCCGTTGGAGCGGGAGCGCACAGGAGCGCAGCTCCGGGAGTGAGAAGCCCAGGGGGCGGGCACATGACCAAGCCCCGCCCCCTCCTCGGCTTCCCCGAGCAGTGCAGAGGCGCAGCGCCCCGGGGAAAGCCCTGCTAGGGTCTTTATTGTTTTTAATGTTTTGTTTTAATATTGATCATTTTATCACTGTTCCTTTTATGACTGTGTGCTGCTTTTCCAGAGACTTGCTCAAGGTGCCATATAAGTTTTCTAAGTATACCATTTTTTATCTGGACACATGGCACATAAGTACTGGAGAAATTTCACCAACCCTTCAGCAGCTTCCACCCCATCAGTTTGGTGTAGTGGTCAGGAGTTGGACTCTAATCTGGGAGAACCGGGTTTGATTCCCCACTCCTCCACATGCAGCTGCTGGTGTGACCTTGGGCCAGTCACAAGTTCTCTCAGAGCTGTTCTCTCATGAGCAGTTCTGAAAAGACCTCTCTCAGCCCCACCTACCTCCCAGGGTGTCTTGTTGTGGGGAGGGGAAGGGAAAGGGATGGGTGGTGCACATGTCCTGGATATCTCAAGTCTACTTGAAACCTGGTGGTTTCAAGGGAGCAGGAAGAGAATGAGGGTGTGTTCTTTACGCTTATTTTTATTGCACAAAGTATTGAATGGGGAAGGGAATGGAGGAAGAGCAGGTCAGTTTCCCTCACCTGTGGAGTGGAGCCTGAGGGGTGGGTGTGGCCTTCTGACACACTTCCGGTATGTTAGGGGGTGTGGCATATGCAAATGAGTTATGCAAATGACTTATGGTAATGAGCTCCTGCACCTCTTTTTCTACAAAATGACCCCTGGAAACAGATTTGTGCAGCTTCAGCCTCCATGACTGGCCATCAGTAGCAAACCTCTGCATTGTCCACATTTTGTCTACCTAACAGGAGGCAGGCTTTCTGTTTTGCCTGGGCAATAAAGGAACATCTTCTGAATGGTTCATTCCAGGCTGCCATCTTTAAAGACCATGGATCAGAGAACTGGTGAAGGAAAGAGCTGTCAAGTCAACAGCCAACTTACGGTGACCCCGTAGGGTTTTCCAAGAAAGAGATGAACTGAGGTAGTTTGCCGTTGCCTGCTGTCTGTGTAGAAACCCTCGACTTTCTTGGTGGTCTCCTATCAAAGTAGTGACCAGGGCTGACCCTGCTTACCTTCTGAGATCTACAATATCAGGCTAACCTGGACCATCCAGATGAAGCAAATAAGAATCCTACAGATGGGCAAATGTTTCATGTTTCATTTGTTTCCATATTTGCTTGTTTTATGTCAACCGTTTCTTCTCTCCACTTTTCACTGCTCGTGTTGGAGATCTGTGCCAGAAAGGAATAAACCGAGATAGCCTTACTACTCAACAGTACTTACATATATATATGTATTTATTTATTTTAAAGAACATGTGAAAAGGGAAGGGCACATTGTCAGTGAAAGTTCTCATGTTTAATTTGCTGCTCTTAATTTGCAAAATATGTTGCTTGTATTCTGAACTTTTCCTGCTTTGAAAAAATTCTTTGAAACATGGTTTTATGGTGGCTACCGTGTCAGCAGGACTTGACGTTCTTCCAATTAGGATACACTAATGAAGTGTGAAATGCATCTTCCCCTCCTTAAGAAGACTCTTCCCATCTGATGAACTTTCTATACAAGGACTTAGTTCCTCCTGGTGAATTTTCTTAAGGCTTTAAAAACAAAGATTGCATTTTTCTAAGAAATTTATATTATTTTTTTCACATGTTACATGTATTGCACTGTTCAGTGTTTGTGTATGTGTCTGTGTTTGTTTGTGTGTGATGTATTTGTAAGTACTGTTGAGTAGAAAGGCTATCGCAGTTTGGCCCAGATGTTTCCATCATTCTCTCTCTTTGTTTGTTTAGTGTTTACCCTGCCTGTACCGTGCAAGCAGATCATGCATTTTCAGTACACCATTTATGTGATATTTCCACATACACTGTTTACACATAAAATATACATAGAATATATCATTCTGATTGACTCCCAGATGAAGTAAGAAAAGTGCAGCCCTTTTTCGCGGGAAAGGTGGTGGAAGGAAACAAAAACGATGTAAAGATAAAGAATGGGGGGGTTAGTTTGGGGAAAGGGAGAAGCAAAATCAAAACAGAGATCTGAAACCATCCATGGCCAGATGGGCACCTCCCAGCACTGCAGCTCAGCCCCAGCTTTGGTGTCCAATCCTAAATTTCTGGCTATCTCTGAACAACTCTCTTCACCCCAAGGAACAATAGCAAAGACCCAGCACTCAAGTTTGAGATCAATTTGATCATGTCTGAGGAAGCCCAAACAATAACCAGGAGCTTTTCAGGAGATATATTGCCAGGTGTTCCTCATATTTCCTTAACTCTCCATTCACTGATTCCAGATGTTAAGAACCAAGCAGGTAATAAAAGAGGTTGCGAAATATCAAGGCACTATAAAATCCATCTGGGGGCTATCAGCATCCGGCTCATCCTGATGAGAAACTCCCCTGCCAAGTCTTCCATCTGTCTGGGATGGTATGCCTGGTCCTAATCCATTGATACCAAAAAACCATCAAGAAAGGAGGACATCCCTTTGGTTTCATTTAGCGTGTGAGAAGTTCCTATTAGCAGAATATAGCTGTCACTGCTAGGATAAAATGTATGCAACGAATACAGAATGTATGGGGGTAGATATACAGGCAAAAAGTAAACTGAGAGGGGGAAACTGATATTCTATCACATGCCTTTTCTAGCCATTATTTAGGTTGCGGAATCTTAGGCTGTGGTCACACACACTAAATAATCCACTTTCAGTGCACTTTCCAACTGGATTGTACTGTGTGAACTGGCAAAATCCAGTTGGAAAGTGCACTGAAAGCAGATTGAAAGTGGATTATTTAGTGTGTGATTGCAGCCTTAGGTCAAATCTACATCTGACTTTCCCGCTGGAATTATTCTAGTTTCAAAAAACCCCGTCTATACCTGTTTCTAGTTTCCAACCATACTTGTTCTAGTTTAAAAATCACCGACTACATTCGTTAATTGCCCTCTTGTGGTCAAGCTAGCATTATACCTCTTTAAACAGATCCTGTTGCTTACTGCTCTTCAGACCCAGGGGAAAAAAAAACAAATTGAAATTTGAAACCAGTGTGAAATGACTGTAGGAAAAGAACAGCAGTCAAACTGCTTCAGAGGGGAGGTGTAGATTTGGCCTTAGAGTGGTATGATGGATTTCACCAGTTTTGGGTGCATGAGGCATGGGAGGAGATATACACACACCCCCTTTCTGCCCAGCAGGGACCCCAGAGTGGCTGACATCTTTTCCCACTCCTCCATTTCATCCTCATGTATGGAACAGGTTAAGTTGAGAGTGGGTGATGGGCTCAAGGTCACGCAGCAAGCTACGAGGGCAGAGTGGGAATTCGCACCCTTGTCTCCCAGATCCTTGCCCAACACTCTAACCAGGCAAAAATCCCCTTGCATCCCCTACTGTGAGTTTTTTTTAAAACCACTTCACAGGGAAATATTCTTTCTCCTTCCTTAGGGCAGCCAGCCCCCAGGTTCCAGTGGGGTTTCCCCCAGTTTTCAGGGCTTCTGCCCGCTGTCGACTAGCTGGCCAGTGTGTGTGTGTGGGGGGGGGGGGGAACCCCAAATAGCGATGCTGTTGTGCAGGGCTCATTTCATAGCAGGAGCTCCTCTGCATATTAGGCCACACACCCCTGATGTAGCCAATCCTCCAAGAGCTTACAGAGCTCTTCTTACAGGGGCTACTGTATGCTCTTGGAGGATTGGCTACATCAGGGGTGTGTGGTCTAATATGCAGAGGAGCTCCTGCTACGAACGGAGCCCTGCTGTTCTACAACATCCCAGACGCAATCGTGGCTATTCTTCCAAACCATGATAAATTTAGATCTTTCCAGTTATTTAAATCTAATTTAGTCTCAGTTAATAATTTTTTATAGTTATCTTCAACCAATGAACTAGTTCTGTTCGTACAAATAATTCCCAAATATTTGACTTTCTTAACTACCTTAAATATTTAAGTTAACTACCTTAACTACCTTAACTACCTTAACTACCTTAACCTTAAGTTAACTACCTTAACTACCTTAAATATTTGACTTTCTTAACTACCTTAAATATTTAAGTTAACTACCTTAACTACCTTAACTACCTTAACTACCTTAACCTTAAGTTAACTACCTTAACTACCTTAAATATTTGACTTTCTTAACTACCATTATCTTAGAGAGCTCTTGAATATCCTCCCCAAGTTCCTATTTTTAGCACAAACAATACCATTGCTTAATGAGAAAGCAAATTTCTACAAAGAACTTAATAAGTTAATTAAAAAATTTATTTGGTCATCTAAAAAACCTAGAGTTAGATGGAAATATTTACAAGATCAAAAGGATAGAGGTGGAGTCGGTCTTCCAAATTGGGAGTTATATGGGAAAACGGCAGCCCTGGTCTGGGTGAGAGATTGGGTAAAGTTAGAAAAACAAAGAGTGTTAGCTCTGGAAGGGCATGACCTCTATATGGGGTGGCATGCCGACATTTGGTACAACAAGGAAAAAATACACTCTAATTTTTCAAGACATACTTAAAGAGCAGCACTTATGAAAAATTGGCAAAACATCAGATATAAGTATTATATAAAAATCCCTAGATGGGTTTCGCCCCTAGAAGCATTCATTAAACCATCTCTTTCTACCCAAGACAAACGATTGTGCTATGATAAATTATTAGATGAAAAAGGTAATATTAAAATGGACAATCAACTAGAGAAAGAATTTGGAATTCAACTAACTTGGTGGGAATCAGTGCAACTAAAAACTAGATACAGGGAGGATAAGAAAATAGGATTTAGTGAAAAGGGAAATGAGTCAGATCAGATTTGGCTAAATAACGACAATAAATTAATTTAAAAAATATACAGTTTATTAATAAATTTAGAAATGCAAGATGAAGAAGTAAAACCTGTAATGATAAAATGGATGGAGGACATAGGTCATAATATAGATCTAGGAAGATGGGCTAAGACTTGGAAAACAGTAAAATTACTAAAAGCAGTAAATTATAAAGAAAACATTTATAAACTATTCTATCGCTCATGCTGGTCTCCAGATAGACTAAATAAATGTTTTAAAAATATATCGAATATATGCTGGACCTGTGGGAGGGAGAAAGGCTCTTTTTTTCATGTTTGGTGGACCTGTAAAAATGTACAAAAATTCTGGATGATGGTAAAGAAGATGATTTATGAAATTATGGACATTGAAATAATCTTGGAGCCCGAAGTTTACTTGCTAAGTATGCTGCCAGAAAGATTATTGAGGACAGATCAAAAACTACTGGCATGTATTCTGACTGCGGCACGCATCTTAAGGGCCAAAAACTGGAAACTTACAACATTACCGACTAAAGAAGAATTAATTCAAAAGATTTTGGGATGGGCAGAGATGGACAAACTGAGTTACCTAATTTCTATGGATAATAGAAATGATCCAAGTGACGTCTGGTCCAAATTGTATGCTTGGATAGGATAATACATGTACTCTCACTTTAAGAATATGTGAAATTATAGTTTGTAAAATAAGTAGGATGAAAATGTAATAAAATATTGGAAAAAACAAACAAACATCCCAGACGCAATGATGACCCCCAGAAGTGACATCATCATTGCACAGTGATGCCCTGGTTTGAGAGCAAAACTTTACAGTTTGAAACCAGTTTTACCATAGAGTTTTGCCCCAAAACCAGAGTGTTGTTGTGCGACAACACCGACATGATGATGTCCCTTCCAGGGGATGTCATCACATCGGGGACATCCTAGAACACCCCCCGAATCCCCCTGCTGTTGCGATGAGGAGACCTGTCAACCCTATCCTTCCACCACCAGGTTTGCTGGGCTTCTGCTGGCAAGGTTGTTGTTTTTTTACCCAGCGTAGCACTCAAAATGTGATCCCCCACCCTGTAGTCCAGTCCATTCTACTGTCACAGCATTTGGCCACATCATTCTATGGAATGTTGAGACCAGGCCTCCAGGATGGACAACTTCTGTGTTCTCAGGGGGGGTCACAAAACCCTTAGTAGGTAATCGGATTGCCTAACGAAGATGGCCCATTAACAGTGGGGCTTCCCAAGCTGTATCCTAACAGCCCAGAAGCTGAGCGAAGTTGGTCACAGTTGGAGTTTGGATGGCAGACCGCCCAGGAAGACGGGGGCAGCAACGCAGAGGAAGGCAACGTCAAACCACCTCTGCTCGTCTCTTGACTTTAGAACCCCTGGGATCACCATGGCCGATTTCGCACTGGCCAGTTGCCTCTCATTCTCTCTGGAATTTCCCCTCCCAGTTTCCTCCAGAGTATTTTCTTCATTTTCCCACTTGGAACCTCAGCCCTTTCAATATAGCGTGATGAAGGGTTTTCTCCAAAAAATTTTAGAAACTCCCACAATGGGGCGGCCTTGATGAAAGGCGGGCGAGTGGGCGTGTTTTCATTCTGGGTTCTCCCCCGGAGCAAACAGGAAAATCCTCTAAAAACAGGATTTGTTTGCTCTAGGGAAACTCTGGTGCAGCAGGGCGATACTCCAGAGCAACTGGTGAGCCCGGAGCAACTGGTGTGAAATCGACCAGAAGCTCCGGTGCAAGCATGAGGGCAAACCTGGGGCAAACGCTAGTGTGAAATTGGCCCATGAGTCAGTTGCGTCCTGACAGTACACAATGGTTACTAAGATGCATCCATATGTCACTGGATATTTCACTCTTGTTGCGAAGAAGAAGAAGAGGAGGAGGAGGAGGAGGAGATTGGATTCATATCCCGCCCTTCACTCAATTGGAGTCTCAGAGCGGCTTACAATCTCCTTTCCCTCCCCCTCCCCACAACAGACACCCTGTGAGGTAGGTGGAGCTGAGAGAGCTCTGAGAGCGGCTTACAACCTCCTTTCCCTCCCCCTCCCCACAACAGACACCCTGTGAGGTAGGTGGGGCTGAGAGAGCTCTGAGAGCGGCTTACAACCTCCTTTCCCTCCCCCTCCCCACAACAGACACCCTGTGAGGTAGGTGGGGCTGAGAGAGCTCTGAGAGCGGCTTACAACCTCCTTTCCCTCCCCCTCCCCACAACAGACACCCTGTGAGGTAGGCGGGGCTGAGAGAGCTCTGAGACAACTGTCCTTGAGAGAACAGCTGGTACAGAACTACGGCTTGCCCAAGGTCATCCAGCCAGGTGCAAGTGGAGGAGTGGGGAATCAAACCCGGTTCTCCCAGATTAGAGTCCGCGCACTTAACCAGTACACCAAACTGGCTTTCAGCTTTCAGGACCCCTGCAGTGCTGGGCCCTAGGGTGGACTCCTCATCTGAAGGAGAGCTGGAGGATCTGGGAACCACTTCCATGAACATCTGGTGACTCGGGAGACCCCTAATGCTGCCAGAACCCCCAGAGACTCCAGGCCCTTAGATGCAGAGGTCTCAGCAGAGGGATGTGCCCCTGAAACCATCCCAACAAGAAGCCCTTTGGAGCTTCTCCAGTCTCGGGGTGCCCATCCATTAGCTGTGTAGGGCTGAGCCTCGAACCATCAGCCCACCACACTCTTCTCCAGCCCAAGAGGACCATCTGAGTCGTGGCTGCACGTACAAGGAGAGCCCACCTGGCACAAAGTTCTCCCGGAGCCAGGATTTTGTGGCTTGTGGGGCATCTGTTCTCCCTCCCCTTCCTGCCTCCGCCTTGGCTTTCTGCTTGCCAGCATTCCCAAATAGGCCACCTGCAAGGTGGTCAGCTGCAGTTCTACACGTGGCATGAGTCAGGTTGTGTTATGTATTGACCATGTGGTCGCCATGTGCTCCAGTAATGGTGACCGCCATGTGGCCAGAGCACATGGCCAAGAAACTACCTGAGCTTCAGCCAGGTAGAACAAAGGCAAGGTGGATTCAAACCGGCCACCAATCATGTACCTAGGTTTCTCCCAGGGAACCTATGAGATGTAAATAGACTGATAAGAGCCTATCAGGCCAGTTGGGCGAGGTCAGGGGATTGTCCCTGACCAGCATAAAAGGAGGGCTTCGAGCCCTGGGTTGCATGCTTCATCCGGACCAGCAATAAAGATCTAGCTGTTTCACTGTTCCATGGACTCCCGACTCCAATACTTATCAGGTTGGGAGTTCCCCAACCCGACTGATGGTTCATGTGACAGGAGGGAACTCTTGTTCCCAAGCACAGCAGGACCAGTTTCGCCAAGCAAGCACAACATAGGCCTTCTGCCTTCCCTCCTGCACCATTTTCTTCAGCTGAAAGGGCCGTGGGTGGCTTGAGAAAACAGCACAGGAGGGAAGGCTGAAACCCTTCTTCCTCCTCTTTTGTCATGCCTGCAAGCAAAAACTAGCCCCACAGTGCCTGAGAATGAACTGTAAATTGGGCTGGGGGTCCCCTGTCACAGCTTGGATCACAAATAACCTTTTAGTTGAGCCATGAGCTCTGGTCATGTTCTGTCAGCACCCTCAACCTCACGTGATTTTGGCTGCTTTTTTTTGTCATTGTTGTTCTGTCGCACAGTCAAGTCCGACTCTTCATGACCCCATGGACCACATCACGCCAGGCCCTCCTGCCCTCCACCATCCTCTGGAGTTTGCTCAGCTTCATGTTTGTTGCATAGATAACACTAAGGAAGGGAGCTGGCCCTTCAAGGAAGGGCTGAAGCCTCCAATAGCCCCTACTATAGCTACAGGCCAGCCTGCTACTGAGTCAGACTTGCTGTGCCTGTAGATACACACCTCCTCACAGTCTAGTGGCCACCAGGTCAAATCCTTGTAGGAGGAAGCTCTAACAGATAGAGTTTCAGAACAGGCCGAGCTGCTTCCCTCTAGGACTACTTAAGCCTCATTCTTGCCGGTTCAATAACCTTTCTGGTTCAACGACTTACCATTGGTTGCGATCACACGGACAATTAGCCCCGACATAGGTGCAAATGCCAGGCGGAGTAAAGGAGCACCATCAGACAGCAACATCTGGGAAGCACCCCGCAGCCGTCAGCAACCCGTTTTGCTCCACCGCACAAGCAGATTTAAAAGACTCCTCAGAAAGTCTGGTAGCAAACAGGTTGCTACGGGCCACAGATGGACTTTCCCACATTTGATCACTCCAGCGCGCTCTCATGCTGTTGGGATGGTCTGATCAGGCCATCCCGACTCTGTGCTGTTGTTTTTTCCCCCCTTCTCAGTACGCACATCATTGCACACTCCATAGGAAGCCCTCAGGGCTGAGGTGCAAATCATCAATCCCTTGTTTAAGCACATGGAGGAGGGAAACTGGGGGGGGGGGGACCTGACTCACCTGCAGTTGTGTCTGATCACACACTGAAGGACTGCGCCTGCAGCTTCAAAGGGAGGTGTGATCGTTCAACTGCGGGTCAAATTCCTCCAGAGGAAATAGCCTTGCTTCTCCCCCCCCCTGCCGTTTTTTCTGACTGGATAGCCAGCAGTGTAGCACTGGGCAGATGCTCCCAAGTTGCCGGGTGGGGGACCTCTTCCCTAGCTCGCTCTTGCTACCAATGCTGTGAGCCTTGGCCCCAGGGTAAAAAAGGGAAGTGGCTGTGTGCTGCAAGCTCCCCGGTGCCCCAGAGCCACCACAGAAGGGGACTGGGAAGCCAAGTTGAGCCTAACCCCCCCTGCCTGTGGAAGTGGGGGGCAGCAACCAGGTCTGAGGCCATGTGCACAAAAGTAAAGAATTGTGGGGATTTGGTTCACAGAGGGGAGAAGCAAAATGGAACCAGGCTGTATTACTTTGAACCAGCATGGTCCAGCTGTCTCCTTAGCCAGCCCAGGAATTGGAGTCATCGTTGTCCCGTCCAGCGACGCCGGGACTTGCTGTCACCCCCGGGCCCCGCCCTTACCTCCATGGGAGCTCCGGCGTGGCAGGAGGGGAGCAGCAGGTCGCCAGCAGCCGCTGAGGGCGCAACTGTTCCCGCCGCGGCAGAAGCTGCCGCAAGAGAGGAGGAGCGAGGTCGCCGGGAGGAGGCAGGCCCCGCACCCGCCCGAGCCCGGACGAGCCGCCGCGGACCGCGCCCCTCTCACCTCAGCAGGAGCTTGGGGGGGCCTCCAGCTGTCAGCGGGTCCCCAGTCGCAGTCGGGCGCGACTGCAACGACGTCAGAACGGCTCCACTGAAGGTGCACTAGGAGAGAGTTGCGGAGGGGAGGGAGCGGACGGCGGAGATGCCGGCAGGCGCAAGTCCTCTTGGGGAAAGGAGCTCAGCGGGGGAAGACGGGCTTCTGGGAGGGGCGTTGGCTGGCGTTGTTGGCTATGAACGGGGGAGGGGCCAAGGGAGGTGGGAGAGGGCACAACAGCGAGGGGATTCATGGGAGAGGGGAAACAGAATAAAAGTAGGAGTGAATTCTCAGGCCGGGGAGGATGAGCCGGGTTAGCCAAAGCACAGCTGAAAGCAAGAGAGAACGTATCTCTGAAAGCAAGCTTGGCACCTGGAGGCAGAAGGGGCAATTAGGGTGACGTTAACCCTGCTCTCTGCCAATTCTGAGGCCTGTTTCCTCCACGTTTCTGACCCCTCTCTCCTGGGGACTTCACTCACCCTGCAGAGGCCACGGCGACAGGGGGCGCTGACCTGGGGCAGGAGGCGGAGCTTGACAACCGTGTATGTCTGTCTAAATTGTATTTTAATATAACAAACATTGTATGTTTCTGTTTCTTTGGAAGCTGCTTTCTGAAGACAGCCAGTTTGGTGTGGTGGTTAAGAGCGCGGACTCTAATCTGGGAGAACCGGGTTTGATTTCCCACTCCTCCACATGAAGCCTGCTGGG
Organism: Lepidodactylus listeri; assembly: GCA_029233225.1. Taxonomy (NCBI): domain Eukaryota; kingdom Metazoa; phylum Chordata; class Lepidosauria; order Squamata; family Gekkonidae; genus Lepidodactylus; species Lepidodactylus listeri. The sequence goes on from JARCFY010000021.1 coordinate 11,119,912, forward strand.
TGACCTTGGGCCAGTCAGAAGTTCTTTCAGAGCTGTTCTCTCAAGGGCAGTTCTCAGAGAGCTCTCTCAGCCCCACTTACCTCACAGGGTGTCCATTATGGGGAGGGGAAGGAGATCGTAAGCCGCTCTGAGACTCCTTTGGGCAGTGAAGGGTGGGCCATAAATCCAATATTTTTTTCTTCTTCTGATGTGAATAAGTAACTATAAAATCACATTAGCAATGGAGAGCCCTCCCAGCTGTTCTCTTCCTCAGAACTGGATTCAGGGGGTGGCAGGGTGAGGGGGGCGGGAAAGAGGCCATCAACAGACCTCCTTACAACAAAAGAAAGAGGAGAAAGGGCATGAAAACTGAGTCTACGGGACCAGACTATGTCTTAAACATTTTACAGCCATTTCTCCCAGGCATGTATCTAGGGATGCCAGCCTTCGGGCTGGACCTAGGAATCTCTTTGAAATTACAACTCATCTCTGGACTAAAGTGACCAGTTCCCCCAGATAAAATGGATGCTTTGGAGGGTGGACACTGGCAAGTCCCTGTCCTCTTCAGGCTCGATTCCCAAATCTCCAGGAGTTTTCCAACCTGGATTTGGCAACCATCCCCCCATCCCCCACTGGTGGCCAGGGGGGACCTGAAAACCCTACATGTGTCCAATTTTGTCACCTTGCTTCCACCCAGAGTCTTCTGCACATTACAAGAGAACCCTAGATAGGTATCACCTCTCCATAATTATGACAGCTTCAAAGGTTGTACCATATTGATCACAACGGTCTTGCGTTTGACATCCAATGAGCGCTGTACCCCACTGAAGTCCCTGTCCTCTTCACTCTCGATTCCCAAATCTTCAGGAGTTTTCCAACCTGGATTTGGCAACCATCCCCCCATCCCCCACTGGTGGCCAGGGGGGACCTGAAAACCCTACATGTACCCAATTTTGTCATCTTGCTTCCTCCCAGAGTCTTCTGCACATTACAAGATAACCCTAGATAGGTATCACCTCTCCATAATTATGACAGCTTCAGAGGTTGTACCGTATTGATCACAACGGCCTTGCGTTTGACATCCAATGAGCGCTCGGGGCCGACAGTTCACATGCACTGAGGCAACTGGGAAAGTCATTCTCCCACGAGACACCAAGTATTAATAACTCATAATCCTGTCCTTTCTTTTGTTCCATTTTGTTTCGAAGATCCGGCCTAGTCTACTGCTCCTTTGCCAGTTTTGGCTTGTGATCAGCATATTAATGACGAGGGTTGTCCGAGCTATTCCCACTAGCTTTTTAAAGCACGCAACGTGTGGGTCGGGAGGGAAGGAAACACAACGCCGCCTGGAAAGGAAAATCGGGCCAGAGCAATTGTGTGTGGAAAGGCAGCTGGCTTGCCCCCAAGGTTTGGGTATTCTGGCCACTCCCCTTTAGTCATTACAGAAAGAGACCTGCCAAGATGAGAAATGGCTGCAGGAGGGGAGAATATTAGGATTAATTGTCTCGAACCGACGCAGTGGAGCAGGTAGGCAAGTGAAATCGAGGTGCTGATAATGAGGGCCAATGAGCAACATTTATTGTCTTTTCCCATAAAGGCAAGTATTTAAAAGAACCTATTTCACATCTTTCAGCACTGCTAAAATTGGAATTTTTTTAAAAAAAAAAAGAAAGGAAGGGAAAAGCTCGGAACCTTTTCCTGTGATGTGATAATTATAACATTTCATAAAGAAGGTAATAATTCCAGGGGGGCGGCTGGGCTCGTCAGCTGTGGCAGAAATAAACAGGAGCCGGGCTGCACCTTAAAAAATGAACTCTTTTTTAAAAGGCTAGCATAAACTTTCATGGACTGGAGTGCACAGGTTTAGAGCTCACAACTCTCATTTATTAATAAAGAAGGAGGGTTCTTCCCACTTGACACTAGGGGTGTGCACAAAAAAAAAATCGGTATCTTTCGGGTTTGGGTAAACCAAGCCCGAAAAAATAACGGTATATACCAATATTCCCGAATCCCGATATTGGTAAGATACTGGGGTTCAGGAAAAATACCTATAAAGCCCTATATGGCTCGGGACCTATCTACTTGAAGGACCGCCTCTCCCCATATGTTCCCCAGCGGGCACTATGGTCTGGTTCCCAAAATCGCCTGACCCTCCCAGGGCCAAAGGAGGCCCGGCTGGCGGGTACAAGGTCCAGGGCCTTCTCTGTGGCGGCCCCGTACTGGTGGAATGAGCTCCCAGATGACATCAGCTCCTGGATGACTATTTACAGTTCCGCAGGGCCTGCAAGATGGAGCTCTTCCACCAGGCTTTCGGGAAGAGGCCGCCCAGTATTGAGATCTACATCTAGCCCTGGACCGATTCCACCCGCCAGTTTGTAGCTGTTTTAAGGTGGTATTCGGGTGCTGCGCTGAATTTGATGATACGCCATCTGTATGATATTATGTTGGATTATATGTTTTAATGTTTTTAATGTTTTAAATTATGTATGTATGGATATGTTGTTAGCCGCCCTGAGCCCACCTTATGATGGGGAGGGCGGGATATAAATCACATGAAATAAATAAAATAAATAAAATCAGTACTGCCGAATATATTCATCGCCATTACACCCCATGTGGAAAGTCCCCATAGAGTATAATGGCACTGAAGCCTTTCCTTCCCCAGGCTCAACTTCTGGTCACTTTCACTCCCCACCAATCAGCTGGGGAGTGAAATTGACTACTACAAACAGCTGAGCAGCTGAGGAAAGAAAGATAGGGTGGGGAGGAGGCATGTTTAAATGTCACCCCCTCCCCAGCCTGCCTGCCTCCCCAGATCAGCTTCCCCAGGCACCCTGCAGCTATGAGGCACCAGGGCAAGCCAAAGGACGACAGTTTAAACTGCCTTCCCTCCAAGGCAGTGCTGGGGCAAGCCAAGGGAAAGGAAGGGATTGGATGGAGGGCAGAGCTGGTTAGTTTCACTGAAACTGATGCCTTCCCTGCCTGACTCCACCGAATAAAAGCCGAATAAGATCGGCTTTTAGTCGGGAGAATGTTATCGGCCAGCCGAATCGGATTAGAGAATCTGATTCGGCGTAACAAATACTCGAAAAATACCGATAAGGTATTTTTCGGATATTCTTTCAGTTCGGCAAAGCCGAATGCACACTCCTGCTTTACACTTGGAAAACAGACAACTTGTTATTCATTCAGTCACCTTCTCTTCGGATCTGAGGGGCAGTGTTTTCTCTCAAAGGGACCCCTTCTTGTGGGAACTCAGGGATGTGAAAGCCATAAGAACACAAGAGATGCCCTTCTGGATGAGACCAGTATTCCAGCTAGTCAAGGCCATAGAGGCCTGGCTGCCAGCCTTTACTCTGATGCTGACTGGCCCTGAAAGTACAGGTTCCTTTTACTCACCACAGCTAGTAGCCATTAATGGACCTCTCTTCCAAGAACACCCCCCCCCTTTTAAAGTCATCCATGTTTCTGACCATCAGTATTTCCAATGGCAGTGAATTTCACAGTTCAGTTACTCAATGAGTAAAGAATTACACCCTGAATTTATTACCCATAGAATTCACTGGCTAACTCCATATTTTAGTATTTAGTACTTTCCTTGTATAGGGGCCACGATGGCTCAGTGGTTAAGATGCTGAACTGCAGACTGGAAGATCGGTAGTTCGGCAGTCCGAGACCCGAGTGCCGCATGATGGAGTGAGCTCCCGTCTCTGGCCCCAGCTCCTGCCAGCCTAGCCGTTCGAAAGCAAGAAATTGCAAGTCGATGAATAGGTACCGCTTCGGTGGGAAGGTAACAGCGTTCCGTGCACCTCGGCATCTAGTCATGCCAGCCACATGACCATAGAGATGTCTTTGGACAGCACTGGCTCTTTGGTTTGGAAACGGAGATAAGCACCACCCCCTAGAGTCGGATTCAACTAGCTTTCGAGCAAGGGGAACCTTTACCAGAACAACTGGTTGGCCACTGTGAGACAGGATACTGGACTAGAATGGATGGACCACAGGTCTGATGTAGCAGGGGTCCTTTTTTAAAATTACAGCGCTTTGGACAGCGCTGGCTCTTCAGCTTGGAAACAGAGATGAGCACCGCCCCCTAGAGTGGGATTCAACTGGCTTTCGAGCAAGGGAAACCTTTACCTTTACTTACTTTCTTTGCACCATGTATTTAGTACTGCTCCACCCCATACATAATTTTAGAAACCCCTATCATGTTTTCCCATAGTCACCCTTTTTCCAGACTGAAAAACCCCCAGACCCTTTGGCCTTTCCTCATGCAAAAGGTGCTCCAACGCCTTAATGACTTTGGTTGCTCTCATATGCTCTTTTACCAGCCTCCAATAATTTTTTGAGGTACAGTGGACTGGACACAAAGCCTGCACTTTAGATCTATACCTGAGAAGAAACTGAGTTGCAATGAACACGTGGAGACCCCACCCAGGGGGTGTTTCAGGCAAAAGATGAGTATTTATTTCTTTATTTGTCTGTTTGTTTATATGTTCAATTTCTAACCTGCCCTTCCCTGCACAGCATGGCTTAGGGCAGGGTACATCATAATAAATAGTTTAAAACTTAACAATGTTAAAATGTTCGAGTTTGCTGTTGTTTTCCGCTTTATAGCAATCCCAGTCTTCCTTGATGGTACCCCATCTAGTTACTGACCTTGGACAAGAAGAAGATGAGAGATTGGGTTTATACCCCCATCCTTCACTACCTGAAGGAGTCTCAGAGCAGCTTATAATCTCCTTTCCCGTCTCCTCCCCACTACAGACACCCTGTGAGGTAGGTGGGGCTGAGAGAGCTCTTTTGAGAACTGCTCGTGAGAGAACAGCTCTGAGAGAACTTGTGACTGACCCAAGGTCAAACCAGCAGCTGCATGTGAAGGAGTGGGGACTCAAACCCGGTTCTCCCAGATTAGAGTCCACGCTTCTAACCAATACACCAAACTAAGTCTCTAATTAGCTTCCAACACTGTTTAGCTTCCAAGCTCTGATGATCACAGGCTAAGCTAGGGTATTTGAATTCCTAACCATTATGGTACTGGACATTTAATTTTCAGTCCCTTTTCTAACAGTTCCCCAGGACAGGGTTTGCCTTTTTCACTACCACTGCCCACTGAGTTGACACCTTCATGGAGACTGCTTCACCTAGTGCTGTGTGCTGGCATATTTCAAGGATACTCGAGAAGGAGCAAATCATTTTGTGATAAAGATTTTAAGATTAAAGATTAATAAAATGCAGTGTGATGGCTGTTGGGGGTCTCCAGCAAGCCTGTAAGCATACAACGCTGCTGTACGCTTTCTTTGCTTTGATTTTTGTTTGTATATTGTATGTAACCATCACCTTGCTCATAATATCGTATGAATCTTTAATAACCCGCCACCTTTATCACAAACCAATAATGCTTCTTCTGATGTATCCTTGAAACATGTAAGCACACAGTCAGGGCGAACCAGCTTCTAAAACAGATGTCCACTACAACCCCAAGTTCTTGTTCCATCTCAAAACAAAAGAGGGGTTTTGTGCGTTTGTCTTGTTTTTTTTAATTTGCTCCAATGATAATGTCAGCAGATAATGTCATCAAACAGGACTATGTGTCCTTGGTTCCTAAACAAGCACCGATTTATATGTTACACTGAGCATGAGAGTAAACAGATGATTCTGGAACATACTTCTCCATAACCCCGCTCTGCATTTCCAAAACTAGCATCCCAGAGAAGAGATTTCCCTTGCTCGAAAGCCAGTCGAATGCGACTCTAGGGATCAGTGCTCATCTCTCTTTCTGAGCCAAAGAGCCAGTGCTGTCCAAAGACATTTCCGTGATCATGTGACCGGCATGACTAAACACCAAGGCACATGGAATGCTGTTACCTTCCCACCAAAGTGGTACCTATTTATCCACTTGCAATTTCTTGCTTTCAAACTGCTAGGTTGGCAGGAGCTGGGACCAGAGATGGGAACTGATTCCATCGTGAGGCACTCGGGTCTCAAACTGCCAAACTACAGACCTTCCGGTCTGCAGCTCAGCATCTTAACCTCTGAGCCACCGTGGTCCCTTTCTCAGAGAAGAAGCAAATTTTTTGCATTTTCTCTTGCCAAACATCTGTACTGACAAACATGCCTGTTTTGCATACTGGCAAAGACGTTTTGGTTTGGGGACAGAAACGTCTTCGGACAGCACTGGCTCCCCAAACCAAAATTTCTTTGCCAGTATGCAAAGCAGGCATGTTTGTCAATACAGATGTTTGGCAAGAGAAAATCCAAAAAAAAATTGCAAACATTTATATTAGATCAGATTGGCGCCCAGGTGAGGGTTCTCTTGTGAGAAAAGTCAGGAGGTTATCTCTCCTGGATAGAGAGGTACATTCCATTATCCTTGAGGTGACTTGCTGGATTTTCTATTTCATGAGCTCAGCTCAGAGTGATAGATGGTATAAAAAAAATCCATTTTGGATAGTGGAACCGGAGTACTGAGACACAGAAAGCCTTTGTAGGAGAAATGCAGCCGTCTTTATATTAAAAAAAGGGAAAAAATCCTTACCAACTCTCTCATCACAGGTAGCTGATTTAGAAGATGAAAGTCTCCCACCGTTCCAAGCATACTGCAGTCTTTCAATCGGCAGAGGTCAGACGAGGGAGAGGGTTTTCAAAAGTTCATCATAGTCCTTTGACAAGGCTGCCTGTACACCCAAATCAAATCAACAAAGGCCTGGCTACCTGTCATGGTGTCCCCGTCGTCTTCAGCCCGAGCTGTCGAAAAAGCAGCCTGGACCGGTTTCACACTGAAACACAGTTCTTTTTAGTTTTATTCCCCCCCCCCCCTTTCTTTCATCAGCAAAACAAACTAAATCATGTGGCCTGTGGGTGGAAAATGTGGACGTCGTTGTAAGGCCACAGGGCAGAGTGTCGGTGGTCTGCTAACTTCCAGTAGGCCTCGGATTTTGTCAGGAATGTTGTCAGACTCAAAGATTTCCATGCAACTAAAGAAACAATGTCATGAGTAGAGTTGCCAGCTCTGGGTTGGGAAATACCAGGAGATTTTGGGGGTGTAGCATGAGGATGGGGCTTGGGGGACAAGAGGGGCCTCAGCAGGGTACAATGCCATCGAGTCCACCCTCCAAAGCACCCATTTTCACCAGGTCTCCAAATTAATTGGCGTAACTGTAGAAAAGCGGGGGGGTTAACTAGGGGATCTCCACCGGTGTTTACGGGGAATGTTCCCTTCAAGAACTCTGACAGTGAACCAGGCTGAAGTACAACTGGAAAGATGTTTTATTAAAGAAGAAAAGAGCAAATCATACACACAAAGCACACGGGGAACACGCGAACTATTGAGAAGGGAAGTAAAATGGAGTAGCGGGAAAAGTGATTTGGGGAAGGCGATGTTTACCAAGTCTTTGAGTTCAAGGCCCATGGAAGACAGTGAGAGAAATCGCCTCCATTTCTTGGAAAGAAGGGGGGATCCCACAAGCAAACTAGTGGGCATGCAATGTTTGATGTTGAGAGAACTCACACACACTGCATGGGGCAGAACGTGTCCAGTTATAGACAAAAATGGCCCTAGGGCAGTCTAGGGTTGCCAAGTCCCTCGAGCTTACTGGCGGGGGGGGAGCCCTCTGCCGGCCGGGAGCTTCATTGGTGTGCGCACTTTGCGCTTTGCGCGCACACTGGCTGACATCACCGGAAGTGATGTCAGCACGTTGGGGGCGTTGCCAGGGCAACGCTCTGGCAATCGCCCCAAAACTCTATGGTATCATAGAGTTTTGGGGTGATTGCCAGAGCGTCGCCCTGGCAACGCCCCCAACATGCTGACGTCACTTCCGGGTGACGTCATTACATGAGGGAAGTCGTCCAGGCTGGACGACTTCGGGGGCAGGGTTTCCCCCGCCGGCCAAATGCTGGCCGGCGGATCGGGAACCCCTGTAGCGGGGGATCCCCCACCCCCCGGGCTGACTTGGCAGCCCTAGGGCAGTCTGATGTGTGCGCCCCTACCTTGATTGGATTTTCCAGGGTAAAATAATGCAACAGGAGAGGCTTATTAAGTCTCCCATAGAAAGACAAAGTCCTAGGGAATTTCATGACAATTAGCATGAGTGGGGCTAATGTCTGTGATGGGATTGTGTGATGTAAACTGAAAGTGTTAAAGTTTTCCAATGACCCTTGAATTCTGGATGGGAGATGCTATTTGATTGCATGAATAGACCATTAATTAGGGTAAGTGGACAAGGGGAAGTGTGACCAGGTGTGGACAGGGTGAAGTCCAGGTGAGGGGAGGTGTCCTCAGGAAACCCTTTTTTGAGATTAAGAATCTCTTTCAGGGTGGGGAGAAGAACCATTAGCAAGTCAGGCACCTTGAGTCACTGTCAAAACGTTTTTCCCGGGCTAGTCTCGGCCAGGGTCCATTTTGTTTGTACCAGCTCTAATTTGTTACTGCTGCTAGGCCAAGCTGTGCTGTACTGTACGTACATGATTGGGGGGGGGGGTTGATATTAAAAGAGGAGGGAGGCTGCAGTGGCTCAAGTAGTTAAGATGCTGAACTGCAGACCGGAAGATCGGTAGTTCAGCAGTTCGAGACCTGAGTGCCGCGTGACAGAGTGAGCTCCCGTCTCTGGCCCCAGCTCTTGCCAACCTAGCAGTTCGAAAGCAAGAAATTGCAAGGAGATAAATAGGTACCACTTCAGTGGCACCGCATCCCTAGAGTCGTATTCGACTGGCTTTCGAGCAAGGAAAACCTTCACCTTTACCGTATTAAAAGAGGGGAATCTGGTTTCAAACCGCCCTTCCACAGGGGTGGATCTGGCTGCCAACAGAGCTGATCTCTATTGTCTGCAGATGAGCTGTAACAGTGGGACAACTCCAGACCCCAACTGGAGGTTGGCATAGGCCTCTGTCACCAGCAATCCGAAGGCATCATTTCCAGAGCACACCAAAAATGATGTCCTCATGTTGCCGGCAATGTGGGGACACTCTGGTATTTTGGTAGAAGCCATTTTTATCATAGAGTTTTTGCCCAAATATCAGAGTACCCCCACACTGCCATCGATGTGATAACATCAGTTCCCATGTAGTAGCTTGAGGAGCACGTTGTTATTTTTTTGTTGTTGAAATTTTTTATTGAAGGGTTAAAAGGGTATAGAATAAAATTAATGCAGAGAAAAACCACATAGCATGTTAAACATTGCTAACTTGAGTGTCAACATATATATCATCATGAAATTCAGTCGTTTTACATTTGAAAAGTAGCATATAACTCAACCTTGTTTATCTTATTTAAACAGTAACTATTGTGTTCATAACTCCGTTTACAACCATAAGTATAATGTAGAATCTTTTATCCAATTTTTTGGAAGATGTCTATTGCTTGGATTAGGGTTACTATCTAAAATCGGTTCCCATTTAAGCATTTGGCTTTTGGTGCTTTCCCCCCTTGTCTCTATTCTCAAATTTATCCGCTATTTTATCTAAGATAAAATAGTCCCATATTTTGGCATGCCATGTGCTCAATGAAGGCTTAGAGGTTTCTTTCCAATTTACCGCAATTGTATACTTTGCTGCTGTAATGAGTATCTCAGTTAGACCAAAGAGGAGCCCGTTCTTGAAGCTTTGGATGTTCCATTTCCAGTTGCCAGCCTTTAAACTACTTTCTGTGTTCACCAATTTAAAATATATATATATATTGAATTATTCCACCATTACACTATTTAATTACTAACATAAGGCAGTATTCCTGCTGGCATGGTATAATAGCCATAACCTTCAATAAAACTACCCCAAAAAATGTAATTACAGAAGTATATTTTGTAGATGACAGTATATACGGGGAGAAGAGGTGGTGGCGGCTACAAGCATGGATGGCTTCAAGAGGGAATTAGATAAACATCTGGAGCAGAGGTCCATCAGTGGCTATGAGCCACAAGGTATAGATAGGAACTCTCAATCTGGGGCGAGTGATGCTCTGTATTTTTGGTGCTTGAAGGGGGCAACAGTGGGAGGGCTTCTAGTGTCCTGGCCCCATTGGTGGACCTCCTGAGGGCACCTGGTGTTTTTGGCCACTGTGTGACAGAGTGTTGGACTGGATGAGCCACTGGCCTGATCCAACATTGGCTTCTCTTACGTTCTTATGTTCTTAAGAAGTTTCATTATCATAACAGGCAGTCACAGAAGGCTGACAGAGGCACCTAAATAGTAAGTCTCAACTTCTTTTAACTTTCTACTTTTTTACCATTGGAAGTGGCAGCAGATGAGTGGCAGGGGTGGCTGCTGTGAAAAACAATTAAAGGAAGCAGCATAATTATGAAAACAGGACACATGTGAACTCATTCTGCTGCATGGCAAAATGAGAAAGGATCATATGGTAAACCAGAGGATGCTTGAGCATGCCTAGGACAGTTGGGTTATGCAAGAGGTTTTGAAGGGTGCCAAGATGGTGGGCTTTTCCAGGACAGCGGTTTTGGCTCACTTATAAAGCACAAGCTTAGTATACCAGATGCTGCTGGCATTTCTGGCTCAAAAGATTTCAAGAACCAAGTATGAGACCTTTTGGTGCCCGCGAACCTAGTGAGTCACATGCAGATAAAAAACCACAACAGTGGTTTAGATGAACCAACATGTTAACTATGGGTGCGATCACATGAGCAGTTTGGCCTGACATATCCACCCCTCCCCACCGGATCAAACATGCACATCTGGCTCCCGTGCCCCAGTCACCCCTACTTGGCGCTAACGTGACTCCCAGGGAGATTAAATAGCCCCTGGCAAATTCCAGTGGCCACCTCAGTGAGGCACCTGATCACCCGGGTGCGCCATGGAAACAGATGGGCAGTGTGATCATTCCTCTCCGTCTCTGGTACATCCCTTTTTTCCCCTCCAACCCCACTCCAAGATGTGCTTCAGCACCCTCATTTGCTGCCTGTGGCCTTACTGCATGGAGGTGCATGCACACACACAAAGCCTGGTGTTCGGGTGCACAGCGGGACTTAGAAAAAAACTTCCATTCAGCCATGGGTCCATGGTTGTAGTGCGTTGCCGGTGTGAATGAAGAAGAAGAAGAAGAGAAGAGATTGGATTTATACTCTGCCCTTCACTCACTTAAAAGTCTCAGAGCGGCTTACAAACTCCTTTCCCTTCCCCTCCCCACAACAGACACCCTGTGAGGTAGGTGGGGCTGAGAGAGCTCTTTCCCAAGCTGTCCTTGAGAGAACAGCTGGTACAGAGCTATGGCTTGCCCAAGGTCATCCAGCCAGGTGCAAGTGGAGGAGTGGGGAATCAAACCCGGTTCTCCCAGATTAGAGTCCACGCACTTAACTACTACACCAAACTGGCTCTCCAGTTGGCCGACCATGGGCCCGCGGCACTGTGATACCGGCTCAGCGGCTGCTGTGTGATCGACGCAAAGCATCCCAAACTCAAGCAGCTTATTTAGAGCCAACATACGGCCGTGGCAACCTGCCCATCTGACCACACCCTTTGATACAAGGCCACTTTATATGTTCCGAAAAAGTCAAGCATTTCTTGTGCCCAGCAGGGAATCATCACCTGCACTGACAAAAGCTTAAACGCTTCTTGCTGCATCCGTCAGCATCCGTTTCCTCCAAGTTCCCAGGTTCAAGACTACTGTACACGAACACAAATTTTCAGACCCTAATAACCTGTGGGGGTTTAAAAAAAAAAAAAAGCCAACGAACAAAACCAGGGAAAATACAAGCACCTGTGAACAATCTGACAAATGCCTTTTTACCAGCTTTGAAAACCTGCCGCATCAATAATAAATGTGAGCTGCGGTATGTTAAAAGAAAGGAATAACTTGTGCACGCCTCCAGAGTCCAAGGATCCTTCTGCGTGAATTCAGTTATTTCAGGTGAACGCAACCCTGAAAGCAAATGGAAGGCTGTTCTGAATTTTGACCTCCTGACTTTGATAGCAGTTTTGTTTGAAACAGTAAAATTAGAAAATGCTTCCCTTTCCATTCTTTTCTCTGTTGTTGTGTTTCTTGAGAGCTTCACAATGCCCTTGGAATTAGCGGTCCTCTTCAATTAGCGGTCTTCTTCTCCCGTGCTGGTCCTCATGCCCCCCGACACTGCTCCGCTTTGTCACCAGCAGAACCACTCCAAGATTAATTACGTTTTACTCTTTCGGTAGTGTACACTTGACCGTGTTTAGGAGAGGTATGGTTCCCTGTGTGTTTTCCCCCTCCAGTCGTCAAAAACTAATTTATTTATCTATTGCCTCGGCAGGTTTTTTCCCCCTCTTGTAGATGCATCAAAACCTCCCCCCACCACCACCACCAAGAAAAGCATCACACAGTCTAATGTATGCCTACAATCTCTTGAACAACTCTTGAGTCAGGCCCATAGCTACAATGAAGCATCTCGGGGCTGGGCCCCCTGACTTCCCATCTAGCCCAGAGTGTCATGGCCTTCTCCCCCAGATTAAATTGATTAGCCAGTGCCCCCTTAGAAGAAGAAGAAGAAGAAGAGATTGGATTTATACCCCGCCCTCCACTCCCCAAGGGAGTCTCAGAGCGGCTTACAAACTCCTTTTCCCTTCCCCTCCCCACAACAGACACCCTGTGAGGTAGGTGGGGCTAAGAGAGCTCTTTCCCAAGCTGTCCTTGAGGGAACAGCTGGTACAGAGCTATGGCTTGCCCAAGGTCATCCAGCCAGGTGCAAGTGGAGGAGTGGGGAATCAAGCCCGGTTCTCCCAGATTAGAGTCCGCGCACTTAACCACTACACCAGACTGGCTCTCTTAGAAATGTAAATGTCTCCTGACTTAAAAAATCCTGGCTTCAGGCCTGTCTTGAGTCACAATTTATACTGCAACTCACACGGCATCTCACACAACTCGTTGGTGCCTCTGAAATTATTACTGCAAATGATGAAGGATGAAGTCAAGATAGCCTTTAACGTGGCATTGTCTGGGTTAGGTCCAGCCAGCCTTTCACTCAGTCTCGGCCAATTCCCTTCCTTCCTACAACTCTCATTGGCTTTTGTCTGTGTGGGTTCCATGAGCCCCAGCAGAACCCCTTTAGATGGTCCCTTTTTACTAGCAAAAGAGCTGTCTAGCTCCAACCCAGAATGCCTGTTGGGTCACGGCCTTAAAGCTAACTTGGAATTCCTTACTCATCTCGTTATGCTTGTATTGTAGAGTTGATTGATTGTGTCATTGAAGGGTAATAAGCACCAAAAAATAGATGTGCTTGAATTATGGTGCTGGAGAAGACTCTTGAGAGTCCCTTGGACTGCAAGGAGATCGAATCAGTCAATCCTAAAAGAAATCAACCCTGACGGTTGCCTGGAAGGCCAGATCCTGAAGCTGAAGCTCAAACACTTTGGCCACCAAATGAGAAGGGAGCACTCGCTGGAGAAGACCCTGATGCTGGGAAAGATTGAAGGTCAAAGAAGAAGGGGACGGCAAAGGGTGAGATGGTTAGATAGTGTTATCAATGCAACGAACATGAAGTTGAGCAAACTCTGGAGGACGATGGAGGGCAGGAGGGCCTGGCGTGAGGTGGTCCGTGGTGTCACGAACAGTCGGACTTGACTGTGCGACTGAACTGTACAGCAGGTGCCACACCGGATTGAAGTCCAAGCAGCGAATTCACCAATTCCAGGTGAATTTGCTGCTTGGACTCCACTCCTGCTCGGCTCCTGCTGTCAAAATCCATTCAAAGGGAACTTTCCCTTCAAATGGGTTTTTGCAAGCGGGTGCCATACAGCAGTGGAGTGAGCCAAACAACTTCCAAGGGTAGAATCTATAAGGATGATGGGAACTTCAGCCTTCTCTACCACCCTGAGCATCTCCCTCCCCACATTTGTGATCACACACGCATACACCCAGACAATGGAAGATGTTTATTGCAAGGAAGATTCACTATTCCTTTTTAGCTTTTGAACCCTCTGAAGTTGCTAAGGTTGCTATAAAAAATATCTGGGCCATGCACTGGCTTTGAACGGAGATATAGATTTGCCCCTCCTTCTGCTACCATATTCTAACAATAGGGCATACCACATTTGCTTTCCATATAGAAGATTCTCCCCCCCCCCAAGACATATTTTGTAAATGATATGGTTGGAGCTTTTTCATGAAATCTCACCAAATTCTCTAGTCAATACAACCTCCATCGCACATGGTACCATGGCTCAATGGGGTAGTCTCTGCTTGGCATGCAGAAGGCCCAGATTCAATCTCACATCTCCCACTCTGTTTTAAAAAAAGAAATGGGGTGCAGCTGACGATTTAACTGAAGTCTTTAACTGAACGTTTAGGACAGCGGTTCTCAACCTGTGGGTCGTGACCCCTTTTGGTGTCGAACGACCATTTCACAGGGGTCATCAGCTGGTGTCCGAGCCCCCCCCCCTGCCGGCAGGAAAGGGCCCCACGCTCAATCGAGTGTGAGGTCTGGCCTCCTGGCTCTTTGCCCTCAAAGGAAACTTTCCCTATAAGTGCAAAGAGCAGGGGTTGGTTGGGGCCGGAGCCCCGCCCCCTGCTTTCAGCAGCCCTTCCAGCAGGGGCCACGAGGAGGAAGAAGCCAGCAGGTAAGTCAATGGCCGCTTCCCCCTCCCTGCCGCCGCCTTTAGGGCACTCCGCCATTGCCTTCCCTGGGCACCACACTGAAGCGCAGAGCCCAGGAAAGGCGGCAAAAGCTGCCGCTCCCACGTACCTACCTACCTTCCCCACCTCTCTCTCCCCCCCACCTTTCTCTCTCTCACACTCTCTCTCTTCCCCTTTCTCTCTCTCTCTTCCCCCCTCTTCTCCCCTCTACCCCTACCTGCAACAGCCTCTCCCCCCCCACCTACCTTCGTTTTCTCATGGCATCTTCTGTTGAGGAAAAGTAAGTCTGAAGCCTGAGTGTTTGTTGTGTCTTGTTGGTAATAGCTTGCAAATATATGTGTGTCTAAAGTCTGTATTAAAGTTGTTTAGTGCTAACTGCCATGCAAGAGAAAACATCTGAAAAAGTAGCTTCATTGTTGTGTGTGTTGGCAGAATTTTATCGTTGGGGGTCACCACAACATGAGGAACTGAATTAAAGGGTCGCAGCATTAGAAAGGTTGAGAACCACTGGTTTAGGAGAAACTTCTTAATGACCGAGAGCGGGGGACTTTCTGCTCTCCCTTCCTGGAGATCTTCAAGCAGGTTTCATTTGTTGGTAATGGTGTCACTTTGGCTACCCTATATCAAGTAAGGGGCCACACTATATGGCTTTCGAAGCCCCTTCCAGCTCTGTGATTCTCTGATGGAACCCATCCTTATCTGCAGCTCAGTAATACAACAAATTTGGGGTGGGGGGGAAGCATCATTTTCTTAGATTATAACTCTGGTTGCAAAAACAGTATAGACAATAATAATATTTTCCTAGATTTCGGATTATGCAACAGCCACTACCTAAAAAGAGGTGTTTCTGAGACGAGTCTGTCTTCCTGAGGAGGCTTCATAGTTGCTTATTGTAACGAATTTTGATTTTTTTAAAAAGATGCAGTTTTACAAAATCTGCTTTTTGATGATTTGGAGAAACCGTACGTTTTTGTTTTTTTTAAATCGATCTCACTAAGTCATCGGCTAGATGTTGTGGCTCTAATTTTTAAATGCTTCCATCGCCTGGTATCTTAAGAATGCCCTTAGAGGTCAAGACTTAGCTACCAGTGCCGTATAGATGGCCGGCTTGCAGGAAAGGTGATCAAAAGGACTCCACTAGCACGGGTGCCCTTTATCTCAAAGGAAGGTGATGTTCAGCATCTGGAGATGATAGAACGCATGATTAACAATACCACGGAGGATGATTAATATCTTCTTAAAGCACCTACTTCCAGATTATCCATCATTTCATTAGAGGGAAAAAAGCCCTCTTTTTGAAAGGGGGCTGGGCCCCTGAACCATGAATAACGAACCCACCTCTTGACATGTTTACTAATTGAGTCGCGGAGTCTGCTGACTACGGATGGAGAGCAAAGCAGCAGCCTTTTGTGTTTGGCAAGACAGGAGGGGAAGAAAAGAGGCAGTAAATCTGGGGCATTAGCTCAATGAAGCCATTTTCCTTTGCACGTGCAGGTCCCCAATAATTAACCCGTGGTTCTTAGAACCAACATTTCATGTTGGCATCTTAACGGGGCATCTTTATCGCATGCAAGGGATTTTATTTATTTATTTTTCTCATACCATTGGAAGTTTGCTACGTAATGTGAGGCTTCTGTACTATCAGCAAAAGATCAGACCTTTGTAGTTAAACAGAGTTCTTTATTTCTAATACTGGAACAGGAACTCGATGTTTGTTAGAGATATAGAATAAAGATGACCAGGGTTAATATACCTTCATGCAGAGGTACTTATGCATAAACATTCAATCAGAATACCTACAAAAAAGCGGGAAGGAAATGGCGACCATTTGTTCCCACCAAAGGTTCCCTTCTTGGCCTGAGTGACCCAGATGTGCGAACACTAGGCATAACATTTGGCCAGAGACAATAAAATAACTTCCAATGTTGTACCCACTCTGATAACACACACAGAGTCGCCCAGAAGAGGGGGAGGGAACCGGACAAGACAGGCACAGTTGTTTATGTGACACATAGGAATGCGAGAGGCCATCCTCCCGGAGAAAAGTAACACTAAACAGGATAGCAATTTCTACTTCAAGGCAAGCAATAAAACATTTGGGTGATAGCGAAGCACAAAGAAACCGAAAGTAGCATTAAGTCAGTCTTAGAACAAGCAAGCGATTGTCAGATTCTGACACGTAAGTGCACCTCTCCACAATACTGGAGATGCCTGGCTGAGGTGTCCGTTATATTTCAGCCTGCCGATGTACCTGTGCCAGGTGGTATAATACTTTATTTTTTAAAACCCACGTGAAAAATCCACATTCATGCATGTAGTAAACACATAACTCAGGGAGATGGCTGTAACACTGTATTTGAGAAGCCAGTTTACTATCTCAGGAGGTAGTAATGCAACAAACGTGAAATTAAGCAAACTCCAGAGCACGATGGAAGACAGGAGGGCCTGGCGTGATGTGGTCCATGGGGTCGCGAAGAGTTGGACTCGACTGTGCGACTGAACAACAACATTGTCATTTGCCTGCTAGTGTCATTCGGCATCCGAAATCACTCCACTGTCCAATAAATAGGACAGATGGACTCCCATTCTGGCTGGATCTGAAGAAGTGAGCAGTGACTCGAAAGCTCATACCCTCCCAGATATTTTGTTAGTCTTTAAGGTGCTCCTGGAGTCTTGCATTAAATACACTCCCTGAAAGTACAAAATTAGTACTGTACGAAGAAGTCTGGGCTAGAATCTTTCTCCGCGTTTTGCTAATTTTCTATTTACAGTGAGCTTTCTCTCCCCCCCCCATTTTTTTGTAATGTGGGGGGACTCATTCAAAAACTCTATTTCCCATTTGCAGCCAGGAGAGAAAGAATCCATTCTACCTCCCCATGGCCAGTTCATTCAAGGCCCTTTCATCTACCAGGAATCCATGGTTCCCACATGTGCTCCCCTTCACAGGTATCTCAGATATTTGTGGACTCGCTAACTTGGGTTTAGGACACTCACCTGGAAACATGGCCGGTTTGGTGGAATTAAGCTCCATGTCAGGAGGAAACCTCTTCCCGTATCCACAGCCTGGCTAGTTTCAGAAACTGGCACACTTTCCAGTTAGGGGAAGCAGAACATGTGGTTTAGGAATCTTTACCAGGATAGTAGGCAAAAAGACTCTAAGGGTCTTGAATAAGCCACCACTAACCACGAGACAACCAGGTCTTTTCTAAAACATGGTTGTGAATTTGTGGAAGGAAATGTCGGGGGGGGGGGTTGGTTGTTTTTGTTTTGCAAGGTGATAAGATTAGCAGAGGTGGTTTCTTTCTGCATAGCAACCCTGGACTTCTACATAGCAATCCTGGACTTCCTTGGTGGTCTCCCATCCAAGCACTAGCCAGGGCCGACCCTACTTAGCTTCCAAGATCTGATGAGATCAAGCTAACCTGGACCATCCAAGTCAGGGCAACACGTGGTCGTGGTGGTGGTGGTGGAGGAGGAGGAGGCGCAGCGGCGGCCGCAGTGGAAAGTGCCTTCAAGTCACAGCTGACTTATGGAGACCCCATAGGGTTTTCAAGGCAAGAGACATTCGGAGTTGGTTTGCCATTGCCTGCCTCTGCATAGCGACCATCAGGGGTCATTTTGTAGAAAAAGAGGTGCAGGAGCTCATTAGCATAACTCATTAGCATAACTTATTTGCATATGCCACCCCACCTGACATCACCGGAAATATGTCAGAAGGAAGGAAGGAAGGAAGGAAGGAAGGAAGGAAGGAAGGAAGGAAGGAAGGAAGGAAGGAAGGAAGGAAGGAAGGAAAGAAAGAAAGAAAGAAAGAAAGAAAGAAAGAAAGAAAGAAAGAAAGAAAGAAAGAAAGAAAGAAAGAAAGAAAGAGCTGGCAGAGAGGGGACAGCTACTAATCCAAGCCTCAGAAATACCACTCTTCTGGGAGGATAGCTTCAGTGGTGGCTGAAGCCTTCAGAAGGCTGGTCAGAGGAACAAGGACCTTTCCAGGGGACGGGGTCATTTTGTTGCAGCCATGACCAATGCTCCCTCTAAGCTGTGGAATCTTCTGAGCAAAAATTCTGCTTTTTGAGCTACTGGCATTAAAGTTGTGAGTGAGTGATTTAGCTCCTGCATAAATTAGTCTGCTCTGGAGCCATCCTTCCTGAGTTAAGACAAAAATTTGTGAGACAGAGGCTAAAAAACTGAGCTAGCTCACACTAACTCAGCTTAGAGGGAACACATGACACAAGCAGGCATTCCCCCATGGGCTCCCCTGAGCTCCTGCTCGAAATGACCCCTGGCGACCATGGACATCCTTGGTGGTCTCCCATCAAAATACTGATCAGGACCGACACTTGAGCTTCCAAGATCTGATGAGATTGGGCTGCCCTGGACTGTTGAGGTCAGGGCAATGTAGGGATACAGGAATTAAAAAGTCACTCAAATATAAGAACAGTGAAATTGTTACGTTCAGAAGGATGTGTGTACGAAGAGTTCCACGAGAAGAGGGAAAGCAAAAGTGAGCTAAGCCACTGGCTGAACGAGAATTCTGCGCTAGGGAACAGCCACAAGGAGAAGGGGGAGAGAAAGCGATTTAAAGACAGGGAAATCAGAGTTTTTAAGAGACAAGGAATGAAAAGTCTAAGTTCAGCAGGAGAGTTCAGTCTGCTGGGCTGATCTGGTAGTCTAGAGAGGAGAGGTCTCTCGTAACACCACCAGCCAGCCATAACTCTCCAAAATACATGTGGTAACCATGTATTACCATGGTGGATCCACACGGCTGCAGGGGCTCCTCACAGGCGTGGATGCAGCCTCTGAAAAGGCTCCGCCTCCCAGAGAAATCCAGGGAAGATTTTCTCCATACATATGTCAGTGCTGTCAAGTCACACTTATGGTGGCCCCAGCACAGGGCTTTCGAGGCAAGTGAGAAGAAGAGGTGGTTGGCCATTGCCTTCCTCTGCAGAACCTTCCTCGGGGGTCTCACATCCAAGAACTGACCCTGCTTCACTTTCAAGATTGGGCATGATCGGACTATACCATGCTGCCTTCTCCGATCTAAGCCCATTGAAATGAACAGACTACTTTGCATCGCACGGCACTTATAGGGTGCGTTCAGACGGCGTGCTGGAGCCGGCTCGAAACGCCCCACTCCGGACTGGCGCGAAGCGCACGCAAGCAACTCCCCTGCATCTACACGGGAGCGTGCGTTGGGCTTTTAAAAATATTTTTCGCTGCTGGCGCATGCGCATAAGCAATCACCCAAAAGTACAATCTAGGGCATGCGCAAAAGCAGGAGAGCAAAGCCTCTCACTCACCCGAGCTCCGTGACTTCCTTGCGCTGAGAGAACACTTCCCTTTAAACTTTTACCCCGAAACTGGTCTCCGTGGCATCTGGAACGGAGAAGTAGTGGCCATTTTTTAAAACATTTATTTTTTTGGAAAGGTGTAGAAGCACTCATGCGCATATCGCCAAAGGTTAAAAAAAATGGCGGTCAAAAAGCAGAAGCCAGAGGCTTCCGCAGGGGGGGCCTTAAAGACTCGGAAGTAGTTTGGCGACAGCTCCGCGATCACATGGGGAGAAGGCAGCTTGAGCCAGAAGAGGACAGGAGAAACCACCTTGGGTCCTGGTCTCAAAAATGCGACGCTTTGAGACGGCATTTGGTCCGGTAGGTGATGGCTGGGGACGGGAGACGGCTGTGGCAGTCTGAACGCGCAGATTTGAGCCGGCTCAAAGTGTTTCGAACCGGCTCAAATCTGCGCGCCTGAATGCACCCATAGAGCCTTTCCATTCTGCCCAGCGGCACAAGATAGCTCTCAGTAGAACACTAAAACACATGTCTCTGTCGCCAGTGCCTTGTGACAAAGCAAAGCTGCTTCCACACTGCTGTCTTTCAAGTCTATTGATTGGTGCAAGTCTATTTTAAATGAAAGGCATAGTTCTTACCAGCAGAGCTGAGCACCGATCACTGCTTGTAACAAATCAGAGAGAAAGTGTAAGGTACGGTTAGGTAAATGGCTCGGATTCTAGGAGGGACGGGCGCCAGTAAGATCTTGGCCGCCGTGTTCCCATTTACTGATATCTACATGCCTCTTTTGTTAATGGCATCCCATGTTTCCAGAGGTCAAATCAATACCTCGCTGCTTTTCATGTCAGGCTTATAATATATAATATCTTCTTATGTTAATCTTATATTCCTGGGGTTTTGACAGGCGACGACAAAGCAGAATACTAAACTGGCGGTTATTCATCATTGGAAGTCTTGCATTTTAATGCGGGGGCATCGCAGATCAATGAAAATCCACTGGAAGTTTTGAGGGTCAGTCTTATCATAACAATTTGCATGGGGGCAGCAACCAACTGCCTGCTAGACTGAACTACAGTCTGTGCAACAACTTTTAGAGTGCCCTCATAAAGATGATGATGCAAGGGTTGAGAGGACATTTGAAGGAAGAACTGGTAGCTGTACATGGGGAAGGTGTTTAACCCTTTCAGAATTATTTATTTGGATGTTTATGACCTGTTTCACTCCCCAATGGGGACCCAAAGCAGCTTACAACACCGTTCTTCCCTCCACCATTTTATCTTCATAACAACAATCCTGTGAGGTAAATTAGAGAGAATGACTGGTCCAAGGTCATCCAGTAAGCTTCCATGAAAGAGTGGGGATTTGAACCTGGGTCTCCCAAATCCTAGTCTGACACTCTAACCCCTACAACCATGCTGGCTCATGACTCACCATTTCTCTTTTGAAAGCATCCCTTTTCACCTATTGTTTCCCTCAAGTGAGATGCTGAAACCAACTGGATTTGCTGACTTGGGGGGGGGGGGGAGGAATAGCCTTGGGAGAAGGGCATTTGCAGGAAGGAGTAGGTTGGCACAGAAAGAGTTAGGCTGTGCTTACACAAACCAGTTGAAGTGGAGGGGAAGAGAAGCTATTTCCGCCAAAGGAATTTGACATACAGTTGTGAGATCACACAGCCCTTTGAAGCTGTGGGCTTAGCCCATCATTGTGTGATCAGATGCAACTGTGGGTGAGTCGTCTGTTTGTTTGTTGCCGTTTGTTTCCCTTGCGCATAAGTGAGGAATCACATCTCCACACTGAGGGCCTTCTATGGAGTATGCGATGATGTGCATACCACAAAGAGGGGAAAGGACACGGCAGAGCTGGGATGACCTGATCAGGCCATCCCAATGGTATGAGAGCGTGCTTGAGCGATCAGACAGGGGAAAGTCTGCCTGTGGCCCTCCTTATCTGGATAACACCAGACTTTCCCCGGTGTCTTTTAACTCCACTTCCATGGCAGAGCAGAAT
Source organism: Lepidodactylus listeri (assembly GCA_029233225.1). Lineage (NCBI taxonomy): Eukaryota > Metazoa > Chordata > Lepidosauria > Squamata > Gekkonidae > Lepidodactylus > Lepidodactylus listeri. Next base: position 11,141,731 of record JARCFY010000021.1, read on the forward strand.
GGGTTGCTGATGACTGTGGGATGCTTCCCAGATGTTGTTGTCTGATCACTCCCTTTAGATCCATCAGGCATTCACTCCTATGTCGGATCTCAAGGAGCCTGTGATCACAGCCTAAAACACCCTTTCCCACCCGCCCACCGAATGTTCCCTACAAATGCAACCTGCATTCCTATTACTAACATGGGCTTGGGAACATTTATTTACAGGGGTAAGATGTAATATTCCCTAGCAACTAATGTGCTTTGTACTGCCAATGTTTTTACCAGCCAGTCAGTGCCTTGCGTTATTATCAAGTGGTGTTTTCCTCCACACTATACAAAGCTTCTTCTGCACAGCAATGAACTACTAAAAGCGCAAGAGCAAGCCACGCTGACTTTTTGCTAATCATCTGGCAATCCCAAGAACAACTGTAAGCCCAAATGGCATTGTACTAGGGTTGCCAACCTCCAGGTGGGGCAACGATCTCATGGAATAACAATCGATCCCCAGATTATGGAGATCGGGTCCCCTGTTGAAAATGTCTGCATTGGGGAGTGGACTATAATAGTATAATACCTCCGCAGGCTCCACCCCAAAGATCTCCAGGAATTTCCCAACCCAGAGCTGACCAGCCCTACATTGTATCCATATCCAACCACACATACCAGTCTGCCCTTTGAAATTAACTATCAGCCATCTTTGATGTCAAGACCCAGTCGGATCGGGGCAAAAATTAGACAAGGGGGTTGAATTAGATCAGGGATTCCCATTCTTGTTGAGCCTGTAGGCCTTTTTGGATTGTTGGCTTCAGGTAATAGGCGCCATGACAACATGGCTGCCGTGCAGGAAGACCGGTCTCAACATGGCAGCCACAGCGGTGGTGACAACCCCAAAATATTGGGAGGTCCCGTGTCAAAGATCCTTCTGTCCTGATGGCAGTTATTTCCAAGTGGGTATTCCCAAAGGTGATGTCTTCTATATCATTTCTTGCTCCAGTGAGGCGGAGGAAAGCCAGGATTGGGTCTTTGCATTGGGAACAGATGCCTTTGGGGGAGGAAAGAAGGAGGAGGAATTGGGTTTATACCCTGCCCTTAGCTTGGAGTCTCAGAGTACCTTACAACCTCCTTCCCTTCCTCTCCCCACAACAGACACCCTGTGAGGCTGAGGTGTAGACAAGGTGGGGCTGAGAGAGCTCTTTCGAGAACTCCTCTTGAGAGAACAGCTCTGAGAGAACTGGGACTGACCCAAGGTCACCCAGCTGGCTTTCATGTGGAGGAGGAGTGGGGAGTCAAACCTGATTCTCCAGATTGGAGTCCACCACTATTAACCACTATACCAAAGCAGAGTAAAAATGTCGGAAACGGATGGATAAGTGGGTGGGTATACCGGTGGGTGCAGTCACCTCAGGGCTATGGCTCGATAGTAGAATAACTGCATCGCATATACAACTTCCCAGGCTCAACCTCCGGCATCTCAAGTTAAAAACATATAATATCAAGTGATATGAAAGACCTATACTGAAGACCCTGGAGAGCAGTTGTGAAGAGCAAATATTCCTGCCCCTGACAGAACTTTGTGTTTTACCAGGAACGAAGTTATGCCCATTTATGTATGAACAGTCCCTGTGTACAAGTTCCAGCATGCACCTTGAACAAACAGCATTGGGACAGAGATTTCATGGTGAAAAGCCAGATTTGAGAAACCGTGGATTTTGACTCTTACAGATAAATCACCAGATTTCAGTGTTGGGTGCGGCATCTTCAAATGCTCCCTGCCTTCAGTGTAGATACAATTTGGATCCAGCAAGATGTTCAGAACAAGATTCTTCCCATTACTAGAAGAAGAAAAATATCATTTGTTTACAATATCAGATGATCATCTAGGAAGGGAACAATATGTTCTTATAACTCCAAGTACTGAAGTTCAGTGGCTTTGCAGATTCCTCCACAGGGCATATTGAATAAAACACGGCAACTGAACTGGCTTAGATTCAAGGATCCTGTTGTAACTTGGCTGGGGAGCTGTTTGGACATTAAGGAGACTTAACGTCCCAAGAAAGGGTTTAAGATGTCATGTAAACAAGCCATTTCTCAAACCTGATGAAACTGCAGACCTCTTCTGTACTCTTTCGATATTCCACGGTGTCCCCAACACCCAAGCTCCCCTGGGGACTGCATCCACACTTCAGTGGAAAATGTGCTATAATTGCTGTATGCCAGGGGTGGCCAAACTGTGGCTTGGGAGCCACATGCGGATCTTTCACACATATTGGCAGAGGACAGACTGGCAGAATGAAGCGCAAGGGAAGCGGGGCAAAAAGACCCAGGCCAAGTTGTCGCGGGACTTTCCGGTCGGACTGCGTGGACTGATGCGGGACCATACCTAGGAGGAGGCAGAACAGAGCGTTCTAACTGCAGGGCGGCCCCTGGTGGCGGTGCCCCGGTTGTTCGCGGCTTTGGTCCATCTCGCCAATTTGCGCATAGGCGTATGGGTGTATAGGCGCAGTAGCAATTGGGGCAGAATCTCCTGGCTGGGAGCTTTAACTCCATGAGCCGGAAGCGTCCCTGCGGGTGGTTGTGTGCTCAAGCACACAGCACGCATGAGTGGTTATGCGCATCCCTGCCGGATCAGCGGGTTCACATTACCGGCACCGCTTGATTGCGGCTCATTTGCATCCACACTTCCAGGAAACGGGATCAAAGCACACCCAAACAGCTTGCCGCGGCTTTCGACTGGTACTTTTAAAAAACGGGTTCAAAACACTTCAGGACGGGGTGAGTACGGCACGGGAACGCCAGGCAGCTGTGGCTGTGTGAACTGGCCTCTTAATCTGCTTGAGAAATGTGCCTATATTGGGCCAAACTGCCAGTCGGAACTCAGCCACTGTGTGGTTCCTGGGAGGCTTGCCATCTATTTGCACTCGCTCTTTCTGTCTGTCTCTCTTCCTTCATCCCTTCCCCATCCATTTGCTTTCTTTGTCTCTCTCTCTCTTTCTTTCCACTTATTTCATTCTTTCCCCCCCCCACCTCTCTCTCTCTTAGACACATAAATATCATTAGCAAACAAATAAATATCATTGGACAAATAAATATCATTATCAATATCTGTTTTTTCCCCTTCTGGTTTTTTTTTTTTTTTGGCAGTCTCATTTAATGTTAATAAAAAGCAAATTTGCATATTTTCCAATAAAAAAACGTGTCTGTGATATTTGTTCACATCTTGTGGCTCTCAAATACCTGACGTTTATTTTATGTGGCTATTACGTTAAGCAAGTTTGGCCACACCTGCTCTATGCTACGGCAAGTGGATTTTTCCATGTAGACAAGACAGTCTAGTTGCAAATGACTTCTATAGCAGAACAATACTGCATGGAGTCTGAGTGCGACCTTCAGAAGTTCTGAGCACACTTTGACTGTGTGGGCATGCTCAAATGTGTGTGTGTGTGTGGAGGTGCATACACACACACACATTTTTACATGCTTGTATCCTTTGCCTTGGAGGGAAGGACCCACTCACCCAACTGCAAAAGAACCCTTTGCCTGTTAGACGAGGAGGCCAAAGGTACGTAACCACAACATAAACTGAGAACATGTTTCAGTTATTTCAAGCAGCGTTGCTATATCCTCAGGTCAGAGGATCCAGAGGTCACTGGGCCAAGGCAAGGGGATATCTCATTGAATGGCAAACCTAATGGACAGTGCCTGTAAACACCACTAGGAGCTATACAATGTGGTATCTGTATAGGGTTGCCAAGTCTGGGTTGGAAAATACCTGGAGACTTTGGGGGTGGAGCCAGGAGAGGGCGGGGTTTGGGGAGGGGAGGGGAGGGGCCTCAGCATAGTACAGTGCCATAGAGTCCTCCCTTCAAAGCAGCCATTTTCTCCAGGGGGAGCTGATCTCTGTCAGCTGGGGATCAGTTGTAAAAGCAGGAGATCCCCAGGCCCCACCTGGAGGCTGGCAACCCTATATCTGTATCCACAACCACGGGGCTTTAAAGAGATGGACCGCACACAGCAGCTGAGTGGAAATAAGCTAGCCAATGGCCTTGGGATTTCCACCTGTCACCTGGAGGCTCTGAGAACGAACCTCAAACCAGGAGTTTCGGGACTGAAGCATCAGATTTGTCTCCTCTGCTTCCAAGCACTTTGCGTGTACATTCTCAGTTGTTTCCTACTGACCTTGGAAGGGTAGGCCAGTACCATCCCCATATTGTAGTAAGAGGACAAGGTTTTGGCTGAGACCTGGTGGCTGAAGTAAGAGGTAAGAGTTGACTCAGAGCCAGTTTGGTGTAGTGGTTAAGTGCGCGGACTCTAATCTGGGAGAACCGGGTTTGATTCCCCACTCCTCCACTTGCACCTGGCTGGATGACCTTGGGCAAGCCATAGCTCTGTACCAGCTGTCCCCTCAAGGACAGCTTGGGAAAGAGCTCTCTCAGCCCCACCTACCTTACAGGGTGTCTGTTGTGGGGAGGGGAAGGGAAAAGGAGTTTGTAAGCCGCTCTGAGACTCCCTTGGGGAGTGGAGGGCGGGGTATAAATCCAATCTCTTCTTCTTCTTCTTCTTCTTCTTCTTCTTCTTCTTCTTCTTCCCGGCTTAGCTCTCTATGCCACACCAAATCTTCCATGACTGAACAGTCAAACCACGGCAAGCGACCACAGTCCTATGTCTTCCCGATGGATTCCAGGAGCAGCCAACAGGAGATGTGCTGTAAATGTGGAGAAACTGATCTCTGTCAAGGGAGGCTGTACATTTTGTATTAAATGTGTTCGGCAATCAAACGTTCCTTGTTCAACTGTTATAATCAGACATCAGCCAGTCCCTGAGTCAGTTCTGTTCAGCTGGGTACCAAACCGCCAAATGTGTTTGCACGCTGGTGGGGGTTTTATTTCAGAACGGCTCATGTGTGGAAAGTCTGCCAGTCCAAATGGATCAGCAGCCAACAACATGGCCAAGGATTACTTAACCAAACACTGGATTGTAGATTTTTTTTTTAATGGCATTTAGGACTGAACTGTGCAGTTTGTGGCTGGATTTACTATTCAAAAATTGCCTGCTGAGTAGAGCAACAACACCGCGCATTATGTGTGAAAAGCCACTTGCTCTGTTAACAAAAAATACTGTGGGACAACCATCTGGAGAGCCACAAATAGGTCAATGAACAGTTCATCGAAAAATCAGTCCCCTGTTTGTGATTGGTGAATAGGATGTGAGCTGAACCGTCGGGTGTGTGAACATCTCTCCTTCTGTCCTGTGCGCCCCAAATCACAATTAACTTCAAGACATGAAGCTGTCTTATATCAAATCAGATCATTGATCCATCAGGGTCAGTACGGTCCACTCAGACTGAGACCATTTCCGTGGGAGTGAAATTCCCCGCATTGACATTATGTGAATTTTTCCGCAGTAGATTTTTCCTCCCCAGGCGCAAACCCGAAGCTTTCTCCTTCTTACCCCATGTTTTCAGAACTCGCTAAAACTGGGGGTTCTGAAAACATGGAGTAAGAAGGAGAAAACTTCGGGTTTGTGCCTGGGGAGGGAAAATCTGCTGCATAAAACATCACATAACGCACAGTTTTAAAAACGTCAATGCGGGGAATTTCACTACTGTGGAAATGGTCTCACAGTGGCTCTCCAGTAGGGCTGCCAAGTCAGCCCGGGGGGCGGGGGATCCCCCGCTACAGGGGTTCCCGATCCGTCAGCCAGCATTCGGCCGGCGGGGGAAACCCCGCCCCCAAAGTCATCCAGCCTGGACAACTTTCCCTCACGTAATGACGTCACCTGGAAGTGACGTCAGCACGTTGGGGGCATTGCCAGGGCGATTCTCTGGCAATCGCCCCAAAACTCTATGATACCATACCATAGAGTTTTGGGGCGATTGCCAGAGCGTTGCCCTGGCAACGCCCCCAACGTGCTGACGTCACTTCCGGGTGATGTCAGCCAGCGTGCGCGCTTTGCGCGCACACCAACGAAGCTCTCGGCCGGCAGAGGACTCCCCCCCCTGCCGGTAAGCTCGAGGGACTTGGCAACCCTACTCTCCAGGGTCTCAGCCTGAGGTCTTTCACATCCCCCACTCTTGCTCCTTTTAAAAGGAGTTGCTAGGGACTGATGTTGTACCACTGAGCCATGAACCCCTCCCCTAGACTGGAGATGCTGGGGATTGAACCTAGGACCTTCTTCATACAAAGGAGCTGCTCGTCCACTGAGCCACAGCTCACCCCCCTCGCAAACAGCTCCTTGCACACTACAAAGTCCTCTTGTTTGTTTGTTCCTGAGGAGATCAGGCACCGGAGCCTCAGCTGAGCAAGCACGGCGGTCCCGCAAACGTGGCTCCGTACAGCAGCCAAAGAAGACCTTTCACCAGCTCGGGCCTACTTCCCCCCTTGCCAGCGCCTGGCACTCTCCCCAACTTGACTGTGCGCGTCCTCCTCTTTGCCCTCTCTGCTCCGCTGCAATTGTCCTGGATTTTTCCTCTCTGCAACTGCTGTCCAAACCAGCTGCACCCACTACATCTTCAGCAGTGGACCGAGGAGGGTATTAATCATATTTTTGAGGAGGACACTCTGCTATTTATCTCCCTGACATCTCCAGCATTTGGGAACCTGGTGCTACGCACAGCCCATTGACTAGTAATATTACACATTACCGTGCTTCATTGCCTCTCCCTGCCCTCTTCATTGAGTGGCTGTTCAACAGTGGAGTTGTGTTTGTTCAATCAGACATAATTTATACCTTTTTTGTTCTTTCCCAGAAAGTGCTTGTTAATTCCAACTTTAAGCGCTGCGCTTTCCATAAAATTCCCAGCACTGACCTGGTCGTGACAGGAAGGTTTAAAAGTGGGAGAGAACTCTGGTTCTGGACCTGAGCAAGCCAGCAGGTTTGGAATCATCCGGAACAAACAGTCAGCTTTTCCTATATGTTTTTAAATGCCCTAAGGCCGGCCTGTACGCACTGGTGCCCACTCAGTCAAACATAATCCCCTCAGGCACGTATTTTGAGCAGACTGGGGCAAATGGTTAAAGCAAGAGGATGTAACACAAGGACATAAGATGATCTTGGCTGGATCAGACCAGTGGTCCATTTAGTCCAGTGTTCTGTTTCACACAATGGCCAATTAGTTGTCCAGGAGGGCCACGAAGTGGACCATAGAGGTCGAGGCCTTCCCCTGATGTTGCCTCCTGGCACTGGAAATCAGAACTTGACTGCCTTTTGCCATGGAGGTTCCCTTTAGTTACTGTGGCCTGTAGCCATTGATGGGCCTATCTCTCCATGGATCTGTCGAATTCCCCTTCAAAGTGGTCTCTTCTAGCAGCCATGCTACTCCAAAGCCGTGGTAGCTACCCAAAAAGTACTGGGCCAAAATGACAATATATTAATAAGAAAGGAGGCAGAATGGCTCCTTAGATTGAGATCTTTGTCCCCCTATTTCTTGAACGAGCACCTTCAATAGTTGTCTGGTCTCTGCCACAGTAGGTGGTGGTGGCTTAAGCATGGACGGCTTCAAGAGGGTATTGGTTAAACATATGGAGCAGAGGTCCAACAGTGGCTATTGGCCACAAGATATAGATAGGATCCCTCAGTGAAGCACTGTACTCTTGGTGCTGGGGGAGCAATAGTGGGAGGGCTTGTAGTGTCCTGGCCCCACTGGTGGACCTCCTGATGGCACCTGCTATTTTTGGCCACTGTGTGACAGAGTGTTGGACTGGATGGGCCCATTGGCCTGATCTAACATTGGCTTCTCTTGGCCAGTTTGGTGTAGTGGTTAAGTGCGCGGACTCTAATCTGGGAGAACCGGGTTTGATTCCCCACTCCTCCACTTGCACCTGCTGGATGACCTTGGGCAAGCTGTAGTTCTGGCACAGCTGTTCTTGAAAAAGAGCAGTTTCTGTCAGAGCTCTCTCCGCCCCACCTACCTCACAGGGTGTCTGTTGTGGAAAGGGGAAGGGAAAGGAGTTTGTAGGCCACTCTGAGACTCCAAGTGAAGGGCATGATATAAATCCAATCTCCTCTTCCTCCTCCTCCTCCTCTTCTTATGTTCTTATAGCCATGGAGACTAAGCATTTTTGAGACCTTCAGTCCTTTAATGGATGACTGGATTTCCTGCATTATACCTGACTAGGAATAAAGCCTGTTGTGAAAATAAATACAAGGGGCTCTAGAAAGAGGCTCTGGGAGAGTGCCAAAGCCTTGGGCACTCAGCGTCAATTTGCTGTGGCCACAGCAGCAGGGTATAATGACACCGAGTCCACCATTTTCTCCATGGGAACTGATCAATGCCATCTGGATAGCAGTTGTAATTCTGAGTGATCTCCAGCCCTCACCTGGAGACTGGCAAAAGTGGTTCCTCAAGAGGGAATAGCTGGTTTGGAGGGCAGAGTCTATGGCATTGTACCTGTCTGAGGTCCCACCCCTCCTCAAACCTCACCCTCTCCGGGCTCCATCCCTCAAATCTCTAGGAATTCCCCACCTGGAGTTGACAACCCATTCTCCTTCCCAGCCAAGCATCAGCCTACCTTTATTTCCCTCTCACTGTTCAGCTTTCCAAAAAAAAAACCACCTGTAGCCTCTACCATGCTCTGAAGCCCTGCTGGTGTAACCTTGGGTCAGTCACAAGTTCTCTCAGAGCTGTTCTCTCAGGGGCAGTTCTTGAAAGAGCTCTCTCAGCCCCAACTACCGCACAGGGTGTCTGTTGTGGGGAGGGGGAGGGAAAGTAGGTTGTAAACCGCTCTGAGACTCCTTTGGGTAGTGAAGTGTGGGGTATAAATCCAATCTCTTCCTCTTCTTCTATCCATTTATCCAAGGTGGCTACCAGAGAAGTTTCTGTATGAGGTATGCCACATTGTCTTCTTTTCTGATATGGACTCTGTATTAACGTTTTCTTTTAATCCTTTGGTCTTTTTCCTTATGAAAAGGTTTCAGGTTATGAACTGTCCATTTTTTTTGTATCACACTGGAGAATATGTTAGGTTCCCTATACCATGATCACAGTGTGTCTTAAATCATTTTTCAGAATAATTAAGTAATTTTTTCTACTTGCCATAATATTAATGTTATTGTACCTATTTTAACTTTTTACTAGATCCCGTGATGAAGCATTTAGTGAAACACACTGGGATGTGGCCTTATTTTCTTTCTGGGTAGAGGATAGCTTGATAGCTAGCTAGCTAGCTAGCTAGCTAGCTAGCTAGATAGATAGATAGATAGATAGATAGATAGATAGATAGATATCAGGGCTCATTTCGTAGCAGGAGCTCCTTTGCATATTAGGCCACACACTCCAATGTAGCCAATCCTCCAAGAGCTTACAGAGCTCTTCTTACAGGGACTACTGTAAACTATTGGAGGATTGGCTACATCAAAGGTGTGTGGCCTAATATGCAGAGGAGCTCCTGCTACAAAATGAACCCTGATAGATAGATAGATAGATAGATAGATAGATAGATAGATAGATAGATAGATAGATAGATAGATAGACAGACAGACAGAACATATGCATAATACACATATAATATACATGTAATACAGAAGATGATTTATTGAGACATAACATTGAAAATGTGCATACTTTTCAGGAAAACACTGGTTCGGGGGGAAAAAAACGTGGGGCAGAAATAAAGAGTCATCACAAGTACCGTTTGCTAAAGGGAGAACGGAAATTGGAAGAGGGACTGTGTGTCAAAACAGCAGGAGTGAGAAATCTGCAACCACCCCCAATACAATAGTAACTATTACTCAGTCCTGCCCTGCAAAAAGAAACACGTTCCACAAATAAACTCCTCCATCCACCTCATCTGCATTCGTCTCCTCCTCGAACTTCTGTGATTACAAATAGCCACCATGCCAAATCAGCTGCTCCCTTCTCCCTGTTCTATTTGAAATACCAGCAACACCTTTCAAGTAGTGAGAAAATTTTAAGTCCTCCCTCTTCCTCCCCTCCGCCTCCGTAGTTTGCAGGTAATATCCTGATGTGTTTCCCCGGCGGTGCTGGCAGCTGCTGTATATATTAGCACGTCTCGACAGGCTTTTGGGACATCTCCGGGCCAATCCAGCTCCATTCTGACCTCCAGAAATAAATAAATAACCAAACAGCCTGCCAAGCGATGTCGGAAAGCCTGCTGCTGACACAAGACAGACAACAACCTGAGGTACAAGCTGGCTGCTGCCTTTGAAAAGCCTCTGTAACCAGCGGCTGTAAGAGCTTTGGGTTCTGTATCTGGAGACCTCCACTGTTGTCAGTAGATGCCACGGAATGTTCATGAACATCCCCAATGCTCAAAGGGGTTTTCTTATATTTATTTATTTATCATGCTAGGTTTCTCTGTGGACAGAGGGACAGAAGAAAGGGCAATATAGCACTAGCACAGAGTTGGTCAGCTATTGGAATCATCAGGTGAATAAGGTATGTTCATAAACTGGGTATGGGAGTGCGCAGCAGACACAGAAGATATTAAGAACCAAAAACTCCATGCCTACATTATTATATATATATATTACTATTAGGCACTAAATAACTATTACATCTGCAGCCAAGGAGGTGGATGTAATTTCAAGTCACTAGGTTTCCAGTTCCTTGCAGAATGATATTATTATCCAAGTATTTGGAGGAGGGGGGGGGATCTGCCCCGTTTTAAGCACTGTGGCCTTATACACACACCTAAAACATTAAGACTGGAGATCTCTCTCTTTTTCTTCTTCTTCTTCAAGTCCCTCCATCGTTCAAGTTCCTGCCAAAGAGCTCTACGGGAAAGCTGCCAGCAACTTCCGTATTTCTGCTAAAGTCACTTGGAATATTTCCGAATGCAGCAACGGCACATTTGCCAAGTTACGTGCATAAAAAAAAAAATCCTTTGATCTTTCAGACTCATAAATATGTAATAAAGTACATGATTGCCCTGCTGATCTGTCCTCCATCAATCTTGTGTCTCTCTTTTTATTGATTCATCAAAATAAGATACGATCAAGGTACAAAAGAGTTAAAGGAGCTATTTATTTTAATGCTTCCTCGGAGAGCTTGCATGTTATTCCGAGTACAAATTATCTATATAATATTTCATGAATGATGTTGAAGCATTAAAACTCACCTCTGCTCTTCAAGTTAACACAAAACACTGGCAGGAGGCCATCCTGTCTCCGTTCGGTCTCTTGCGGAGAATACATAAACGGCAGCGTCATCTTTCCCTTGCCATATGTCTCTGTTTAAAAATAATAATGATGATGATGATGTGGGCTACAGCAGTCTACTAAACTGATGGCATCAAAAGTGGCTTTCGTTTTGCTATGCACTTTAACAGTCACGGTTTTGATATAGTGGGAAGAAATGACCTACCCAACTCAAAAAAAAAAAAAAAACCCTCACTTAACGTCAGCATGGTTTCAGTACGGCTTGACATGCTTTTGTTCAGGGCTCATTTCGTAGCAGGAGCTCCTCTGCATATTTGGCCACACACCCCTGATGTAGCCAGTCCTCCAAGAGCTTACAGTAGCCCCTGTAAAAAGAGCTCTGTAAGCTCTTGGAGGATTGGCTACATTAGGGGTGTGTGGCCTAATATGCAAAGGAGCCTCCTAGAAAAAGAGCTCTGGTAGGATATAAATCCTCCTCCTCCTCCTCCTTCATCATCTTTTAAACTACTTCTAGTTCCACATTTGTCTCCTGCTTCCATAAAAAAAAATAACACTCCATCTTTCCTCGAATTTTATAACTGATCTGTTTCTCAAATAAGATGTTAGTTTTGCCATCAGTGCATACTCAGCAGGTTTGTTTTACCACTCTTCTAATGGTGGACAGATGTCTGCTTTCTATTTTGCTTCATAAATAATTCTAGTCACTGTCACCATGTATCTGAATATTTCTTCCAAAAATTTTGGCAAATTGTTAGGCAGTATACCTAATAATATATTCTTGGCTCCCATGGGGAATTTAATCTTTAAAATATTTTGCATTTCTTTGTGTATTTCTTTCCAGCGCCTTTTTGCTTTTTTACACATCTACCACATACGAAAGAAAGTTCCATCTATGCCTTGACATTTCCAACATTTTCCTTTGCAGTTTTTGTTCGCTTTCTCTATATCCTTTGTAGTTACAAACCATCTGAAAAACATTTTGTACCAGTTTCTTGTAATGCCTGACTGGCTGTGAACTTGATATCTCTTTCCCATAACAATTCCCACTGAATCATAGATATCTGTTCTTTAAAGTTTTGAATCCATTTAATCATAGATGTATAGTCTGCGGCCAAGGACAGATTGGCAATCTGGCCTGCTCTGCCTCTGCTTCTAAAGTGGAGGCAGAGAGGGCGGCCAGATTGCCGCAGCTGTCCCCCGTCGGCGGCCCGCACTTACCCACATGCGGGCCGCTCTCCACGCGCTGCGGCCGGAGACCTCTTCGAACTGGTCTCCGGCTGTCTGGGCGCGGGTTGCTGCCGCTTCCTGCCGGTCTGGATGCCTCTACGGCGCTCAGGAAGCGGTGGCGGAAGTGTGGACGCGCTGCGCACAGGCGCGTGTCGCCGGATCGGCCAGCAGCCACGCACCACAGCAGAGGAGGCTCCAGAGGATGGAAGGCGGTGTGGACACGCCACTCTGCCTCCTCTCCAGTAAGGTCCCGCAGCACTGTTACCAGTGCAAACGGGACGCCCCGCACCCGTTTCCCCGCGCAGCTTCTGCCCCCGCAGCTGTCCCGGGGCGAAATGCCAGTCTGTCCTCAGCCTGCCTTTCTCACATGGATTCAAGGTGGATTACACAAAGTGAGTCAGCAGATTCGAGGGCTGTCAGGTCCCCCGGGAGGGCAGAGGTTCTCCCACTAAAAGGGCCCCCAATCCACCGGTCCAGATCTGGCCGGTGGGGGAGAAACACCCCCCCCCCCCCCGAAGTGGCCTGATCGGGCCAATGTGCTGGTTATGTCACACTCTACAACACTCTAGGCAACACTCTAGCAATCACCCGGAAAACTCTATGGGCACTTCCAAGCGATGTCATCACAGTGCGCGCTGTGCGCGTGTAAATCTCCCAAAATGGAACCACCGCTCCCCCGCTACAGCCAGTAAGTCACTTGGCAACCCTAGCAGAATCAACAAAATGGGATTTTCAATAACTAATGCATTAGGATATTAGAAGAATGGAAACCACAGCATAAGTTAATACGGCCTATAAAGCAATACCAAAATTACATAATAATAGGTTCCTGTTTGCAATATGCTACAAACAGTAGAAAAGACCACTTCCTGTGGCAGTGAATTCCATGTGTTAATCACTCTTTGGGTAAAGAAGTACTTTCTTTTATCTGTCCTAACCCGACTGCTCAGCAATTTCATGGAGTGCCCACGAGTTCTTGTATTGTGACAAAGGAAGAAAAGTGCTTCTTTCTCTACCTGCTCCATCCCATGCATAATCTTATAAACCTTAATCATGTTACCCCTCAGCCGTCGTTTCTCCAAGCGAAAGAGCCCCAAGTGCTTCAACCTTTCTTCATAGGGAAAGTGTTCCAACCAGGGGTCATTTCGTAGAAAAAGAGGTGCAGGAGCTCATTAGCATAACTCATTTGCATAACTCATTTGCATATGCCACACACCCCTAACATACCAAAAGTGTGTCAGAAGGCAACACCCACCCCTCAGGCTCCACTCCACAGGTGAGTGAAACTGACCTGCTCTTCCTCCATTCCCTTCCCCATCCAATACTTTGTGCAATAAAAATAGTTGTAAAGAACACACCCTCATTCTCTTCCTGCTCCCTTGAAACGACCAGGTTTCCAGTAGACTTGAGATACCCAGGACATGTGCACCACCCATCCCTTTCCCTTCCCCTCCCCACAACAAGACACCCTGTGAGGTAGGTGGGGCTGAGAGAGGTCTTTTGAGAACTGCTCATGAGAGAACAGCTCTGAGAGAACTTGTGACTGGCCCAAGGTCACACCAGCAGCTGCATGTGGAGGAATGGGAATCAAACCCGGTTCCCCCAGAGTCCAACTCCTGACCACTACACCAAACTGATGGGGTGGAAGCTGCTGAAGGGTTGGTGAAATTTCTCCAGTACTTATGTGCCATATGCCAAGATAAAAAACGGTATACTTAGAAAATGTATATGCCACCTTGAGCAAGTCTCTAGAAAAGCAGCACACAGTCATAAAAGGAACAATGATAAAATTATCAATATTAAAACAAAACATTAAAAACAATAAAGACCCTCGCAGGGCTTTCCCCGGGGCGCTGCGCCTCTGCACTGCTCGGGGAAGCTGAGGAGGGGGCGGGGCTTGGTCATGTGCCCGCCCCCTGGGCTCCTCACTCCCGGAGCTGCGCTCCTGTGCACTCCCACTCCAATGGACCCCTGGTTCCAACGCTTTTATCATTCTAGTTGCCCTTTTCTGCACTTTTTCCAATGCTATAATATCTTTTCAGAGGTGTGGTGACCAGAACTGTGCCCAGTACTCCAAATGAGGTCGCACCATTGATTTATACAGGGGCATTATGATACTGGCTGATTTGTTTTCAGTTCCCTTCCTAATAATCCCAAGCATAGCGTTGGCCGTTTTTATTGCTTTGATATGGTTATATCTATTTTCCCTTATATTTATAATTGTCGCTTGGCATGATATGTTACATTGTCCTATAGAGGAAGAAGAAGAAGACGGTGATGACAACTTTGGATTACTAGGATCCAGAAATGGAATAGGATCCATGTTGCCCCATCAGAGGGTAGCTGGGTGGGTCAGCAGCATGTGGCACTCTCACAGGGTTTTCCAGCCAGCCCTCCTATTGGCAGAATACCTTCCCGACCTGCCAATCATACCTCATGTTTCGTTCAGAACAAAGAGTCTGGCCCAACACCACCTGTGGCCTTGACAGCCACCGCTACATTTTAGTTCACTTCTGCTTTGCATTTCCATTAAAGGAACTGGAAGAAAGTCATAGATCCTCACAGATGTTGCGGTTGGCTGGTTTAAACAAACCTGCAGTCTTGCCAAACCGAAGGATGAGCCGCGTTTGTACTTGGGCTTAGGGAAGGTTGGACGATACAATAAGTGACAAAATTTCCAAATCCAACTCCCACTGGGTAGAAAGGCCCTGAAGTGGATCAAGCAAAAGTTGAGTTGGGAAGAGGGGGAAATTATGCAAGCCATAAATTGAACGAGTTATATATAGTCGGTAGTAAAATCTACATCTTGGATCACCGGGGAGAAATAAGGTGGAACACTTTAGTGTTTGCTCTGTGATTCTTGTTCACAAAGGGGAAAGAAAGAATTCGTATTTCTCTGTGATGCCTTAATCTAGTGCACCGAAGGGCCATTCCTCATGACATATTTCGTGCAATTGACAGAGGCTGGCTCACATCTAGGAGCATTTTTTCACCGCTGTTTTATGGCACCAGTGATATTTTGGCAGCATAACATCGACCCGTATTGAAAACGCAATTAAAAAAATCGTGGATATCAATGGACAAAACATCTCATGGGTACAAATGCGAGATATCAGGGAACGCAAGCTTTGGCAGCGTCCTGGGAAGTGATGGAAAACATCAAGGAGGGGATGCTGAACACTTGAAATCGCCTGACTGAGAGTGACAACTGGTATATGACGGTTTAAGGCTGTTTTTACATCTGACTTTCCCGCTGGAATCGTTCTAGTTCCAAAAAAACCTGCCCACACCTCTGTGCGGTGTGAAACCGTGCTGCCACTGAAATGTCCACATCTACTAATTGCCCTCCTGTGGTCAAGCTAGTATTCAACCGGCTTGATTCTGCTTTAAACAATTGCTGTTGATTAGTGCACTTAGACCCCCCTGGAGTGAAATTTCACACCACTGTGAAATCAGCACAGGAAAAGACAGCCGTCAGACTACTTTAGAGGGGAGGTGTAAAATGACCCTTAGTTTTCTACTGGCAGCAGCTTTCCAGGGTCTCAGGCTGAGGTCTTTCACATCCCCTCCTGCCTGGTCCTTTCAACTGGAGATGCTGAGGACTGAACCTGGGACCTTCTGCATGCCAAGCAGAGGCTCTTCTACTGAGCCACAGCCCCTCTTTACAGCTCTCCAGGGTCTCAGGCGGAGGTCTTTCACATCCCCTCCTGCCTGGTCCTTTTCAACTGGAGACGCTGAGGACTGAACCTGGGACCTTCCGCATGCCAAGCAGATGCTCTGCCACTAAGCCACAGCTAAGCAAAGCTGCCTTCTACTTAGGTCAAATCTACATCTGACTTTCCCGCTGGAATCATTCTAGTTTAAAAAAAACCCCATCTATACCTGTTTCTAGTCTCAAACCATACTTGTTCTAGTTCAGGGGTGGGCAAATGGTGGCCCGCGGGCCACATGCGGCCCGCCACAGAGTTCCGTGCGGCCCGCCAAGACACGAAAATTAACAAGAGTAAATACAGATGCTCTTTGCCAGACATTAACTTGCAGGCTGTGATGAGAATCTCAACAAGCAATCTGATTTTTTAAAAAAAAATTGTAGAAAAGTGTGATAGGGTACATTTGTCTCATTAAGCTGATTCTAAAATTAAATGTGCTTGCAGCTATAGACGATATGAAATTAGCACAATAAATAAATTGAATAAAACTACCACTATTTTATTTAATTTGAGAGCCAGTCTGGTGTAGTGGTTAAGTGCGCGGACTCTAATCTGGGAGAACCAGGTTTGATTCCCCACTCCTCCACTTGCACCTGGCTGGATGACCTTGGGCAAGCCATAGCTCTGTACCAGCTGTTCCCTCAAGGACAGCTTGGGAAAGAGTTCTCTCAGCCCCACCTACCACACAGGGTGTCTGCTGTGGGGAGGGGAAGGGAAAGGAGATTGTAAGCCGCTCTGAGACTCTTAAGTGAGTGAAGGGCGGGATATAAATCCAATCTTTTCTCTTCTCTTAATTTATATTTATTTATTTCTATGATACGATGTATACCTTTTCTGGAATGCAAAGTTAAGTAATGAACGCAGTCATTTTAAAAGGTGCGGCCCTCCGCTAACCTCCGTTCCCACAAAGTGGCCCCCGAGCCAAAACAATTGCCCACCCCTGTTCTAGTTTAAAAATTACTGTTTACATTTGTTAATTGCCCTCCTGTGGTCAAGCTAGCATTTTACTGCTTTAAACAGATCCTGTTTTGCTTTGTACTCTTCAGACCCAGGGAGTGAAATTTGAAACCAGCATGAAATGAGCGTAGGAAAAAAACAGCAGTCAAACTACTTCAGAGGGGAGGAATAAACTGGGCCTAACGACCTTTGGTTCATCAAGGACAGCATTGTCTACTCAGACTGGCAGCAGCTCTCCAGGGCCTCCGGCAGAGGTTTTCCCCATCACGAGCGTGATCCTTTTAAATGGAGGGGAATGGACCTGGGGCCTCCTACAAGCCAAGCAGATGCTTTACTACTGGGTCAGAGCCCACGCTGTAAAAATAGTTTTCTAGTTGACTGAACACACATGAATCTGCCTTAGCCTGCCTTGGCAGGGAGGGTAGGATACAAAATGAAGCAAACAAACACATACACACACACATACATGTTATGAGAGCCAATTTGGTGTAGTTGTTAGGAGCATGGACTGTAATCTGGGAGGACTGGGTTTGATTCCCCACGCCTCCACGTGCAGCTGCTGGGTGACCTTGGGTCAGTCACAAGATCTCTTGGAGCTGTTCTCTCAAGGGCAGTTCCTGAAAGAGCTCTCGCAGCCCCCACCTGCCTCACAGGGTGTCTGTCATGGGGAGGGGAAGGGAAAGGAGATTGTAAGCCGCTCTGAGACTCCTTCAGGTAGTGAAGGGTGGGGTAAAATTCCAATCTCCTCCTCCTCCTCCTCTTCTTTTTCTTCTTCTGAAGTGGAGTTGGACCTTTTTTCTATCAAGGTCAATATTTTCTCCTATGACTGGCAAACTGTTCTCCAGGGTCTCAGGTAGAGGTCTTTCACATCACCTACCACATGATGCCTTTAACTGGAGATGGCTGAGATTGAATCTGGGACCTTCTGCATGCAAAGCAGATGTTTTGCCCCCGAGCCAGAGCTACTCCCTCGTGAAGGCTTATGGGATAGGACAATACAGTCTCTGAAGTGCCGCGGGAATCTCACCAATAGGGTATAACCCTTTTCTCAAGACTGTTGCTTTTGCACGCCTGAATACCGGCCCTATCCTCAAACCTATAATTCACTTGTCCTGAATCCATCTGACTCCCAGCCATCCCAACCAGATGTCTTCCCCAAAAAACATTTGCGGGTCACCCAGTTCAATTAGCCACGAGGCTGGAGAAGTGGAGGAAGAGAGCAAAAGAGCACACACAGGAGATGGAGAACACAGTACGATCCGCACATCACTGGATATTGGAATCATTCAGTTCCTAGATTTTCCTGGCAAAGTCCAGGAGATTATTTTTTCCCCATTTCCTGGATTTTCCTGGCGAAGCCCAGGAGCTGAATGATTGCCATGGCACAATATTCAGCAACATGAAGATCCAGCAGAAGACAAACAAAACAAATTATACTGGTCAACAGGATTCCCAGGTGGAGCATGAAGTCAACCGACCTAGACTATTGTTTAACTCAATCCAAGAAGCTTTGGAACAAAATCGACCCATTACTTTGCAAGTGCGGAAGCCCCCCTCGTCCCCCAAATAGCCGTCTCCGTATTGGCTCATTCCCCGTAATGCTCAATCACCCACCTTTGGGCTGGTGCAAATACTTCTTCATTAGAGTTGCCAGCCTCCAGGTGGTAGTTGGAGGTCTCCTGGGATTTTAACTGATCTTCAGGTGACAGAGATCAGTTCACCTGGAGAAAATTGGCACTTTGGAAGGGGAGCTCTATGGCATTATACTCCCATTGAAGTCCCTTCCTTTTGCAAAAACCACCAGGTTCTCGAACATTCTCACCGGGTGAATTCCCCATGAATTAAGTCTATTTTTATCCTCGTGGATTAATGAGGGAATTCTTGGGGAAGCAAAGGAGAGGAGGACTTTCTGTGTCTGGTCAGGTAGATTGAGGTGTAAGATTTTTTCAAGATCAATTCTAGTTTTATCCATTCCCAATAGCCTCGACAGATGGATGATGCTCCTCCTCCTATTCTGTTTTGTTATGGCCAATGGCCAAGACTATAGCGTACCGGATAAGGTTCAAGGTGCTGGTGCTTACCTATAAAGCCCTATATGGCCTGGGACCTGCTTACCTGAAGGACCGTCTCTCTCCATATGTTCCCCAGCGAGCACTACAGTCTGGATCCCAAGACCGACTGGTCCTGCCTGGACTGAAGGAGGCGCGGCTGGCATCAGCACGGGCCAGGGCTTTCTCAGTGGCAGCCCCGCACTGGTGGAACGAGCTCCCGGAGAACATCAGGGCCCTGCGGGATTTGATGCAGTTCCGCAGGGCCTGTAAAACGGAGCTCTTCCACCAGGCTTTCAGATAGGGGCCGCCTAGGGTAAACATCTTAGCCCTGGCCCAGTTCCATCAGCTGGCAATTCTACCTGCCAGCCTGTGTGTATATGAATGCTGTTCAGACCCACCTGTGGGTAAATTTGTAATGCTGCCGATCTTGTATGGGATGTGTGTTTATTTTATATTGATTATAATTTTAATCTTTTGTTGTGAGCCGCCCTGAGCCTGCCATTCGGCGGGGAGGGCGGGATATAAACCTCAGGAAATAAATAAATAAATAAATAAATAAGACAATAAACTTGACTTGACTTTTGCAAACCCCACCCACCCCCAAATCTCCAGGTATTTTCTAACCCAAAGCTGGCAAACCTATTCTTCATGCATCCCCAGGGCTGCCAAGCCCCCACCAGGTCAGGAGTTCCTCCACCACGGTTCATATTTCATGGCAGCAGGAGAAAAAATAGAGGCCACTGGGGTGATGACATGTTATCACTTTAAGGAAAAACCAAGACGTAAAGTCAGTCCTCTCTAGGAATCACCAGAAGCTCTATGGTTTTACGATAGAGTTTCTGGTAATTCCTAGAGAGACCTCACATCACCACTGATGACACCATCCCACACTCCCAGTCTCCTGTTGGCTGCGGTGCCTTACAGCCTGACACGTTACAGGTTGGGGGTATATTCCCCCCTTGTGCAAGATGCATGATAACATATGAGTTGTGGGTTCTCCTCAGTTCCTTTGCATGCAGTCCCCAACTAGGAGCAAGACTGCTGTGCGCATAGAGAAGGGACTTCAGCTTCCCCACACACCTGAAACAGTCCCATGTGGATTGTGTTTGGGGAAACCCATATGATCCCTGGGATACACACAGGTATCCCCAACAGTTTACCCCTATTGTGTTCTTGGCATATAAGAGGCAGACGACAACATAGCGAACAGCTTGTTTATTAGTACGCAACTTGAGATAAAAATACTGGCTGAGATGGCCAACTTTATACACCACCTGGGATACATCCAAAAGTCCTATTGGAGGGTTTGACTTTCCCACCAGATATCTTATTAGTAGCCTAGTGGTGGCCTAGGATCCTTGGTGTCAGAAACTGACATGGGATTGCCTGTTGTGACAAATGTTTGATCTGTGCCTAATTGTTATGCCTTAATATACCAGTTCCTAATGAGTTACTCTTTCTTCATGTAAGCCTTTCCTCGTTTCTACCCCCCAGCTGCAACGACCGGTTCTTAATCCCTTTTCATTCCCAGGTCCCGCCCAGGAGTTTGCATCGGTTCATCAACCCACCCCGCAGGAATGCGGAGTCTCTCCTGTTGCTTAGTTCCACTTAGGTCTGCCTGCTTGTTGCTTTCCGCTAGCTTGCTTACAATTGCTTGCTCTGTCCTGCATAGCCTTTTACGAGCGTGCACACTGAGTGATTTACCTTGTCTCAAGTTATCTCTCTTGTGTCCTTGAACAGAGGGGGGGAAGAAATACTCTGTGAACTGCATACTTGTTATGTTAGCAGGTTTTGAGAAACTGAAAACTAGACTCAGCAACAACTTTGTGCCATGAGAACAAGTACTCCTTTTTCCTTTCCCCTGGGAACTAGCTTTCCCGCATCTTCCGTGGGAATTGGTGTTACTGTTAGAAGCGCACCAAAATTGTAGCTCACTGATTGGTAGTATACCTGTAACCATGTAGCAGTTTTAGTATATTTATGAATGTAACCCATAGCACTCTATTACTAACAGAACAAGTGTATGACTCCAGTGATCTTTCTACAAGTAAAGGACTATTTACACAAAGACCTGTTGTGGACTATATTCGTTGGGACAATCTCACACTTGGCTTCTATTGTTCTAGGAATCAAGCTCTGGCTGTCTGGACCCTAGTGGTGGTCAGTGGACATAACAACCCCTTTATGACTATTTCAGGTAGGTACATGCAGGAATCAAGGAGAACCCGTAACACCCATGTGTCACGACTGACAAAACAGGAGGACTCTGTATAGCCATTTGCTCCACTTGGAGTTCACCATCTCTGCAAAAAAAGATCACCTCCCAGATGCTACTGGCATAAAATATACCAAAACCAAACCCAGTCCTCCATCCCAAAATCTAGGCGAACGGAGGAATGGGATGACCTCTGGATCTGGAAAATGACTCCGTTCCTCCTCCACTTGTATTTCAGCAGAGAGGTGGAGGACTGAATCCATCCTTGCGTCACGAAGGTCTTTGGATCCCGGTTCATTAGCCGCACTTTTTGTCGCAAGAGAGGAAGTCACCTTTGCTTGGATGCCAGCTTGCTTTGTTTAGAGCGGCCTGTTCAGAGCTCTGTGTCTTGGTGATTTGGGTCTGGATGGGGGGCGGGGGGAGGGGAGAGCCACATCTTTGATTTGTAAGGTGAAATAGCTATTCTTAGCTGTTTTCATATCAAGGCCCCTGGTAGGAGGAAATGTGAGGGCTTCATGCTCCCTGCAGAATCAATAAACCCTTTTGCTGGTCCCCACAGGAAATGAAATTGCAGTGGAGAGAGAGACGGCAATTGTTTAAAATGGAGACGATGGGTAAAGTTCACAGGTTTCCTTGTAGGACTTCTCAGTGACACATTTCCCACCAGAGGGAGGAGGGAAAGAGCCGATTCTTTGTGAGCGTGTTTAAAAGAGGGTTATGGCTCAACAAACATTCTCTTTCTCTCCCATCCCCACCCGCCCTTCAGCTATTGGAAACCAGCCAAGAGCGTGTCCTTCTACATCTGTTCCAGCAACTTCCATTCTCCTGCTAGAGGCATCCCACCTTGGGTTCACAACTTCAGTGTGGGGCCCAGAGGAACTCCCAGAATTACAACCGATCTCTGAAGCCAGTGTTCCCTCTAAGCTGAGTTAGTGTGAGCTAGCTCACAGTTTTTCAGCCTCCGGCTTACACATTTTTGCCTCAGCTCAGGAAGGATGGCTCCAGAGCAACAAATTCATACAGTAGCCAAATTCTCTCACTCACACCTTTAATGCCAGGAGCTCACAAAGTAGACTTTTTGCTCACAAGACTCCGCCGCTTAGAGGGAGCATAGCTGTAGACTACAAAGACAAGTTACATTTGAGGAAAATGGCGGCTCTGGAGGGTGGCCTTTATGGCATCACATCCCTGCTAAGTTCTCTGCTTTCCCTAGGCACCAGCCCCAAATCTCCAGAAATTTCCCAAGATGAAGCTGGCAATTAGGACTGCTAGCACCAGCAGGAGAGAACTGGGGGGAAATGAGGGGAGGGGGGCAGGATGCCAGCACATTGATGTCACTTCCATGAAAAGCAGAGTTGCCAGATCTCCTGCTATGACAGGAAACCTCCCACTGGGAACCCGCCGTTCCCATGGCTCCTTGGCGTGGCAGTGGGAGAATAATAACAAAAAATCCCCCAGCATGTCAGTGGGTGTGACATTACTTCCAGAGAGAACTAGGAAGTGATGTCACAACTCTCTAGGAAGTGCTGATTCCCAAAGAGATGTGAGTGACTTGCTGGAAGTGACATCACTCCATTGCTGATGGCATCCCCCATATCTCTCCCTACCCAGACTCCCACAGGTTGCCAAGGCATGCCTGGCAACTCTAGTCTAGACCAGAAGTTATTTCATGAAGTTGGGGGACACTCTAGGTTTCATAGAAACTCCATAGTTTTTGCCAGATTTTTCACAAATCCTAGAGCGTTCCCCTTGTCATCATGACCTCACTTCCAAATTTCAGGGGAAGAGATAGCACATCAGTCCCCACTTCCAAAAGGCTCCCAGGTAGGATTACCAGCTCTAGGTTGGGAAATACCTGGAGATCTTGGGGGTGGAGCCTGGGGAGGGTGGAGTTTGGGAGGGGAGGGACCTCAGTAGGGTAGAATACCATAGAGTCCACCCTCCAAAGCAGCCATTTTCTGCAGGGGAACTGATCTTGGTCCTCTGGAGATCAATTGTAATGGCAGTAGATCTCCAGGAAGATGGCCACCCTACTCTCAGGGACTGTCAGCTGCCACCTGGAAGCTATATAGGCAGGCCCATAGCCTGGATTTTGTGGCTTGTGGGGCAAAACAATGTTTTCTGGTGGGGCTGAACTTCTCAGTGCAGAAAGAAAAGCCATTTGGCCAATAGAAAGCTGTTACCAGGATAGATCTCTAAGGCTGTGATCACACGTGCCTTTAGATCTGACAGCTGCAAATGCCTGATGGAGCTAAAGGGCACAATCAGACAGGAACATCGGGGAAGCATCTCGCAGTCATTGGCAACCCATGCTGCTGAGTTAAAAGACACCAGAGAAAATCCAGCTCTTATGGGTTCTAATGGGCCACGGACAGCCTTTCCCCTGTCTGATTGCACAAGCAAGCTCTCATGCCTTTGGGATGGTGTGATCATGCCATCCTGGCTTGGTGCCATCCCCCCCTTCACAGTATGTGCATCATTGCATACTCCGTAGGAAGCCCTCAATGCAGAGGTATGATGCCTCATTTATGTGCATGGTAAACAGACAGCAAAAAAAAACCCCGACTCACCCACAGTTGTGTCTGATCACACAATGACAGGCTGAGCCCGCAGTTTGAAAGGGCTGTGTGATCTCGCAACTGCGTGTCAAATTCCTCTGGAGGAGATAGCCTCGCTTCCCCTCTCCTTCAACTGGCGTGTGTGACTGCAGCCTAAATTGCAAGCTGGCAACCACTTTACATGATAGTTCTCAGCTGCTGCAAGTTAATCACTTCTGTCAGCCTAAGCAACAATCCTGAGAACAAGCCAGCAGGTGGGGGTGATGACTTCTAGAGTCAAGAAAGCTAACACTTAGGCAGGAAAACTCTCTTAAAGGAGACCAGTTTCTTGACACAGAAGGAATCTTAGAGGTCACCTACTCCAACCCTCTTGCTCAGTGCAGGAATTAATCAACTACAGCACCCCACTCTGCTTAAAGGAGCACGTGTCTTTTAAAAATGTTTTTAAATTATTGAAAGAAGCATTTACAGGGTAAATTCTTGTGGGGCTGTGACTTTAAGAAAGGGGGCAGAGTCCCCCAAAGCCCCACCATAGCTATGGGCCTCTTTATTGGCTATTCTAATCTCAATTTGTAAATTATGAAGGCTTCAAGAGCTTGGGTGAGGCTTAACGTAGATTCCTCTCTTCTACCTGGAGGACAGTCATATTTGCTCATCATGAAGGATACGGGGTGCGGCTAGTGTCTCCCCCATCATGCGCTGTGTAACAGTCCCATGTGAGCTATCCTTAGTTCCTGCAGATGTGGTGTCCAATCCAGACTGTCACTGTGGTGCATGTGGAGAAGGGGCCCCACCATCTCCCTGGTCCTGTGAACTTAGGCAGATCATGAGAAAGGACAGCAGGCAGGGTTGCATCAGTGCTTAGTTTTCATGGGCCTTTCTTACACACTCAAGGAAATGTTGATTGCCGCTTTGGGATCAGGAAGCAATTTTCCTCCAGACCAGTTTGGCGGGAGATCTTGGAGGGGTTTTTTGGTCATCTTCTGGGCATGGAACAGCAGTCGCTGGGGGTACGGGGGGAGGTATTTGTGAATTTCCTGCATTGTGGAGCGGGTTGGACTAGATGACCCTGGAGGTCCTTTACAACTCTGTGATTCTATGACTTGTAATGGTCCCATGGGCACTATTTGGCCCACTGGGGAAATCCATGTGTTCACTTGTGGGTTTCCCTAACTGTTCACATGCACAGTGATGCCTAATGCAACGACCACAGAGTTTGCCAGTGTCTATCCTGGCACCCGTTTGCTTCTACATAACAAGTCTTTCCCAAAGCGAAGAGTCACTTACCACCTGGGATAGAACTAGGCCCTCGAGTATAAACCCAATATACTTCACGGAATTAATATCCTTGGGTATTATTTGTAAAATAATAATAATAATAATAATTAATAACCCTGGGAGCCTGGCCTGTAGTGCTGAACTCCTTGACATGTCTTTAGCCTAAATCCCTTCTCATTAAAGACTAGCATATTATGGGTAACAGAAAACACATCCAAGGTGAAGTGGGGAGGGCAAAGGACACAGATTACCCTAATCTGATCCTCTTGAGTTTATTTTGGTGCCTGCTGCCGGCTGAATTCACAAGGGCCATAATTCTTGCCGGTCCCCGGGGAGTCCAGCGGGAAGGGAAATATTTGTTCACTTAATCTGTTTATTGCAAGAATATGTAAGTTACTAATGCAAACCTCCAAAGCGGGTTCACTTATGGCACGTATTCTGACTGGGGCTTTGTGCAAGAGAGAGAGAAAGAGAGACAGTGTGTGTGTGTGTGCGCGCGCGCATGTGCATGTTTCCAATTAAGAACTGTAAATTAGATTCTCTGGTCCCTTAGCTGGTTACCATAATATTCATTAATGGGATACATGGAGTCGGCAATGCTTCAGCATGCTGGTTTCTTTTCCACTTTGAGCGCGCCTCTGTAGGCGCTGAATGGGAAGTCTGCCATTCAAGGCTCTGTCCTCCCACAAAATACTGAGACGGTCTTCGACAAGTCACTATCTAGGTGGTGGCTGGAGATCTCCCACTATTACAACTGATCTCCAGGTGACACAGATTAGTTCACCTGGAGAAAATGGCTGCTTTGGAAGATGGACTCAATGGTATTCTACCGCACTGATGTCCCTCCCCGTCCCCAAACCCTGCCCTCTCAGGCTCCACCCCCTATATCTCCAGGTATTTCCCAACCCAGAGCAGGCAACCCTACCACTCTCCCTCACCCCCAATCTGAAATGTGGGAGAAATAATCTTAACCCTTTTTTTTCAGCCACTTGAAACTCTGCCACAGGAGTGCGCAACCTTTTTGAGCCTGTGGGCTCCTTCGGAATCCTGACACGACATGGTGGGTGAAGTCACAAAATGGCTGCCACAGCTTCCATCGCAGCTTGAAGATCCATTTTTTGTACCCTGATCCTAAACCGGGCAATGAAAGAACGTCTGTTATACACAGATGATATGAAATTATTTTATTTACATAAGTGCGACTGTGAAGATTCTTGTGCTATGGTGGCAGCTGCTGACAAAGCAACATTTTTTTGTGTGAAATATTTTTTATTAATGAGATGAATTACAAGATAAGTACAGTTAGAATTTTGAGGTGAAACAGAAGTTACTGTAAAGAACAATAATATTAACCTGAGTTTTGACATCGATCTTAACAATAAAATAGTAACAACTGAAATCTGTGCACTAGTTCTTAACAGTCTGTTTGTTCCCCATAGAGCTACTGCGAAATATACTTTGAATATGATATAAATTATCCAATATTATGAAGCCAATAGCATATAAGACACAGTTGTACTACGCATTACCACATCCACAATAAAGAGGTTGTTGAAGGTATATTTGGTTGCTTATTAAGATATTCCAATACAGAGTACCACACCATTACAAAAAGGGAGGAGGCTGAGGGTCTGTCAAATTTCGTAAGATTATCCGAGACTTTGGCCATTATATACAAGTCCCACAATTTCTTGTGCCAATGTGACAAAGCAACATTTTGAAAAAAAAAATCTGCACAGCCAATCAAATCTCCAGTGGCCAGTCAGAAGGCTTGCCAGGCAAAAACCCCATCTGTCCCCACAAAGTTTCTAAAATGAGAAGAAGAAGAGGAGGAGGAGGAGGAGGAGGATATTGGGTTTATACCCTACCCTTCACTACCCAAAGATGTCTCAGAGTAGCTTACAGTCTCCTTTCCCTTCCCCTCCCCACAACAGACACACTGTGAGGTAGGCGGAGCTGAGAGAGCTCTTTCAAGAACTGCTCTTGAGAGTACAGATCTGAAATAACTTGTGACTGACCCAAAGTCACACCAGCCGCTGCATGTGGAGGAGTGGGGAATCAAACCCATTTCTCCCAGATTAGAGTCTGCGCTCCTAACCACTACACCAAACTGGCTCTTTGTTCCCAGTGCCACCACATTGGGGGCCCTGGCTCTACCATGTGAGAGTCAGCAAAAGACACACTGTGAAAAAGCAAGCTTCGTACGACTGTTTGCAGTGAGCAAGATAACACACTGCAAAGAAGCAGTATTGATTGCATGCGGGACGGCACTGAAAGGTTTCTGTTTTACCAACATTCATGAATATCTGTGTGCTTTGGCAAAACACTACACACAGGGTTCATTTCATAAAAAAAGAGGTGCAGGAGCTCATTAGCATAACTAATTTGCATAGCTCATTTGCATATGTCACACCCCTAACATACCGGAAGTGTGTCAGAAGGCAACACCCACCCCTCAGGCTCCACTCCACAGGTGAGTGAAACTGACCTGCTCTTCCTCTGTTCCCTTCCCCATCCAATACTTTGTGCAATAAAAATAAGCGTAAAGAACACACCCTCATTCTCTTCCTGCTCCCTTGAAACCACCAGGTTTCAAGTAGACTTGAGATACCCAGGACATGGGCACCACCCATCCCTTCCCCTTCCCCTCCCCACAACAAGACACCCTGTAAGGTAGGTGGGGCTGAGAGAGGTCTTTTGAGAACTGCTCATGAGAGAACAGCTCGGAGAGAACTTGTGACTGGCCCAAGGTCACACCAGCAGCTGCATGTGGAGAAGTGGGGAATCAAACCTGGTTCTCCCAGATTAGAGTCCAACTCCTGACCACTACACCAAACTGATGGGGTGGAAGCTGCTGAAGGGTTGGTGAAATTTCTCCAGTACTTATGTGCCATGTGCCCAGATAAAAAATGGTATACTTAGAAAAATTATCTGCCACCTTGAGCAAGTCTCTGGAAAAGCAGCACACAGTCATAAAAGGAACAATGATAAAATTATCAATATTAAAACAAAACTTTAAAAACAATAAAGACCCTAGCAGGGCTTTCCCCGGGGCGCTGCGCCTCTGCACTGCTCGGGGAAGCCGAGGAGGGGGTGGGGCTTGGTCATGTGCCCGCCCCCTGGACTTCTCACTCCCGGAGCTGCGCTCCTGTGCGCTCCCGCTCCAACCGACCCCTGACTACACAAAACAAATCTCAACGTACAGTCACACTAAGATCTCTTTGTCTCCGCTGCTTTATCGGAGTGGATGAGCAAAAAGGAAAACAAAGGAGGAAAACATGTGAACAAAATTAAAGCAGTGGCCAGCTGCCCAGGCTCTAATTCTGACATTAATTTCAGAATTAAGGAATTAAGGAAAATTAAGGAAAATTAAGGAAAATTAAGGAGGAATAGAACACAGCACAGAGAGAACCTAGTCTCGAATCTTCTGTATCAATTCAGCCAGTGAATGTTGTGCGCTATGCAAACCAGTTCTGTTTTTATTTGCCTTGGTTTGAAATATTTTTTGCTACCTGATACTTTTTTTCAGATAAACTCAGGGCTGTTGTTTTGATTGCTGGTTTTATATTATTAAACTATTATTAATATATTATTATGAACCTATATTATTAATCTATCTAGGTTATGCATTATTTTAATAATGCAAGCTGCCTTAAGACCCCTGTGTTATAGGACATGGAACTATTTGATTAAATAAATGTAACATTAATTAATACATGACCAATCAGGAGAAATCTACCCATCTCCAGCAACAATTTCACATTGTGCTCAAAGTATGATTCGTCCTTGGAAAGGGACTTTGGAGACTCTGGAATGGAAGTCTGAAACAATCTCTATGGTTGTGGTCACACGTGCAAGATAAAGCGGGGGGGGGAAGAGGCTATTTCCTCTGGTGGAAGTTGACCCACAGTGGTGCAATCACACTGTCTTTTGAAGCTGTGGGCACAGCCTGCCACTGTGTGATCAGACACAACCGCAGGTGAATTGGGGGTTTGTTTGGGTTTTTTTGCTGTCTGTCTCTGATGCGCTTAAACGAGGGATCGATGATTTGCACCTCAGCCCTGAGGGATCCCTATGGAGTGTGCGATGATGCAGAGAAGGGAAAAAAAACAAAGTCCGGGTTAGCCTGATAAGACCATCCCCAACCTGATCAGATCATCCTGACGCCACAAACAGACTTTTGGACCATCTGCTCCAAAGTGGGGTGCCCCCAGGAAAATCACACGGGTGGACATAGGTCAGGCTGCACCCCATGTGTGATTGTCCTGGGACACCTCATTTTGGGGCAGCTGTGTTAGCCTGACTGCTATATTCTGTTATCAATATTGGGAGAATATTAGCTCTTAATAATCAGCAGTAGGCATTAACGGAACTAGCAACAGAGAGCCAGTTTGGTGTAGTGGTTAAGTGCGCGGACTCTAATCTGGGAGAACCGGGTTTGATTCCCCACTCCTCCACTTGCACCTGGCTGGATGACCTTGGGCAAGCCATAGCTCTGTACCAGCTGTTCCCTCAAGGACAGCTTGGGAAAGAGCTCTCTCAGCCCCACCTACCTCACAGGGTGTCTGTTGTGGGGAGGGGAAGGGAAAGGAGTTTGTAAGCCGCTCTGAGACTCCAAGTGAGTGAAGGGCGGGGTATAAATCCAATCTCTTCTTCTTCATCATCATCTTTGTATACAGAGGCTGGGCCTCTCTCAGACCTCCCAAAAAGAGACACAGAGACTCAAATGAAGTTAAAAAGAGTCTTTAGTTTACTTTAGTGAATCATTCAGATGTTGCAAAAATCGTACATACAATCATACAGGTCTAAAAATTAAGATAGAATTAAAGAAACGGTTGCATTAGCAGGAAGGTGATGGTATCCTGTAGAGGGAAATATTTACCTTCCAGAAGCCTGATTTCTGTCCTGCTAGAAGAATAGAGGGTATTTGGGAAGGGGAGGGGGGAAGGATCACATGCTCTGAGCCAGCAGAAGCACATGGCGGGCCCTAGCGTGCACACAAGGGACCAGGAGGGAGGTTGGGAACAAGACAGGAAAGAGATAGCAAGAGAACTGAGATCTGGAGCTTGGGAGACTGCTCTTAAGAGAGGGCGTCGCTGGGGGCTGGCTTGGCAGGCCACTTCCTTTGGGCTGATCCGCCTCTAAAATTCTAACCAATAGGGTATAGGATGGGTGTGGGCAATGTTTAAAGTATGACATAGCCACATCTGGAGACACCTGGTCTGGAGGAAGGATGAGTCGTTGTTGAGGCCATTGTCTTCTCCAGAAGGGATTACCTGGCCAAGTCAATTGTCCGTTAACTGCTTCTATAGTCCGTGTGAAGTGGGCAATTGAGCCTTTATTTAGCTGGAACAATGTCTGTTGGAGGGGGAGGAAACTGTGTGCTGCGACTTGGCAAAGACATGTTTGGGCATGTTTTTTGCAAGCAGAGATGAACCAGAGTCACGAACTGGCTCCTGTGCTCAGAGAGGCTTCTGGGAACTGGAACAATGGGCTTCTTCTGGACTGCCGTCTCCTGGCATAGGATGGCGTGTGTCTGCAGTGGGCCTGTGTTTGTTGTACACTTCAGTATCATAGGTCCTCTCATGCACTTAGCCTTATTGTCCATGATCTTACACTTATGAAATTATTATTCATAAGAGCGCAAATCAGCGCCTTATAGCTTACAGCTGCCATGAGAGCTGCACTTTGGACCAGGAAACAGCATATGTCCCCTCAAAGGGGAGAGTGATCTAAATGCAGGGGTGTCATGACATGTGGTGGTCCAAACCTTATTTTGGGGTGCAGAGGACGCGCAGTCGTTCTACTTCCTTATTCAAACCTTCTGTGCAGTGCTTCTTGGGCGCAATCCCAGTAGATTCTTGTGGAGCCAAAACCAGTGTTTGGAACAGGCACCGCTGTATGTCTTCTTGCAGGGGACAGTCTCCAGAGCGTGGGGATGGGATGTGTTATCTGGGGTGGTCCAAGATTGTGGTCTGCCTATGTGATTGTCCTGCGACACCCCACACTGGAGAAACTGGTGCAAAAACTCGGCTTTGGAACAGGAAACGCCTTATGTCCTTTCAAAGGGGAGAGTCCCCTGAACTTGAAGGCACATGACATATGGGGGGCCCAACCAGTGTTCCCTCTAAGCTGAGTTAGTGTGAGCTAGCACACCGTTCTTTAGCCTCTGGCTCACACATTTTTTGTCTCGGCTCAGGAAGGGAAGCAAACTAATGTATGCAGCAGCCAAACCGCTCACTCACAACTTTAATGCCAGTAGCTCCCAAAGCCGAATTTTGGCTCACCAGACTCCACAGCTTAGAGGGAGCATTGGACGCCGAACCTTATTTTGGGATACAGAGGGCATGCAGTCATACCAGTTCCTTATTCAAATCCCGTTTGAAATACAGGCTTCTTGGCGATACTACAAATAAAAGCTTATGGTGTCAGAAGCAGTGTTTAGACCAGACACCACTATACATCCTCTTGCAGGGGACAGTCTCCAGAGTGTGGAGATGTGTCTCTTGGGGTGGTCCAAAGGCTGTTTTCTTGGTGCAGACTGGCCCCAGGGTCCACCTGTGGGATTGCCCAGGGGGCGCCCCACTTTGGAGCAGCTGGCACAAGAACTGGGCTTTGGACCAGGAAACAGTATGTTTCAATTTGAAGAGAGTCCCCTCAATGTGGGGGTGTGAGATATGTGGTGGTCCAAAACTTATTTCAGGGTCCAAATCTTATTTCAGGGTTCACAGATTTCAAACTCTCTTCAATGTTTTTGGTTGGATTCCTAAATAAGTCACAAATAAGGAAAGAATGCATGGCTGCGAGAGTTGGACTATAAGGAAGGCCGAGCGCTGAAGAATAGATGCTTTTGAATTGGTGGTGGAGAAGACTCTTGAGAGTCCCTTGGACTGCAAGGAGATCAGATCAGCCAGTCCTAAAGGAAATCAACCCTGACTGTTCCCTGGAAGGCCAGATCCTGAAGCTGAAGCTCAAATACTTTGGCCACCAAATGAGAAGGGAGCACTCCCTGGAGAAGACCCTGGTGCTGGGAAAGATTGAAGGTCAAAGAAGAAGGGGATGGCAAAGGATGAGATCGCTAGACAGTGTTGTCGATGCAACAGACATAAAGTTGAGCAAACTCTGGAGGACAACGGGGGACAGGAGGGCCTGGTGTGATGTGGTCCATGGGGTCGCAAAAAGTCAGACTCGACTGTGCGACTGAACAACAACAAGGAAAGAATAAGGAACTGGGAACCCATCTCAGCCTCCTCCTCACAGGGTTGTTGTGAGGCTAAAACAGCAGAGAAAAGAATAATAAGTTGGCTACTTGAATGCCCACTGGGGAATAAAGTGGGGTATACATCTCCAAATAAATGAAACAATATGCAAATGCAAATTGAATTACTTGGAATGGTTTCAAGTGAATTCCCCTCTGGAATTCTGGACCTCTCAGAAACTGGGGCTCACACCCTCTCTGCACGGAGACATTCTTTCTTGCCTTTTATATCGATGTCTTTGCAACGATGAAAAGTCATTTTATGGCACATAAGCAGGATTTACGCTATAAATATTACATTACAAGTTTCAGCTATGCTGCTATTTTCGAACCTACCCACACACCGCCGCTTATCAGCATGTCACTTAAATATTTCCTTTGAAGCCCATTTATTATTATTATTATTAAAACACACCATAAAGAATCCCAGCGTTAGGGTCGGGTTTTCTGTACCCACCCCCTCTTTCCCCCCCTACCTGCCCCAACAGCCGCATGCGTCGAAATGTCTTCATGAAAAGAAGACGTGGAAAAGTCAAAGGTTGGGCTTGGGGCTCGGCCGGGGCTCTGTTAAGGCAGCTGAGGTTGCTTTAATTGAAGGAGACACTGTTGTCAGCCCAACCGGCTCCTCTGGATGGGAAGCCGCACAGTGCTGAACTCATCAGCTCTGATTCCGCCTGACACTTGAGTGAAAACATTTTGCACTCATTTGCTTGCCTCCTTGTCTAGTGGATCTCCAAAAGAGTGAGGGGGGAGGCGATAGGTGGAATACACAGCCTCCGGGAAAGGAATCCAGTTTTTTTTAAAACAAACCTGTTGCCTTTTTCAACAGGGTCAGGTGGCAGAAGTGGAAGGATTAGAGGGCTTTGGGAATGGGCAGGGGACAACCTACAGCCTTCTGCGATAGCCAAGGTTTGCATTGCGTTGGCCTATAACCCCACATTCACCTCCATTTACTGACCAACAGGAAGTTCCACCCACCTTCTTGGGGTTGCCAACCTCCCAGCAGGGGCTGGGGATCTCCCGGAATGACAGCTGTCCTCCAAACTACAGAGAGCAGTTCCCTTTGAGAAAATGGCTGTTTTGACCCGACCCCACTGTGGTCCTTCCCTAGGTTCCACTCTCAAACCTTAAGGTATTTCCCAACCTGGAGAAGCCCCCTCCAAGGACGTCTGATTTATATGTTACCCATGGGAGAGGCCTGTGTTGCAATCATAGGATCATAGAGCTGGAAGGGGCCTCCCGGTTATCGAGTCCAACCCCCTGCACAATGCAGGAAAATCACAACTACCTCCAACCCACCCACGCACTGTGACCCCTGCTCCATGCCCAGAAGATGGCAAAAAAACCTCCAGGATCCCCGGCCAAACTGGCCTGGAGAACAATCGCTTCCTGACCCCAGAGTGGTGATCGGCATTTCCCTGGGCGTGTGAGAAAGGGCCATAAGAACGAAGCACTGTTGCAGCCCTTCCTTCCTGCCCTTCAGTTTTGATGGTATGACCACCCCACAAAGCAGGGTTGCCAGCATCCACATAGGGCCTGGAGATATCCCAGAATTACAGCTGGAACAAACTTCAGACACCAGTTCACCTGGAGATCTCCTGCTATTACAGTTGACCTCCACACGACCAAGGTCAGTTCCCCTGGATAAAATGGCTGCTTTGGAGGGTGGACTCTGTGGCATTAGACCTTGCTGAGGTCCCTCCTGAAACTTCACCCCACCCTGGCTCCATCTGCAAAGTCTCAAGGTATTTCCCAACCCAGAGCTGGCAAGAGAAGGAGGAGGAGGAGAAGGAAGAAAAGGAGGAGGCGAGGAGGAGGGGGAGATTGGATTTATACCCCGCCCTTCACTTGGAGTCTCAGAGCAGCTTACAAGCGCCTTTCCCTTCCCCTCCCCACAACAGACACCCTGTGAGGTAGGTGGGGCTGAGAAGGCTCGTTCCAGAGCTGTCCTTGAGGGAACAGCTGGTACAGAGCTATGGCTTGCCCAAGGTCATCCAGCCAGGTGCAAGTGGAGGAGTGGGGAATCAAACCCAGTTCTCCCAGATTAGAGTCCGCGCACTTAACCACTATACCAAACTGGCTCCTTATAACCCTACCTGGAGAAAATGGGTGCTTTGGAGGATGGGTTCTATGGCACTCTTTCCTGCTGAGGTCCCTCCCTTCCCTAGTCTCCACCCCCCAATCTCCAGCTGTGTCCTGCTGTGAAAGGTCTTGCTGTGAAGAAGGTGGTTCATCTGAGAACAAAGGTTGATGTGGGGAGGCTGGAAGTCCCAGCAGAGGCTTTTAAACTGGCTGCTCTGCTCTCTCCTTCTGTAGATATCCTCAGGGGTCCTTTCGTAGAAAAAGAGGTGCAGGAGCTCATTAGCATAACTCATTTGCATAACTCATTAGCATATGCCACGTCCCCTGACATCACCAGAAGTGTGTCAGAAGGGGAATGTCAGTTTCAGCCCCATTATACCCTATGGGCCATTGAAATCAATGGCAAAAACTCATAGGGTATATGAGGGGCTGGAGAGAAGGGGGTTTGAGGGAGAGGCTCCAAACTTGCAGGATAGCTGCTGGGGCCTCTCCTCAAAATACCCACCAAGTTTCAAGAAGATTGGACCACCGGGTCCAATTCTACAGGCCCCCAAACAGGTTGTCCCATCCCCTCCATTGTTCTCTATGGTGGGAAAAAGTTTTACCTTTTTTTCTACCATAGAGAACAATGGAGGGAATGGGGGCAACCTGTTTGGGGGCCTGGAGAATTGGAGCCCCTGGTCCAATCTTCTTGAAACTTGGTGAGTATTTCGAGGAGAGGCCCCAGCAGCTACCCTGAAAGTTTGGAACCTCTCCCTCAAACCTCCTCCCCTCCAGTTGCTTTAAAAGTTGCCACTGAATTTCGGCGGCAATTCAGCAGTGGGCTGAATCAGATCAGAGAATCTGATTTGGCCCCTGGCTGCCTAGTGGCCACTCCTGAGCTGGCAGAGCTTTGCTCCGCCTCGCTCCGGCCCCCACAGACCCCTGGTCCTACAAAGACAGACATGAAATACTCCCAAGAAGTATGATCTGACAGCAATGTGTTATGATGAGGTCACACAGCCCCTTTAAATCCGGGAGCCCTCCCGGATTAAAGGGGCCGCATTTTTTTACCTCGGGTTGGGATGTTTACACATCCCA
This sequence comes from Lepidodactylus listeri, assembly GCA_029233225.1. Taxonomy (NCBI): domain Eukaryota; kingdom Metazoa; phylum Chordata; class Lepidosauria; order Squamata; family Gekkonidae; genus Lepidodactylus; species Lepidodactylus listeri. The sequence continues at coordinate 11,177,243 of JARCFY010000021.1, forward strand.
ACCCCTGCGGCAGTGGGCGGCGGCAGGTGGAGGAGGAGGTGGTGGCGGCAGAAGCAGTGGCAGAAGCAGTGGTGGCGGAAGAAGCAGCGGCCGGCCGGCCTTGAAGTGTGCGGCGGCGGTGGCTTTTTCGGCAGCCGGGGGAGGCACCCTTCCCCGAGCCCCGCCGGCCACCTGGTAAGTTTGGGGGGGGGGTTGTTTCCCCTTTTACATTTGGGTGATTGAGTGGCTAAGCGCCCAAGTGTAAAAGGGGGGGGGGAAAGGGCGGGCGGGACCATCTGGACAACCCTGCTCTCACAATGATTGCGAGAAAGGGCTGGCCAGATGGCTCAAATGCGGGTTCCTCCTGAGACTCCCGGGAAAACAATCGATTTTCCCAGGGTTGAAAAATGCGGGAGGAACTCGCATTTGAGCCTGCTTCAGCGCGGGAAAAGCCCTGGCCTTTTTAGACAGTCCCTTTAAATGTGGGAGGAAACAGCCCTTCCTCCCACATTAAAGGGCCGTGTGACTGCGGCCTTACCTTCACAACTTCTCTCTAAGGTTGCCGATCTCCAGGTGGGCCCTGGAGACCTTCTGGAACTACATCTGATCTCCAGTCTACAGATCCCAGTTGCCCTGGAGAAAAACACCTGATTTGTAGGGTGAGCTCTATGGCATTATAACTTGCTGAGGTGCCTCCCCTCCCCAGACCTCCCCTTCCCCTTCACCCCCAAATCTCCAGGAATTCCCAACCTGCAGTTGGCATCCCTATGTGACAGAAGAGGTTTCAACCCAAAGTTTTCCTTGGCGACTCCTTTTCCAGTGTTCCTTTTGCAGGGAAATACAATGCCTGGAAGGCACATATATTCCTCCATTCCCTTCTTCTGGTTTAATTTATGGTGGTTGTTCCCCCCCTTCCATATATATATATAAAGAGGGGGCAACCTTTGGGTTGTTGTCATCCTTGCAGGGCTGTTGCTGATAGCAGGCAGGAAATAGCTGTGTCAAGGTGGGAGGGGGGTAAATGGCTCACTCTGGGGTCTCTAATTGGTTCATACTTTTGGACGGCGAAGAAGAGAAAAGGAGGTGGAGGGGGCCTGGAAGACAGCCTAACAAGGAACACATGGGTATCCGCAAACTAAACACAGCTGGACTCGGGGGCTGCCTTTGACCACCCGTCCCCTGCTCTCGATATCCCCCCCGTATTGCGCTGTTATTGTCGAAAGAGTCCCGAGCCCCCGATTTCAGTTGCGGAGAGGATGTGAACACCGCTGGGATAAAGCAGGCTGGATATCTTGACTAATGAGAAATCAAAACAAGCACTTCCTTTCTCTCTTTTTCCCCCCCGGTTCCATTCCTTTGCCTTGTTTCTTCAAGCTGCTCTTTATCTCAGCAAGACGCTCGCTCGGACTCTGTCCTGGAGGAAACCTCCTGGGCTCTTTTCCCCTCCTTGCCGGTGTCTAGATGACGAAGGCGAAGACCACAATAGATGTTTGGTTTTTACAGTGCCAAATTGCAGATGGGGGGTGGACAAGGTCATCAATACCCAGTGCAACTGCCCATTCTTTCTGTCTGCAGAGAAATGAGACTCAGGCCTGCAGTGGTCCCGGTCCAAATCAGTGGCCTTTGTGGATGCTCTTTCTTGAGAAATTATAAGCTGGGAATCCATTCACAAATCTCCCAGCACCTTGATGCTTAGATGGCTTTTGAAAGGGGACTGATTCATAGAACAGTTATTAACTACGATGAAACACCCAGCTCGGATCCAAGGTGGCCCATCTCCGAATGCCAGCTGCTGCAACTGATCAACTGGATAGGACCAGGGGTCATTTCGAGCAGGAACGCGCAAGAACGCCATTCCCGGAGTAACAAGCCCAGGAGCGGGCTCATATGGTGATGCGCTGTGGGAAAAAGCAAACGCATTCTAACTTGATCTGCACTTTCATGCTTGTCGTAGGGTAGCTTCCCTGCAAGAGCAAAGGAAACCTAAAGTGTCTTTAGCCAAAGGGTAAAGCTGGCTTGCCAGCTCTGAGTTGGGAAATACCTGGAGATTTGGGGGCGGAGCCTGAACAGAGGGCGTTGCCTTCTGACACACTACCAGTGATGTCAGGGGGTGTGGCATATGCAAATATGCTAATGAGTTATGCTAATGGGCTCCTGCACCTCTTTTTCTACGAAATGACCCCTGGATAAGACTATTGCCTTCTTATGATACTTGAGGGATTCTTAGGTTGGCCACCAAGGAAAGCAGGACAATGAGTCTGTGGACCTTGGATAGAACTTAAGAAGAGTCTAAAATATGGAAGACATTGAAACATACAAGTGCGGTCTCATATAAAGAGAACTTATATAAAATGTTTTATAGATGGCACTGGACTCCGGACAGGATGGCCAAATGTTATGTAAATATGTCAAACATTTGCTGGAAATGTGAGAAAAACACAGGAACATTTTTTCATATGTGGTGAAAATGCCCAAGAGTGCAAGAATACTGGAGCAAAATATCAAAAATGATTCAAGAAATCTTAGATATAGAATTACCTTGGGTACCCGAAAGCTTCCTATTAAATATGCTCCCGGAAAATCTAGATAAGGCGGATTTTTTTTTTATAATTTACATTATAACAGCTGCTCAAATTGTTTGGGCTAAGAGTTGGAAACTTAAAAACAGTCCCATAATAGAGCAAGTAATATTTAAACTTATGGAACTGGCGGAAGCGGAAAAGTTAAGCCAGTTATTGAAAATGAGAAAGATTAAGATATTGAAGGAAAAATGGTCAAAATTTTATGAGTGGTATAAAAATAAAATAACGACTCCAAGGAAAGATTTAAAAAGAAAACTTTAAAATATTAAAATACTAAAATATCACTTACATAAACTTTAATTTTGAGACAAATAAAGACAGTGAAGGTATAATTAACAAATAATAGACAAAATGTACTAATAAATAACAAATAAAAGGATAGCTGCGCATATTAAGGATATTCGAACATTGTTAGTATATTGGTGTGTTTATGTGTTGCTTCTTGTATCTACTGTCTGTATAGGAAATATAAAACATGTATAATGGTGAAGGATATATTATATTATATATAATTTCTAAATCGATTGTTAAACTTCTGTAAATTGAATGGATTTATACTTTATACTCTATATGTAAAATAAAAAATTATCTAAAAGAAAGAAAGAAAGAACTTAAGAAGAGCCCTGCTGGATAAAACCAGGGGTCCATCTACTCCAGCATCCTGTCTCACACGGTGGCCAGCCAGTTCTTCTGGATTTCCATCAACAGGGCATAGAGACTGAGGCCTTCCCATGATATTGCCTCCTGGCACTGGGGTTGAAAGGTTTACTGCCTCTGAACATGGAGGTTCCCTTCAGTTGCCATGGCTAGCAGCCACTAATAGACCTCTCCTCCATGAATATGCCTAGTCTCCTTTTAAAGCTATCTATAAGAACAGCGAGGTAGTCTTCTGGAGTAAAGTTTCTACCATGGCTCCCCACCACTGGATAAGACTGTGCCCATGCTCTGTCGACTTGAAGGGGCATATACATACATATTTATCAGTACAGTCATTGACCAGATGCATACAAGAACCCAAAAAACATCAGCCGGTAAAACATTAAAATGAAGGGGCATATAGTCTTTGCCATTACCGGCTTCCTTCCACCTTTGGTACTGAGCAAGACTCTAATCTAATCAGCAAGCCGATGACGCTGCTTCGTCGCTCTTCTCGCGGAAAACGTTGCATTTCTCGCACACGGAACAAACGCGGGCAGCTTTCATCTTTCAAATGCCACGGCGCTGTCACGAGCCTGACATGAAAAGGGACTCGGACCACGTAAAGGCTGGGGAAATGGAGCCGAAATGGGTAATGATGGGGGTCTGAATAGCGTCAGAAGGTGAGCAGCCGGACTTCAAACGGCAGCCAGAGTGCCTCGGTGAGATTCTAGCTTTGACTTTTATCCTCTGTTCCCTTTGAAGAGGATGCAACCGAGTTGCCGGGGGGGGGGGGGGGGGAATCAAGCCTCTTGGACCTGAACTTTGCCCTGGAGAAATTATGTGTGAGAGGAAAAGATGAAAAGGGACTCGCCCTGATTGCTCTGGAGAGGTTTCGGCCTCTGTTTGTTAGTTTTTAATGTTTGTGACACAAAGGATTTGTAAGCCCTTGCGAGGGAAGGGAAGGAAGGGGTGCTGGGGCTAAGGACAACCACCTCTGGTAGGATCATAAGGACAGTGTCAGAGAAACGCACAAACACAGGGTACCATCTGGTCCATCTAGGGTTGCCAACCTCCAGGCGGGGCCTAGAGTTCTCCTGGAATTACAAGCGGTCTCCAGACTACAGAAATCAGTTCCCCTGGAGGAAATGGCCGATTCGGAAGACAAACTCTGTGGCATCACACCCTTCCTGAGTTTCCTCCAGGGGTCCATTGGGGCCAGAGCGAGCAGCTCAGGAGTGGCCACGAGGGCAGCCACGGGCTGAATCAGATTCTCTAATCTGATTCAGCTCGCCGCCGAATTGCTGCCGAAATTCAGTGGCAACTTTAAAAGCCACTGGAGGGGAGGGGGTTTGAAGGAGAGGCTCCAAACTTGCAGCATAGCTGCTGGGGCCTCTCCTCGAAATACCCACCAAGTTTCAAAAAGATTGGACCAGGGGGTCCAATTCTACAGGCCCCCAAACAGGTTGCCCCCATTCCCTCCATTGTTCTCTATGGTAGGAAAAAAGTTAACATTTTTTTCCCTCCAAGAGAGCCACTGCTACCTCTGAGCACTCCAGACAAGGAGATCTCAAAGGCAGGAAGGGTTGGAAATAATATCTGCCACCCAGAACCTGTCAAAGTATGGCAGGGACGTGTGAAAAGGGGCCTGCCCTTCCATGTGCTGCTCAGTTTCAAAAAGTCCCAGTGAGGGCGAATCTGCGAGAATTCCCAATGCTCTCAGGCTGACTTGAGCAGTCCCTTTGATCTGGTACTGATAGCCCATCTGATACCTTCCATTATTTTGCCCAACTTCCAAAGCTGGCTTCCCAGGAGCAAAGAACAACAACAAAAATATCTTTCCTTTGGAGTAATTTGAAACACTGACATAAAACAGACCTCTTACTCTTTCTCCGCTGTGGTTGCTGTCCCATAATTTCCCTGCTAGTATCTCCTTTAAAAACACTGAGAGGTCAGCGCAGGATTCCAATTGCCGCTTTCTTATATTTCCTATATATATTAAGGTCTTGGCCAGTGTTCCCTCTAAGCTGAGTGAGTGTGAGCTAGCTCACAGTTTTTTAGCCTCCAGCTCACACATTTTTGTCTTGGCTCAAGAAGGATGGCTCCAGAACAAACTCATTTATGCAGCAGCCAAATCGCTCACTCACAACTTTAATGCTGGTAACACACAAAGTAGAATTTTTGTTCACAAGAATCCACAGCTTAGAGGGAACATTGGTCTTGGCATCTGTATGCAAATTCCACTCTCCTAGACCCACTTACGTATTCCTTCTTTTTCTGGGCTTGGCAAATGCCCAGAAAATGCCAAGCCCAGAAAAAGAGGGAGTATGTAAGTCGATCTAGGAAAGTGGGATTTGTTTGCATCAGATATGCTTCAAAAAGTTTCCCAGCAGATGTGAGCATTGTCCATTTTTCATGGGTAACTTGAAAATCCGAAAGTGGAGCTTTCCAGTCCCAAACGACATCAAACTAGGATTTGGCCACCTCAAAATGTGATCAATCCGGCCAATATTTTTGTGCAACTTTTAATTCGGGACTTTTTTTTTTTTTTTTTACCATGAAGAACTACTCCAATGCTAAATAGATTCAACAAGAAGACTTAGTTTAGAATATATATGGTGTCTGTGTGTGTGTGTGAAAAAACTTTTTACTATTATTTTTTCTTGATCCCAAGAAATCAAGAAAGAATAATAATAAAAACGTTTGTTCTACACCTTGATTTTTCTTGTCTGGTGGTGGAAAGTGCCATCAAGTCACAACTGACTTATGGCAACCCCTGCAGGCAGGCCCGTAGCCAAGATTTTGTAGCTTGTGGGGCAATTTTTTTTTTCTGGCAAGGCTGAAGTTCTCAGTGCAAAAAAGAAAGGCCATTTAGCAAAAGCTGTTACCAGGATAGATCTCTAAACTGCAAGCTGTCAGCCACTTTAGATGACAGTTCTCAGCTGCTGAAAGTTAATTATTTCTGCCAGCCAAAGCAACAGTTCTGAGAACAAGCCAGCAGGTGGGGGTGATGACTCCTATAGTCATAAGAACATAAGAGAAGCCAATGTTGGATCAGGACAGTGGCCCATCCAGTCCAACACTCTGTCACACAGTGGCCAAAAACACCAGGTGCCCTCAGGAGGTCCACCAGTGGGGGCCAGGACGCTAGAAGCCCTCCCACTGTTGCTCCCCCCAAGCGCCAAGAATACAGAGCATCACTTGCCCCAGACTGAGAGCTCCTATCTATACTTTGAGGCTAATAGCCACTGATGGACCTCTGCTCCATATCTATATACTAATAGCCAAGGCGCCCCCTGCATGTGGATATCTAAATCCGCATGGAGGGGGCACCTGGGAGGCAGGGAGATTTTTCTGCACACTTGGGGGACTTCCCAGGTGTGCAGAAAAATCTGAAAACTTTAAAAAACTTTCAGGGAATGCTCTGGGAACTCTGTGGTGGCCTGGTGGCTTAAAGCTGCTCAGGCCTTGCTGCTGGAGCCAGGGGGGGAATTGCCAGCCTGAGCAGCCCTCAGCCGCTCAGGCCTCAAAGCCAGGGTGTGTGAGGGGGGGGGGGAAATTGCCAGCCCAAGCAGCCCTCAGCTGCTCGGGCCTCGGAGCTGGGTGGGAACCGCTGGCCCAAGCAGCCCTCAGCCACTCGGGCCTTGGAGCTGGGGGGGGGAGGAAAGAAGACTTACCTGGAGCTGCAGCCTTTAGGAATCCCCCCCCTGCGAGTATCATGGGTCCCGCCTCTTGTGTTTATCTAATTTTCTCTTGAAGCCATCTATGCTTGTAGCCGCCACCACCTCCTGTGGCAGTGAATTCCATGTGTTAATCACTCTTTGGGTGTGGCTAGCAGCTATTCAGATTCAGAGAGTGTGGCTGGCAGCTATTCAAATACACCCAGGCACTCAATTGCTGTCAAACAATGGCCCTTTCTCACCCTATCTCAAGCAGCCAGCACTCTGCAACAACTCAAAACCCACACACTTCCAAACACAGTCCCCACACACAGTACCCTCAGCTAAACCACCTCAGCTGAAAGCAAATAACACTCACCCCTCTCAAAGCTTTATCTCCTGCTGCCTTCCAGAGCTCAGCTTAGTCAAGAAAGCTTAGGCAGAAAAACTCTCTTAAAGGAGACCAGTTTCTTGACACAGAGTTAGAAGTGATCCTAGAGGTCACCTACTCTAAACCCTTCACTCAGTGCGGGAATTAGTCAACTACAGCATCCCACTCTGCTTAAAGGAGTGCACACCTTTAAAAAAAATGCTTTTAAATGATTGAAAAAAAGCATTTGCAGGAGAAATTCTCGTGGGGCTGTGCCTTTAAGAAAGGGGGCGGCCCAAAAAAGCCCCGCTGTGGCTATGGGCCTGTCTGTAGGGTTTTCAAGGCATTCAGAGGTGGTCTGCCTTTGCCCACCTCTGTGTCACAATTGTGGACTTCCTTGGTGGTCTCCCATCCCATCTCCCCTCCACGTCCTAACCAGGGCTGCCCCTGCTTAACTTCTGAGATCTGGTGAGATCGGGCTAGACTGGGCGATCCAGGTTAGGGCAGACAGTGCTGGATTAGCACGTGGGAAAGCCAAGCTGGAATCTCCAGTCTGCTATGGAGGCCTAAGAGGGAATGATGGGTCCAGAGTCATCCAGTTAGCCTCGTGTCCGATCAGGGACTCTGAAGCCACATCGCCTCAGCACATGACACTAGGTCTCCTCACAATATCGTGTCTGTGATCTTGCAAAGGCATTGTGTACGGTGTAGTGGTTAGAGTGCCTTACTAGACCCTAGGAGAGTCAGGGACACGTCTCCACTCAGCCATGAAGCCCACAGGGTGCCCTTTTAGCCAGTTTCTGTTTCTCAGCCTAACCTATCTCACAGGAGGGAGTGAGGGTTGTTGTGTGACCACAAAAGTGGAGGAGGCAAGATAATGAGGGGCACTGCCTTGAACTGCTTCTAGGCCACATGTACATATGTGTCATCAAGTCGCAACTGACCTCAGCAAGGGGCCTTCAAGACAAGAGAGAAGTAGAGGTGGTTTGCCATCGCCTTCCTCCTTCCTCGGTGGCCTCCTGACTTTGCTTAGCATCTGAGATCATGCTCTACTTTCCCACCATCCCGCCCCCTTGGAGGAAGGGCAGGATAAAAAGGTACTAAATACATAAATCTGGCCACTGGTAGGAAGAAGAAGAGGAGGAGGAGGAGGAGGAGATTGGATTCATACCCCGCCCTTCACTCGGAGTCTCAAGAGCAGCTTACAGTCACCTTCCCTGAGAGGTAGGTGGGGATGGGAGCAATGTTCCCTCTAAACTGTGGAGTCTTCTGAGCAAAAATTCTACCTCCTGAGCCACTGGCATTAATCTTGTGAGCAAGCAATTCGGCCGCTGCTTAAATTAGTTTGCTCTGGAGCCATCCTTTCTGAGCGACGACAAAAATGTGTGAGCCAGAGGCTAAAAAACTGTGAGCTAGCTCACACTAACTCAGCTTAGAGGGAACACTGGATGGGAGAGCTCTTCAAGAACTGCTCCTAAGACTACAGCTCTGAGAGAACAGTGGCTTGCCCAAGGTCACCCAGCTGGCTGCATAGGGAGGAGTGGGGAATCAAACCTGGTCCTCCCAGATTAGAGTGCGCCTGTCTTAACCACTGCACCAAACTGGCTGGAAGAGGTAGACCCTTGGTCAGATCCGGCAATGGAATTTTACGTTCTTAGGAAAACTCTCTTGCTTTCCTCAAATGAAAGAATGGGCTTCATGGCTGAGTGGAGACGTGTCCCTGACTCTCCTAGGATCTCAGAAGCCGGAAAGGCGGGGGGGGGGGGTGACGAGTGCACTGAATGTCCACCTCCCCGCATTCTAATTAAGTCTGGGTGAACTTGAGATGACTCTGCAGGACATTAGTAAAAGCTCCAGCGTAGCTCCCCGAGTTCAAAGCTGCAGCGTACGTCATTTTTATTTAGTGCCTCCTGACAGCAGGGCCCGTAGGTAGAGAGCCATTAAGTGCCACTTAAATCTGTTCCTTTATGTCTCATTAGAAATATACTGGAATGATACTCTGAGGCTGACTTCATTGAGATCCATTATAAATTCCTGCTGTTCTTTTGGTGATTCGCACCTGCCCGTTATGGGAGGAACCAGTCCACTTTTACCAGTGCTGCTTCATCTACCAACATACCATAAACCCAGCATGACAACTGTAGGCATGTGTGAATGTTCCCCATTTTCTTTTTGTCTACACTGATTTGTGACTTTTCCCAAAGGATTTGGCGATGTACTTCTCTCGGCTGGCCTGGTTTTAGGGGTTCGTCTGCAGCATTTAGTGCCAGTTTTTCCTGCCATTTCTATGCACAAGTTGTGTCACTTAGGGCAGGGGTGGGCAAATGGCGGCCCGCGGGCCACATGCGGCCCGCCACAGAGTTTTTTGCGGCCCGCCAAGACATGAAGATTAACAAGAATAAATACAGATGCTCTTTGACAGACATTAACTTGCAGGCTGTGATGAGAATCTCAACAAGCAATCTCACTCCTGATTTCAACAAAATTGTAGAAAAGTGCGATAGGGTACGTTTGTCTCATTAAACTGATTCTAAAATTAAATGAGCTTGCAGCTATAGACGATATGAAATTAGCACAATAAATAAATTGAATAAAACTACCACTATTTTATTTAATTTATATTTATTGATTTTTATGGTACAATTTATACCTTTTCTGAAATGCAAAGTTAAGTAATGAATGCAATCATTTTAAAAGGTGTGCCCCTCCGCTAACCTCCGCTCCCACAAAGTGGCCCCCGAGCCAAAACAATTGTCCACCCCTGACTTAGGGGAAAATGTACGATGATGTACACCTAACGTTGAAATGTCTGGATGCTTGATGGAGGGAGAAAAATGGTGCAAGGGATTTTTGTAAACAACAACCAGTGTGGGCATGAAGATTCGGGAGTTCCATGCCCACAATGGGGAAGCAAAATCAAAACACGGATTTTTCAGGTGAAAAAAGTAAAGCGGGAAAATCAGATACCATCTCTAGACTGTACTGGTGAAGGGCTGGAATGTAAAGAGATGCTGGAATGCAGTAAAGGTAAAGGTTTCCCTTGCTCGAAAGCCAGTCGAATCCGACTCTAGGGGGCGGTGCTCATCTCCGTTTCCAAGCCGAAGAGCCAGCGCTGTCCGAAGACTTCTCCGTGGTCATGTGGCCGATATGACTAAGCGCCGAGGCGCACGGAACACTGTTACCTTCCCACCGAAGCGGTACCTATTCATCGACTTGCAGTTTCTTGCTTTTTAACTGCTAGGTTGGCAGGAGCTGGGGCCAGAGATGGGAGCTCACTCTGTCATGTGGCACTCGGGTCTCGAATTGCAGAACTACCAGCCGTCCGGTCTGCAATTCAGCGGTTGGGTTGCCAAACTCCAGGTTGTGCCTGGAGATTTCCTGGAATTATAACATCTCCTAGAAGAGAGACTTGTCCCCCATAGAAAATGGGTGTTTTGGAGGGTGGATTGTATAGCATTATACCCTGCTGAGGTCTCTCCACGCCCCAATCACTGCCCTCCCCATGCTCCACCCCCAAATCTCTAGGAATTCCCCCACTTGCAAGTGGCAACCCTACTGATTCCCTGATGCGAGTGGATTTCTTACAGTCATGCAGCAATACAAGAAATGCACTCTTGGTCAAGGGCTTGTTTGCCCATGATCATTGAAAACACTCCAGAATATAGCTCTTGGATTGAAAACAAACCAAGGGACCAAATGCTGGAAAAATCAAATAAGCAGTTCTGGTGTGTGAGTGAGATTCTCTGTTTCATCTGGGTTTCTGATAAAAAAAAAAATCAAAAGCAACACCAGCTTGTTTTTAAATGTAGTGAAAAGTGATTACAAATGTTACAAATGCTTCAGTAAAGGTAAAGGTTTCCCTTGCTCGAAAGCCAGTTGAATACGACTCTAGAGAAGAAGAAGAGATTGGATTTATACCCCGCCCTTCACTCACTTGTAGTCTCAGAGTGGCTTACAAACTCCTTTCCCTTCCCCTCCCCACAACAGACACCCTGTGAGGTAGGTGGGGCTGAGAGAGCTCTTTCCCAAGCTGTCCTTGAGGGAACAGCTGGTCCAGAGCTATGGCTTGCCCAAGGTCATCCAGCCAGGTGCAAGTGGAGGAGTGGGGAATCAAACCCGGTTCTCCCAGATTAAAGTCCGCGCACTTAACCACTACACCAAACTGGCTCTCTAGGGATGTGGTTCTCATCTCTGTTTCCAGGCATGGCTAGATGCCAAGGCACACGGAACGCTGTTACCTTTCCACCAAAGTGGTACCTATTCATAGGTGTAGAGTACAGGGGGGCTCGAGGGCTTGAGCCACCCCCAAAATTTCCCGGGGGGAGGCTCAGCCACCCCCGGGAAAACAGAGCGCCTGCCGCCATGCCTCCCTGGGTCCTTCCGAGGCCCAGCCGCTGCTGCTGGAGAGGGAGAGGGAAGGGGTGGCGGGCAGGGGGGGAGAGGCACCGGCAGCAGTGGCTGACGGGCCTTGGAAGAGCCCGGGGAGGTGGGGCGGTTTCCCAGGGGGGGAGAACATCGTGAAGCGCGCTCACTAAGGAGCCCCCGTCCCCCCCCCCCCCGGATTTCCAAAAGTCTATGCCCCTGTACCTATTTATCTACTTGCAATTTCTTGCTTTCAAACTGCTAGGTTGGCAGGAGCTGGGGCCAGAGACGGGAGCTCACTCTGTCATGCGGCACTCGGGTCTCGAAGTTTCAAGGGTACACCAAACGATGAGTGTGTTTGCATGGTTCCAACCAGGATGCCGACAGTTTAATTTCCATTGCACTATGTATTGCAATGATTTGTTTCTATGTTCTATATTTTATTTTAGAAAATGTCTATCCGGCATTTCATTTAGTATGCACAAAGCAGCTTACAGTGAAAGAGAATTAAATACAGTTAGCAACAACACACCCAATATAATGACACACCCCAGTATAATGACAACTAGTTAAAATCGTAAAACAGGCACCGTCAAAGGCCCTCTGGAATAAATATGTTTTCAAATTATTCCGAAAGGCATGTAAAAAGACAGACAGATGCATCTCCTGGGGTAGGGAATGTTAGTCTATGAGCTCCATGGCCCAATTCCTAGAGTGGCGTGACATCACTTCCGGGGTTTCCCAGAAGTGATGTCATTCTATCTGCTGATGGCCATTTTTTACCATTTTTATTTTTCTTCCAATGCAGTAGGGAATGCCAGCCAAGGGCATGGAATACCCTCCCCACAGGGGGCTGGCAACTCTCCTAGGGGAAGAGGCGGAGAAGGCCTCATCACAGGTTCCTATCAAGAGGAGTGGTAAAAGAACAGGTTCTTGCAGCAAAGCTACCATGGATGTCTTCATGGGATCTTGGCAAAGGTGATCTTTCAGGCCCCAGTTTATTTTAATTCAGTGCCAGACTGAAAGCCAGTTTGGTGTAGTGGTCAGGAGTTGGACTCTAATCTGGGAGAACCGAGTTTGATTCCCCACTCCTCCACATGCAGCTGCCGGTGTGACCTTGGGTCAGTCACAAGTTCCCTCAGAACTGTTCTCTGTTCTTTCAGAGCTGTTCTTTCAGAGCTGTTCTCCCTGTTCTGCTCACCTCTCCGGGTGAGGGGAGCAGAATCAGGTCAATGTCAGTGTGCGTTTTGGTGAGGGAATCCATGACACATTTTAACTGGAGGCCCGGCTTTATTTCAAATGCATTCAGGTCACGAGGTGCCCACAAGAAATGCAGATATCCAGAAATAGTTTTACTTTTAAGGTCGTAAATGGCATGGGATGGAGCATTTAATGGACCACCTTCCCCGGTACTGTCCAGCCCACCGGTCAGGTTCCTGCTCACAAGATCTGCTCTTTGGGCCCCCAGTTTCAGAGGTGAGGTGGGTGTGGCATTCCCAGCAAAGGCTCAGCAAATGGTGGGCAGTGCTTGGGGATGGTGGAGTTAAGGGAGGATACAATGGCCGAGGACAGACTGGCAATGTAAAGCGGGGCAGCCCAGCGTCGGAAGTGGAAGAAGGGAGCCCGTTCAGACGTGCGCATCTGTCCATCGGCTCTGTTTCGCACTTACCCGTCTCCCAGTCGCTTTCCATCCGCTTTAACAGGACACCGGGAGAAACCGGTGTTCAGGGGCTGTCCTCCGCATGCCTCCCGCTTCCAAACAGTGTGAACCGGAAGAAGCGGGAGGCATCCGGAGGCGGCAGTGTGAACGCGCCGGTACTAAGTTATGCACATGTATGCATGTGCGCATATATGAAACACAGATGAAAGAAAGCATTGTCCCCATCTCTTGCCGTTTCGCATATGCGCCGCGCGAGCCGTGGAGCCGGCTCCGCGGCAGTCTGAACACTCCGTATCGGCACCGCTGCACACTGCTCTGGCCAGTATGAACGGCCAGCCCCGTGGAGTTTTTTCCCCGCACCAGTTCCCTCTGCATTCCTGCCGCTTTACATTGCCAGTCTGTCCTCGGCCAATGTCATTTTCAGCTAATGCTCCAGGCTGACTAGAGGCCATTTTTTTTTGTTCCACTCCTCAGTTCCTTGGGGGCAGGAAACGGGGGATAGGTTAAACGTAGGGTTGCAACTTATCAGGTAATGGTGGGGGACTTCCTGACAAAGCTCTCTGTCCCCTTCCCTCACTGAATGGAGTGGGGAGGGGGGAATGGAAGGGAATGGCGTCAACCTATGCCGTCAACCTATGCCTGGATATCAAAACTATAGAAATTTTTTTGAAAACTTCGACAGCACCGTGACATCACTTCCTGTTCCAAGACAGGAAGTGGCATTTTAAAAATCTCCACCACCCCCTCCCATTGTATCTACAGGAGACCGGCAGAGATATTTGTCTCCATGGAGGACCATGTAAAGAGAGTGAGAGGACAAAGGGAGAAGAGAGGTCAAAGGGCAGCTTCCAGGTTAAGACAAAGAGAGGCATCCCTTTTTTAAAGTATTGAGCGGGAGGCGATGAATTCAAACCACAGGCTTTTATTCAGTGATATCGCTCAGCTCCAAAGACAGCTCTATGAGAGCGGCACCTTAATTAATACTGTTCCAACACATAACTTTCAACAATGTAACTATATACAAGCAATACTATTGGACCCGAGCAGGGCTCAGTGATAGGGTATCCAGATTGGCTTCAGGACCAATGGGAGTCTTTATTCATCAGCTAATAAGAAGTGGAGCTTTAGGATACCAGAGCCCTCTCAAGCTATTGCGGCTTCAATAATCCAAAACACAAACACAACACTTTTCAAGGAGATAACACCTATACACACTTAAGAGTGATGTAGCACCCACCCACCCCAATGTCCAGGCATGCTGAGTCACTCATTCCAACCTCTTCTACCTTGCAAAATGTTTTATGACACCTGTTTTCACAGTGCTATACGTTTCAATGCTAGTGGGCTCTCCCCCCCCCCAACAAAAAATTATTAATGGTCACAACTTTGGTGGTCTTGATATGTCTTCTTGTGTTTTATTTTGTACGCTGCCTGAAGTGTGCTCCATGGAGAGGCGGCATAAAAACTGTCTTAAGAAATACATCAGTGGGCTACGGGCATCTTGATTCTTAAGAACTGTTCCCCTCCCCCACCCCTGCTAAGACAATCTCCTTATACGGGTGGGGAAGAGTCCCTTCTGTCTACTCACACTGCTCCAGTCCCACCAGCTGTTTTAGTTAATGGCACATATTTGCTGTCAATCACACGGGCAACACCCGCCCCTTGGATTGGGCTTGCTTCTCTCCGTCTCCCTGCTCTTTTTCCAGATGGAAACCATCTTCCTCCGTTGAACCAGCTGTACTTCCTCCACACGAATAAAAGCAAACCCACGCCTCCAACCCTTTTAGGGGGGTTGGCAAGATGAAATATCTAGGCAGCAAAGTTTGTCTTAAACTACAGTTTCCTGTGTCCAAACATATCGAATTCAATCCCGCCCCCCCATCAAACTCTTAAGACCAAGACAGTCTCCAAGGGGAGTCATTTGCGATGCTTCTGCAAAGAAGAAGAAGAAGAAGAAGAGATTGGATTTATATCCCGCCCTTCACTCACTTAAGAGTCTCAGAGCGGCTTACAAACTCCTTTTCCCTTCCCCTCCCCACAACAGACACCCTGTGAGGTAGGTGGGGCTGAAAGAACTCTTTCCCAAGCTGTCCTTGAGGGAACAGCTGGTACAGAGCTATGGCTTGCCCAAGGCCATCCAGCCAGGTGCAAGTGGAGGAGTGGGGAATCAAACCCGGTTCTCCCAGATTAGAGTCCGCGCACTTAACCACTACACCAGACTGGCTCTGGAGTGGCAAAATAGAAAGGGTTCGTTTGTCAAGAAATAGAAGAAGAGAAGAGAAGAGATTGGATTTATATCCCGCCCTTCACTCACTTAAGAGTCTCAGAGCGGCTTACAAACTCCTTTTCCCTTCCCCTCCCCACAACAGACACCCTGTGAGGTAGGTGGGGCTGAGAGAGCTCTTTCCCAAGCTGTCCTTGAGGGAACAGCTGGGACAGAGCTATGGCTTGCCCAAGGTCATCCAGCCAGGTGCAAGTGGAGGAGTGGGGAATCAAACCTGGTTCTCCCAGATTAGAGTCCACGCACTTAACCACTACACCAGACTGGCTCTACGAGGGAAGGAGATTCGAGTGAACTTCTGTCCTTTTCAAAAGATCCACCTTTCCCCATTACTGGGCCTTTTGTTGATTTCCTTTCCCGTCTTGGCACCTAAATTGGACTTGAGGGTTCTTTTCTATTCAAGAGAAATTCACTTTAAAAAAAAAAGAACTCAGGCATGCTGGCGAATCCACTTCCAGTCGAAATGGAAAGAGGGCAAAATAGAAATGCCCAGACAGCCAAGTTTGGGGGGGGGGGGCAGCTGTATACGGTTGCCAGGTGGTAGCCTGGAATCCCTGGGAACATTTTTTTTTGGGGGGGGGGGGGGGGGACGACACATCAGCATGATGCCAACATGTGGTGTCACTTCCAGCAAAAACAGGAAGTGATGTGCCATTATGACATCAGGCAGGATGCTCTAGGCTTCGCAAGAACTCTATGGTTGAAACACTGAGCTTTTACCAAATCCTAGACACGCTCCCCAGGTTTGGCTGGACGTGACATGGCATACCGCAATGTGAATGTTCTCCCCCATTTCTCTCTTGCTGGCTTTTGAGGTGCTGCAGGGCAATAGGGCAGGTCCGTGTGATGCCTCCTGCCATAGCAGGAAACTTGATTCACATATTGCTGGATACATTGCCCTTGTTCCTTCGCTTATAGCTTGCCTTCCAGCCCCAGTCATCTGGAACTTGCCAGCAATGGCTTGTGCGCTCCGATAACACAGTCTCCAGTGATGTGTGGAGAGAGCAGGATAGGAGTTTCCTGCTGACTCAGGCCTTTGACCAAGCCTCCTTTGGAAGCCTTTAAAAAGAGTCAGGAGGAATCACTTTACTGACATTGGTCTCAAGTTGCCAACCTCGGGTTGGGCAATTCCTGGAAGTTTTGGGGGTGGATCCTGGGGAATGTGGGTTTGCGGAGGGGAGGGATCTCAGTGGGGTTTCATGCCATGGAGTCCAGCCCGCAAAGCAGCCCCTTTCTCTAGGGGAATTGATCTCTGTAGTGTGGAGATTGGTTGCAATGCCAGGAGATCTCCAGGCCCTGCCTGGAGGTTGAGTAACCATGGAAAATCACCGTGTACAAACGAAACACACCGTTCTGATGAGCTACTATAACTTCATTATTTGATTAAATCATGCACTTATACCATACAATAAAGACCCTAGTGCAACTTAATGATTACAGTGCATTGATAACAATGACACAGGTAAAGGTAAAGGTTTTCCGTCCTCGAAAGCCAGTCGAATCCGACTCCAGGAATGCGGTGCTCATCTCCGTTTCCAAGCCAAAGAGCCAGCGCTGTCCAAAGACGTTTCCGTGGTCATGTGGCCGACACGACTAGATGCCGAGGTGCACAGAATGCTATTACCTTCCCACCGAAGTGGTACCAATTTATCTGCTTGCAATTTCTTGCTTTCGAACTGCTAGGTTGGCAGGAGCTGGGGCCAGAGATGGAAGCTCACTCCGTTATGCGGCACTCGGGTCTTGAACTGCTGAACTACCGACCACTTGAGCCACTGCAGCCCAACAATGACATGAAGATATACAAATGAACAGGGGTCATTTCGTAGAAAAATGAGTTATGCTAATGAGCTCCTGCACCTCTTTTTCTACAAAATGACCCCTGGATAAATATATGGAGCAGAGGTCCATCAGTGGCTACTGGCCACAAGGTATCGATAGGAACTCTCAGTCTGGGGCAAGTGAGGCTCTGTATTCTTGGGGCTTGACGGCGGGAGGGGCAACAGTGGGAGGGCTTCTAGTGTCCTGGGGCCTCACTGCTGGACCTCCTGAGGGCACCGGGTGTTTTTGGCCACTGTGTGACGGAGTGTTGGACTGGACGGGCCACTGGCCTGATCCAACGTTGGCTTCTTCTTATGTTCTTAGCATTTAAACGTTTCAAAACATTTTAAAAACAAGATGGCGGTGCTTGCATGCAGTATTGGGAGGAGAGGGTGCCAGACAGATGTAAGGAACCATCGCTGGCCTCACACAAAAAGCCTGGCAGAGCATCTCTGCTTTACATGCCCTGCAAAACTTTAATAGGTCAGACAGGGCACAGATGTCACTCGGCAGAGAGTTCCATAGCCGCCTTTTGTACCAATTGGTACTAATAGCCCTTGATGGACCTCCCCTCCTTGAATCTGCCCAATCCTCATTTAAAGTGCCTACGCTCATGTCTATCACTGTCTGCTGGCAGTGAATTTCACAAGTTAACTACTCATTCGGTAAAAAAGTACTTCTTGTCCTTAGAGGTACCACAAAAGAGTATTGCTCTCAAAGAGGCTAAATGTATCAGAACACCTTCTGTAAGGCTGATTTCGCACTGGCCAGTTGCTTCTCGTTCTCTCCGGAATTTCCCCTCCCAGTTTCCTCCAGAGTATTTTCTTCATTTTCCCACTTGGAACCTCAGCCCTTTCGATATAGCGTGATGAAGGGTTTTCTCCAAAAAAATTTTAGAAACTCCCACAATGGGGCGGCTTTGATGAAAGGTGGGCGAGTGGGTGTGTTTTCATTTTGGGTTTTCCCCCGGAGCAAACAGGAAAATCCTCTAAAAACAGGATTTGTTTGCTCCAGGGAAACTCCGGTGCAGCAGGGCGATACTCCAGAGCAAAACGTGAGCCCGGAGCAACTGGTGTGAAATCGACCAGAAGCTCGGGTGCAAGTATGAGGGCAAACCTGGGGCAAACGCTAGTGCAAAATTGGCCTAAGAGTTGTGGGACTATCTAAGTTGTAGGCCAGGCAGGGCTCATTTCGTAGCAGGAGCAACTTTGCATATTAGGCCACACACCCCTGATGTAGCCAATCCTCCAAGAGCTTACAGTAGCCCTCTGTAAGCTCTTGGAGGGTTGGCTACATTAGGGGTATGGGGCCTAATATGCAAAGGAGCTCCTGCTACGAAATGAGCCCTGAAGCCAGGTCTATATCATCGAATATGGCATGGCTAGATAATGTGTGCCCTGATCTGGATGGCTAGGCAATGGGAACCCCTTCTGAACTTTTCTTGCCTTGAAAACCCCACAGGATCTCCATAAATTGGTTGTGACAACAGCAAAAAGAGAGACAGTGTGCCTATCCTGGCCTGAATGGTCCAGAGTGGCCCGGTCTTATCAGATCTTGGAAGCTAAGCAGGGTCAGCCCTGGCTAATACTTGAATGGGAGACAACCAAGGAAGTCCAGGGTTGTTACACAGAGGGAGGCAGTGGCAAACCACCTCCGTTTGTCTCTTGCCTTGAAAACCCTACAGGGTCACCGTAATTCAACTGTGACTCGAGGGCATTTCCCGCCACCGCCACCAGATAGCGTATTGTTTGTATTACAGCGATTGTTTTAACTGCCTTGGGGACTGAACAGGCTGGGAAGGCAGGCTAGAAGCATTTTTTGAATAAGCAAGCAATCGAATCAATAAATAAAGGGAAAATACCAACCATGTACAACCAAACACCGTGATTACCAATGGTAGCTTTCCAAATACGTTTTCGTAAAGACTGCGGGCTCCTAGATGCATAGATAAAATGCCTCCATTGTCACTAAATGAAACAGAATTAATTTCAGATTGGAGGGGGGGGGTGGTATTGTGTTATCAGGGAGCAAACCACCAGCATTCATTCGGTACCATATGGGGACAACAGTTTCCGTCTAACAAAATATGTAAAAATATGGACTCCCTTAAGGAATCGCTGGCACCACATCTGCTCCCCTCCCCTTCTATGCTAATGGATTTTTAACCCAGCATATGAGCCGTGGAGGGGAGGAAGGGGGAGGGATAACCAAAAATGTTCGGCTAAATTACTTGTTTCACATTTAAAGTGCCACAAAGACAGAGATGATCCCAGATGCCAGCTTTGCTGTAGGGGACTGGGAAGAAACAATGAAACAAGGCAAGGGATGGGATGGGCATTCCCTACCTGCTGTTATACTATCCAGCTTTCCCTTTTGGTTACCTCTAGAGGAGTCTGAACAGGGACTGTGACTCAGTGGAAGAGCCTCTGCTTTGCATGCAGAAGGGTCCCAGGTTCAATCCCTGGCACCTCCAGTTAAAAGGATCAGGCGGCAAGTGATGGTACTAACCTCCGCCTGAGACCCTGGAGAGCTGCTGCCAGTCTGAGTACACAACCCTGACCTTGACGGACCAATGATTCGAGTCACAGTAAGGCAGCTCCACTTGTGAGCTACGTTGTAAACAGAATCCAGTTCCTGAAAGAGAAACGTAGGCTGTGATCACATGTGCCAGAAGATCCGACACATGTGCCCGACTGATCAAAAGGACACAACCAGAAAGCAACATCTGGGAAGCATCCCGCAGCCATCGGCAACCCGTGCTGCTCTGCTGCAAAAGCAGTGTTAAAAGACACCGGGGGGGATCCAGTACTAGATGGGTTGCAATGAGCCATGGACGGACTTCCCCCTGTCTGATCACACAAGCACGCTTCTGAACTATTGGGATGGTCTAATCAGGCCATCCTGGCTTGGTGCCACTTCCCCCCCCCCATTGCAGTATGAGCATCATCGCATACCTATAGGGGGCCCTCAGTGCGGAGGTGTGATTTCTCATTTATGCGCATGGGAAACAAACGGCAAAAAAAAGCCAACTTGCCTGCAGTTGCGTCTGATCACACAGCGATGGGCTGGGCCCGCAGCAACAAAAGGCTGTGTGATCTCGCAACCACGGGTCTAATTCCTCCAGAGGGAATAGCCTCGCTTCCCCTCCACTTCAACTGGTGCATGTGATCGCAGCCATACTGAGGCAAACCAGTTGCCAAAAGTCTCAGATAAGCTCCAGTAACTACAAGCTTATATGTCTGGGGCAAGTGATGCTCTGTATTCTTGGTGCTTGATGGGGGGGCAACAGTGGGAGGGCTTCTCGTGTCCTGGCCCCACTGGTGGACCTCCTGAGGGCACCTGGTGTTTGTGGCCACTGTGTGACACAGAGTGTTGGACTGGATGGGCCCTTGACCTGGCCCAGCGTTGGCTTCTCTTTATGTTCTTATTCTATGCACATTCATGTCTGCCATACAGCTGAAATGAGGTGGAGAAATCAGAAAAACTCAGAGTTCAGAACCTCAGTAGTTCACGCTAGCATATACATATTTTTTTTCTTCCTCACCCACTGAAGGAGCACATACAAGGCGCACAGCATTATTTAGACTCACAGGTGGCAGCCAGAGGCGCCAGCCATCTTTTACTCATGATGAATAATGCCATTAGTGTAAAATAATAGTATCTTTTAGCATTGATGATAATATATGGAGTGTTAGCCAAGCCTTATGCAGCAAAAAGAGAGTTATCTCCTAAAGGGAAGTGAATTATGGAATTTTACTACCAGAGTACAAGGACTGATATAAATGATTAGCTCGGCAGCAATGAATGGGGTTTTTTAAAAGGCTCTCGGAGAACTTGCCTTGTGCCTATAAATTAACATTCAGCATAAAACGGGTTATCTAATCACACTCTTTCAGGTAAATCCCTTTTTAATATGCATGTGCCGTGCAAGTGAACATATGAGACATGGGGGAAGGGGGGGGGCATTCCCCCCGCTGGACATGCTTGCAATATGCATCAGCTCGACCCCAGGAGTTCTCTGGGAAGTGGAATAATTGCGACCACCAGAGGCCAGCAGGAAGGGAAGGCGCAAAAGGTGACGGTAGCTGTCAAAAGCATGGATGTTGCACATTTGACAGCAAACGTATTTAACGGTCAAACATACCACATTCAGCTCTGGCAGTCAGAAGTAGCCAGTTTGGAGGGCTCAAATGCGTGCCGGACAGGTACACCTTGGGTTTTTGCAGAACCGTCCAAACAGCAGCCACGGGCATTGCCACAGATGACTTAGAAGTCGGCCAAATGAAATCAAGCCTTGTTTTGGCGACTGGTTTGAAGAGGGGCTGTGGCTCAGTGGTAAAGCATCTGCTCAGCATGAGTAAGGTCCCAGGTTCAATCCTTGGTATCTCCATCGGAAAAGGTCAGGCAGCAGGTGATGTGAATAGCCTAAAACCCCAGAGAGATGCTGTCAGTCTGAGTAGACCAGACTGACCTTGATGGACCAAGGGACTTCTTGTGTTCAGCCATGCCAGCGCGGAAGGCTTTGCCCCACTTCCCTGGAAAGACAAGCCTTGGGGCTCCCAAACATCCACAGAGCTCTTTCTGCAGCGAACATAAAAGCAGTTGGTGACCCTCGTATTTCGCTATTTGGGTAAGTGACGTTTACTATGCTTTTGCGGAGCTTGTGATTCAAGAGCTTCTTGCCCCGGCCTGACAAAGAAGATATGTGGCCCCTAAACTGCTTCCACCTGTCGGAGCGGCTCACATTTTTGGGAGGGTTAACGGCGGAGCACCATTTGGAAGCAGTTACCGGAGATGCTTGAATTCCCCGAGGCCAGTTGTATCGTACACCTTGCGGTTACTGAGTGTTTCTCGGTTTCAGCTTTATCTCTGAAGTCAATCAATCAGGGATCAGGCAGGGAAGGCCGACTAACGGCTTTGCTAATCAAAACAATTTTGGGACCATTACGGCGTTCCATACTCCCCCCCCCCCTTTTTGCCACAGCCAGAAAGTTCAGGAGGTAGGAGATCCTGAGAACATAATCATCAGGGTTGGAGAGGGGACGCCCCACATGCTCCTCACTATTAGACTGCGATTAAACATTGGTTTGATTTAACACTTAAAGGCATCAACTTAGTTGTTGATTAAACTGTTAAGCAGAACTCCAAGAGACAGACGTTAAATGTGTTTCTTTTCTCTTAAAAATAATAGACAACCAGAAAATCTTAGCATCCCTAAGCTGATAGGTTTCGAGACAGCTGGAGTTTGAGACCCCTGGAGAAGAGTTACTGAAGTCACATGGATGGGTTGCTTATGTAGTTGTTTGGTTAACAGCATCCTGCCGTTTTGACCACAACAGGCCTGTGAGGTGGTCAACAATTAATTCTCTTCAAAACTGTGGGGAATACAAAAGTGGAGTGGAGCTTTGCTGTGTGATAGAACATCTGTTTTGTGGACAGACGGTCCGAGGTTCAGTCCTTAAGGTTCAGCCCCCAGTCCCCACTCAGTTGACGCGTAAGACTATTACCAGTCAAAACAGGCCAGATCAAGGTCCAACTCAGGAGAAGGCCACTTCCTTTTGGGAGAAACCATCATGGCTCAACGAAGAAGCAGAAGGTCCCAGGTTCAATCTCCAGGATTGGGAGGATCGGGCATCAGGCGATGTGAAAGACTTCTGCCTGAGGCCCTGGAGAGCTTTTGCCAATGAGGGTGAACAGTATTGATCTTGCTGGATGAATGGTCTGACTCAGGTTTGGGCAGATTCATGCATTAAGGAATATACTTCTGGCAGATTCTAACTCCCAAGTTATGCTCGCTTGCTCCAGATTTTTGGCTGCGGCCTCTAGAATCCGCAAAGATTATATAAAGGAGTGATAAAACGTCCCTTAGGCTTTGCACCTTTTCTTCTTCTCCTTTTAAATACTTCTCTCCTAGGTCTTTGTACATTTTATTATAATATTCCCATACAAATGGCTGTGTTTTATGTAAACTAGTTTGCTTGGATCTATGCTGGCCATGGGCCGTAGTAATAACAATAAACAAGCATTCATATGTAGAAATGAAACCAAGAGGAACACAGAGACTATTCAAGTTTTGCAAAATTTCAGACATCAAACCCACCCTATTTGCTGCCTCTCAGGTCAGGCATTCCATTGTAGTAGTAGTCAGGGGTCATTTAGTAGAAAAAGAGGTGCAGGAGCTCATTAGCATAACTCATTTGCATAACTCATTTGCATATCCAACACCCCCTAACATACCGGAAGTGTGTCAGAAGGCAACACCCACCCCTCAGGCTCCACTCCACAGGTGAGTGAAACTGACCTGCTCTTCCTCCATTCCCTTCCCCATCCAATACTTTGTGCAATAAAAATAAGCATAAAGAACACACCCTCATTCTCTTCCTGCTCCCTTGAAACCACCAGGTTTCCAGTAGACTTGAGATACCCAGGACATGTGCACCACCCATCCCTTTCCCTTCCCCTCTTCACAACAAGACACCCTGTGAGGTAGGTGGGGCTGAGCGAGGTCTTTTGAGAACTGCTCATGAGAGAACAGCTCTGAGAGAACTTGTGACTGGCCCAAGGTCACACCAGCAGCTGCATGTGGAGGAGTGAGGGAATCAAACCCAGTTCTCCCAGATTAGAGTCCAACTCCTGACCACTACACCAAACTGATGGGGTGGAAGCTGCTGAAGGGTTGGGGAAATTTCTCCAGTACTTATGTGCCATGTGCCCAGATAAAAAATGGTATACTTAGAAAATTTAGATGCCACCTTGAGCAAGTCTCTGGAAAAGCAGCACACAGTCATAAAAGGAGCAATGATAAAATTATCAATATTAAAACAAAACATTAAAAACAATAAAGACCCTAGCAGGGCTTTCCCCGGGGCGCTGCGCCTCTGCACTGCTTGGGGAAGCCGAGGAGGGGGCGGGGCTTGGTCATGTGCCCGCCCCCTGGGCTCCTCATTCCCGGAGCTGCGCTCCTGTGTGCTCCCGCTCCAACAGACCCCCGGTAGTAGTAGTAGCAGCAGATGATGGAGGAGGAGGAGGAGGAGGAAAAGTTCACAAGTCAAAATAAGTGATATTTCAAGTGGTTATGCATCTGTGCTACAGTCGCTGTTGGTGCTCACAGTGCTCTGGTTTGCTTGGACTGACATCCCAGGGAGGTCTGACATTTTTTAAAACCAGCTCCACCTGGAGTGTATGCACTGCTCCTGGGTCTGTGAAGTCTGGCCTAAGACAAAGATTCCCAGAGAAACAAGAGAATTAGTAGAAGTCCTTATAACAGCAGCTAAACATACATTAGCAGTCAACTGGAAAAAACCCTCCAGCCCACCAATTTCCATGTGGCTAGCCAAGGTATGGGACCAGGTGTCCGTTGGAGTGGGAGCACACAGGAGAGCGCAGCTCCGGGAGAGAGACCTCCTGGTGAACCTCCTGATGGCACCTGGTGTTTTTGGCCACTGTGTGACAAAGTATTGGACTGGGTGGGCCATTGGCCTGATCCAACATTGGCTTCTCTTACATTCTTATGTTGTTATGGATGGAATGCTGAAGCAAATTGTTTACCCCACTGTCAATGAGATTGTAAGAACTTGGAGAATGGTTGGAGGTGGCACAAGGCATTATGGGTACTGGAGACCCCACAACTTCCTTTATAGCAGAAAGCAAAACTAAAAAGAGACTGTGCATTTGAAGCAAATGTTGTGATGCAGGGACCTGTGGGAAGTATCATTCTGTGCAATAGAGCCCCCTACCCTCTCTAAACAAATGTGACTTTGTCACTGGTTGTTTTTAAATGAACGTCTCCTTCAGCAACAGCCAACAGCCAAGACTCCAAAAATTAAGATAAGATGGAGATATCGGTAATGGGGGGGGGGGGGGGGGCATTACAAGAACCTTGTAATGGTCTCCAGCAAAACCACATAAATGATGGGAAATTCAAAGTTGAAGCTAAACTTCCAGTGAAACTGCATTCATTACTGAACACAAATGGACCATTAAATCTCTCCAGCATTCTTAACTCTGCCCTTTCTGATCAGATTTTGCAATAACCATGCAAATAGGAGAAGCTCATAAGTGTACTGGCATCACCAGAATGGATTAACCCAGTCGCTAAAGACATGGCAATTCATTCTTCCTCTTAGAGTGTCAGAGTGACCCAGCCATCTCTCACTGTGATGTGATCCTCACTTGCCATGTGTCTGCGATGAGATGGGGGAAGACAGCAATGAAGAAAGCCAGAGATGGTACAAACTGAAGAGGCTGGAAACAGAAGTGAAGTCAGAAAAAACATCCCCCAATCAGGCATTATTTACTTCTTGCAACTGTAGGCAGTGAGAGACGGTCACGTGTCCTCAGCCATGCACTTGAAGACATCATGGCAGCTCCTGTAATAAGGCTGAGAGAGAGAATGGACCCTATTTACATTTTTATATTAGAATATAATTTGTCAGTGATTTGAGTTTTGGAGTTGATTTGAAGTACGAAGAGCCCGGCTGGATCAGACCAGTGGTCCATCTAGTCCAACATCCTGTCTCACACAGTGGCCAACCCATTCCTCTTGAGGGCCAACAACAGGGCAGAGAGGCTCTTAAAACCCTGGCAGGTAATACTATGATTTATCTACTCATAAAGAACTGTTTGCTTTTGTAGTATTGTTTGCAGTGCATATGCATGTTGACACTGTACTATGCACTGTGAAAAGTATTTGTCCATATAATGAACACAATCTATATTTATTTACTAGGAATAAGGCCCGTTGGGGAAATAAATACAACAGGCTCTAGAAAGAGTCTCTGGGAGAGTGCCAAGGCCTTGGGCACTCAGCGTCAATTTGCTGTGGCAACCTCATCAGGGTATAATGACACAGAGTCCACCATTTTCTCCTGAGGAACTGATCTCTGCTACCTGAAGAGCAGTTGTAATTCTGAGTGATCTCCAGCCCCCACCTGAAGAATGGCAACAATGGTTCCCCAGGAGGAAATGGCTGGTTTGGAGGGTGAAGTCTATGGCATTGTACCTGTCTTGAGATCCCACCCCTCCTCAAACCTCTCCAGGCTCCATCCCTCAAATCTCCAGGAATCTTCCTATTTGGAGCTGACAACCCTAGTCAGGACTGGCCCCAAAGAGTTTTCTCCCAAAGGCCAAAATAGGTGTGGAGAGGGCCTTTTACTGATAGAACCAAGCTTAGTTGCCTAGCAACAGGCACTGAAAGTAGGGTTCCCAGCTCTGAGTAGGGAAATACCTGGAGATTTTGGGGGGGGGGATCCTGTGGAGGGTGATGTTGGGGGTGGGGGCAGGACAGCAGGAATTTCCCAACCTGGAGCTGGCAACCCTAGTCAGGACTGGCCCCAATGAGTTCCTCACAAAGGCATGGAAAGCGTCTAATTCCTTTGTCTTTTTACTGACGGAACTAAGCTTGGTTGCCTATCAACAGCCACTGAGGGAAAAGTTAGTCCCACAGAGGAGCCAAGCAGGTGAAGTGTCTTCATCAGGAGAGAGAGCATATTCTGACAGGGAATGGTGGCTGAAGTGGGAGTAGGGAGGGAAGAGAAGTCGACCCAACACTTGGGCAATAGCACATGAGTACTCTTGGTGGCTGATGGGCCAATGGCTGATGGAGTGCACTGTGGGCGGGACTCAGGCAATGCAGCTAGTGGATAGGGACACCTTCTGAGTGACATGTCATGGAGCCAACTGATTTAGGAGCATGTGGAATGTTCAGAAAGTGCCACCCCACTACTCAATTATGTATAAGGAAAGATTTATTTATTTGTTCAATTTATATCCCGCCCTCACCACTGAGGCAGGCTTGGGGCAGCTTACATGAGAGATAAAACACATAAATAACAATGGTGACAATCATAAAACCATCTAAAACAATTCAGTATATAAAATAATTCAATATTATGAAGTGCTAGCTCAGTGGTGGCGGTAGCAGTCATATGAATGCATTCGATGACCTGTCTAGATCGTCAGCTCATTGATCTTTCCCTGATATATGTGGCAGGCACAGGATGTAGACAGCAAAACCGAGGGACAGGGCTCTGTGTCTTCCAGTTCTTGTTGGCAGCAGCTCCTTAACTGAAGACCTGGTCGGTGCATAATGCATACAGATGCTGTCAAGTCACAACCAACCTATGGCGACCCCAGCAAAGGGTTTTCATGGCAAGTGAGAAGTAGATGTTGTTTGCCATCGCCTCCCTCTGCAGTGCCTTCCCTGGCGATCTCTCTTCCAAGTATTGACCCTGTTGAGCTTTGAGATCTGACAAGGTCTGGCTATATCATACCACTCTTCCCTCGTGCATAATGTATAATGCTGATTTAATGATGACAAACGTAAGCAACTTTTTGGAATTTTTTTTAAAAAATATGTATCAGCAGAAGTAAACTGATGAGGGAGAAAATAATTGCTCAGATCCAGTTCACAAAATGGAGAAGCAAAATCTTGGTCAACTTGCTCCATGCCCTCTTGAGAGACTGTGTGTCATGGCTGGAGATCTAACCTGAACCTCAGTCCAGAAGTGGAACAGGCAGAAGGTATAGCTTTGTTGACCAGGTGAAGAGAGAAGGATGGTCTTGTGGTGTTGATAGGTGACTTGGCCAACTCAGAAGCTTCATTCTTCCATATGACTGAGAGGACTGATTCCCTGCTTCCTTGCATTCCTGAGGCCAGGCCACTCACAGCCGTGGCTAGTTTACTAAGTCCAAGCCTTCTGTCATAAGGGTCATGGGATCCCTTTGTACTGATTCAAGTTCACATTGTGTTTATAAAGTGCTGTCAAGTGACAGCTGACCTAGGGTGACCCCCACAAGGGGCAGAGGTGGTTTGTCGTTGCCTTCCTCTGCAGATTGTTCCTTGCTAGTCTCCCTTCCAAGTGCTGATCCTGCTTAGTTTCCAAGATCTGATGAGATTGGGCTACAACGTGCTGCTTCCCCCACCCAAGGTCACATTGGGATTGACCATATACTCAGAGATCGGGCAGTCAAGCCAAGAGAATACCTAGAGAGTCCCGTGAAATGCCTCCAAGAAGGTCAAGTGGAGACCATTTCTTTCCCTCCTTTCCAGTTATCTCAGTCCTGTGTTTGTCTCCCATTCATCTAAGAGCACCACCACCGTTGAGACAATCCCTTTGGCTCAAGTGGTCTTAAACTGGACAGTTTTGAACATTTCCATAACCCGTTCTGTCACAGCTGCCAAAATAACAATTAGAGAAAGAGAGAGAACAAACACGGGGGGCAGAGAGGCATATGACGGAAGCGGAGAGATGTTGCGCTGTCACAGCCGTGGCGCCTGAAGGCTTCCCTCCCCCTTCCTTGATTTGAGGGACAGTTTTGAAGAGACCTTCTTGACTTCGCGAGAGATGCAGGGAAAGGCTTTAATTATCCTTGACAGAGATGTCTTCTTATGGAAACGCCAACTAAACTGACAAATATCTTTGTAACAATTACTGTGTGCTGAGTCAGAAGGACATGGGGGGGGGGGAGAATGCCGGGGACGTAACCTCTTAAACAAACTGAGCTGACAAATGTGTCATTAACCAAGAGCTGGTTGTGGCAGTTTGTTACAACTTAATTGTGGTGTGCGCTCGCTTTTCGTTCCCTCTTTCCTATCACACTTATACTCTCGGCCCGCCTCCAGTGAACTTAGGGCAGTGCCACGTAGGAGGAATTTCCCACATGGATGGCACCTTCTCCATATGACATTGTGTGAATGCCATGATGTGTACTTTCGTGTCCCCAACCAGTGTCAAAGAAGGATGCTGCCGCATACCTGGCCCCAGGTAGTGATTCCGGCCTCGTCTTTCTATCTCATGCATTTTAACCCCATCCATCCTCCAAGGAGCTCAGGGAAACATATGTGGTTCTCGCTTTCATAGAATCATAGAGTTGGAAGGGACCTCCAGGATCATCTAGTCCAACCCCCTCTACAATGCAGGAAATTCACAAATACCTCCCCACACACACCCCAGTGAACCCTGCTCTATGCCCAGAAAGGGGGAGGGGGACCTTCGAGGATCCCTGGCCAAACTGGCCTGGAGAACAATTGCTTCCTGACCTCAAAGTGGCGATCACTTTCTCATTTCATCCCCATAACAACCCAGTGCGGTAGGAAGGGCTGGGGGACAGCCACTGGCCAAGGTCAGCCAGGGAGCAACATGCAGAAATGGGGGGAGGGGGACTGGAGCCCAGCTAGGGTTGCTAGCACCCCTCCCACCTGCTATGGCAAGAAGCCTCCTTCTGACAGTCCTTTTTGTCTGCAGGAGAAAGAAAAATAAATGCCAGCATCAACTGAGCTGCTGCATCATGTCCCAAAAACCCAGAAATGACTTAGAGTAGCTCCAGGAATCAACAAAAAGCTCTGTAGTTTTACCATAGAGTTTCTGGCAATTCCTAGAGCTGCACTAAGTCATTCCCAGGTTTTTCCTGATGTAGCAGTGCACAGAATGTCACCCCCACACACACACGTCTCCAACCCCAAGCCTCCCACAGTTTGCCTGGCAACCCTAAACCCAGGTCTCCCCAATTCCAGTCCATCACACAATCAACTATACCACACCCTAACCCTACACCACACTACCACTGTCCAACACACAATGAACTATTCCACAACTGACTATACCACATGAGGTGTGAAGGGGGTGGTGGTGATAAAGTGGACTAAAGTGGAAAAGAATGTGGGCAGAATGGAGCAGGTGCAGAGGAGAGAATTGAGGATGATTTGGGGGCCTGGAGACCAAGAAGCCCTAGGAGGAAAGGCTGAGGGCCTTGGGAATGTTCAGTCTGGAAAAGGGGAGGTGGAGGAGGGGACATTATTGCTCCCTTTTAATTATCTGAAGAGCTGTCACTTCGAGGAGGGCAGGGAGCTGTTCCTGTTGGCAACAGAGGAGAGGACTCGCAAGAATGGATTTAAATTAAGGGCAGGAAGGTACCGGCTGGATCTTAGAAAACAGTTTGACAGTAAGAGTTGTGCAACACTGGAATCAGCTGGAGGTGGTGAGCTCCCCCTCCCTGGCAGTCTTTAAGCAGCGGCTGGACAAACAATTGTCAGGGATGCTCTAAGTTGATCCTACATTGCAGGGGGGGGGGAGGGGTTAGACTAGATGGCCCGCATGGCCCCTTCCAACTCTGGGATTCTGTGATTCCATGACTACTTCAAACTTCAAGTGGGAAAGTTGTACTTTTAAAAGTTCCTCAGGGTAAAAATGGCCCCTGCAAGTAGAAAATGAATGTAAGAAGGGGAATGGGCTAGGCTTGCACTACTTCTAGGGCTGCCAAGTGCCGGCGACTTACCAGCAGGGGGGGAGTTGTTCTCCCCCTGGAAGCTCTTCTGGTGCGCGCGCTTGGCGCGCGCGCCACAGCGACGTACTGACGTCACCCAGAGGTGACGTCATTACACGGGGGAAGTCTTCCTCACCAGACGACTTCTGGGGCGGGGTTCCCCCCGCCGGCCGAATGCCGGCCGGCGGATCGTCAACCCCTATAGCGGGGGATCCCCCGCCCCCCGGGCTGACTTGGCAGCCCTAACTACTTCCCTCGGGGTGCCAAGGAAAGAAGGCACTGTCCGTTCTGCTGCCTCAGAAACCTCCTACCTATTCTCCTGCAAACTCATGCAGGTTTTTTTTTTTTACATGACATTGCTGCATGTGCAGAAACTATTGTTAACTTCAGGGGGTCACTCTCAAATTAGGGGTGGGGGGGTTAAAGTCTGGTTTTTCTGCAAACCTGGGATTTCCCCCAGTTTCCAGAAGCATAGCAATAGCTGGCTCTGCTGTGCAGACTTCTCCCTTTGCTATGAAATCTAAGGGCTTCCTTTCCTTTGAAAATGGTGGGTCTTGCTACAGACCATTTTCTGTG